>JAJEJO010049065.1:634682-645483 GCA_020662805.1 Glaucomys volans | reverse complement strand
AAAGAGTGCTTTCAATTAGTCTGAATAAAAGTTCTAGTGATCTGAAAAAAAAAAAAAAAAAAACTAAAAGAGAAGGATCAAAATCATGAAGATCTTTAATTCTTACTTACCTTTTCCACTCCTTAATAGCTATTATTAGTGTCACTTTTAACCAATTTTCAATAAAGGTTATTTTTTTCCTTTTTCTGAAATGTGAGAAGCTCCATCTTAGAGAATTTTAATCTGAGGTATCTCTCCCATTTATTGTAAATCATTTATTTTTATGAGACTGAAAAGGCGATAAAAGATTAAAAAGGCGGCATTGACAATAAAAAATTTAGATATACAAAATGACTATACAAAATCTTTAAATTTAGTTAAGATAAAATTAGAGGAGTAAGAAAGTAACATAAAACAAAAAGGCAATTTCTACATGAAATCAAAGAATATTTTTAAATATTTAAATACAAAATAATGGGCTGTGGTGTAATTCAGTGATAGAGCACTTGTTTAGCATGTGTGAGGCCTTGTTTGATCCCAGCAATGCCCCTTCATGCCCCCCAAAAAAGTGAGCATATAAGACAAAAATGAAATAAATTTATAAGAATTCAATATATTTAGGGGATAACTCTTAAAGGAGACATATACCAGAAGAGACAGCTATATATACAGTACTTTTTTGTGATTCCCTATTTTAAATTTAATAAAGAGGTTTTAATTTTCAAAAGAATGTTTCAAATGAATTACTACATGCATGTATTACTTTAAACAATCTATTGTAAATACCTTATATCAATCATTTCTTATCTTTGAAGTTTATTCTTTGACATTCACAAAGTGATAAAGAAGAATCATACTCAAGCCCCAGGGTATAAGCAGTAAGAGGAAAAGTTCAGGTTGAATTTTGTTCCGTATTAATAATGGTGAGTAGGTTTAATTCTTTATTGAACAAAGTGGACCTTTATTTTGATACAGTTTCTCTTATTCAGAAAATTTGATAACAACAGCTGAGTTATAGCAGATGAGAGAATTTCTTACTGTAAGAAACAAATGTAATGCTTAATCAGATTTCTTAGAGCTTGAAAAGTTCCACAGGATTCTACACAGATAGGGTAAAATGCCAACTGGATCGAGCACAAAGCTCCCAGCATGGCTGAAAACATTCACATTGTTTGAAAATATGACATTTCTTTAAATATCTTTCTTTTTTTTTTGGTCTATTGCAAACATTTTGATTATGGGTTTCCCCCCGTGCTCTACCCAATTTACTAATAACATTACAAATATTGTAGTTCTAAATTCCTTGGCTTGTTATAACTGGCATAACTTGTTTATTCTTTTTCCAAGAAATATTTTATGTCTAACTTTCTTCCTTCGTATTCTGATGCATACTGATAACAGAAGGATCTCTAGTACTTTTTGTGTTTCAGATTAGGAAAAAAAAAAAACAATATCCACATATCATGTACAGTCCAAAATAAACAAAACTGAAATGCTTGAAGCATCTGGTTTGCTGTAGCTTTCATAGTGCTGAGACTCCAAGAGATTCTTTTCTTTTAAGCAGTCTTTAGTGATGGATAAAGGAATAAATATTTCTGCCATAAGAAAAAACTTAACCTGTTTTGAGCATTTTTTGTTCACCTATGCAATATTGTTATCTCTGCTCTTTTCAAAAAATTAGTGACACTAAACAGTTCTTATTTCAAGTATTTCCAATATTTTCCTTGTCTAATTAAGATGATCATCAAGAGTAGCAACTGATAATGATAGATTTTATTAATATACCACTATGTTAATGTTCAATTAAAAAATAATACACCACTAATCCTAATTATTATGTGACCAAGAGATAGTAGCACAGATGTTTTCTTCTTTTTCAATTTCCAAACCATGTTTCTGTTTTAATTATGAAACACATATAAAATTGTTTCTTCCTTTCCTGTAAGGAAAAGTTGAAACATCCAATTCAAGATAGAGATGTGTCAACATTTGAAGAAATAATTTTGTAACAAAAATTAAAATAATGACTATATATATAAAATAAAAAATAAGTATATAACAAGAGACCCTTCTTATATTCATTGTTTTTTAAAGCTGATCACTAAACAGTACAGGACTGTCTTGGTAATTGTAGGGTCTTCAGATTTTTTAGTTGATGGCTGTGTTTCTCTAAAGTTTGTATGGCTACGTTGGGGGTGCAGTTCAGTGGTAGAATGCATTCTTGGCAGGCACCAGGCGCAGGGTTTGATTCTCCAGTACTGAAAACACTAAAGTTTGTGTAGCTATAGTATTGTGATAAGGCATTCCTGTAAGAAAGAATAAAATTTGAAAGTTCTTATCTTCTAAATATCCTATAAAAATTACCATTATGAATTAAGCATAAGTCTATCTTGAATTTCAATGCCATAATAAATGTGTTCTTGGATTTTAATTTTTTACTAAATAGAAAAAATTAATCTTAGCAGCTTGCAAAGATCTTAGCAAGTTTTATGAGAATTTATCTTTGTATTTATCATAATACCTAGGCACAACCTTGTACAGAGTGATTGGTGAAGAAATAATTGTTCTTTGAAAAAACGTAAAGCCAGTATCATTTCATGTAAAATGATCTGATATAACTTTTCCTCTTTGCTTCCCAGAAAAAATGGATTGTATTGAATAGCTCTGTCTCTGTGTGGCCTTATTTCAACCCAAAGCCCTTCCTCTGTCAGCCTTCAACGTAGATTTTTCTCCAACTTCAATGTTTGTTTGCTAATTAGTTCATTCACATTTAATGTTTAATTTATTCATTATGACTTACATATCCTTGAGTTTACCCAAGAGACCAGTGTGCAATTGCCTGATTACCTGTGAACTAAGGACCAATACCTTTCCCCCGCTGTTTTACTGCTGCTGGAAAAGTTAAAAACAAGTGATAAAGGCAAAATTGCATATCTATTCCTCTCTCCCCTTACTATCCAATTGCTTTTAGAAATGAACATGTAGTTTCAGGTATCAAAAAACACTGAATGTTTTGCGTGATAAGAGAAATGTCTTTTTAAATTTAATATCCTTCATTCAAAAAGATTCTAGAATAAATTCTAAATGCACACACTTCTACAATTGAAGTTCTATGGTTATGGAGGAGAACCCTAGCATATACCCCATAGATTTCATTCTGTAAACTGATTCTATACTAATGAGTCACTAAACAATTACTGAGGACAACGGTTCCGGCAAAATTTGCCTATTCTTGTTTCGACCATAAGGAAAGTGATGGTAGTACTTTAGTTTTTAAAGAAGTGTAGAGAGATTTTTTCATCAATTTCCATTTTGTTTTTCACCCATGGGTAAATTCTTTCTATGAAAATAACTGGCCACCCACTTCTACTGGTACTCTAGTGCCGGTCATGTGCAACTTTACTTATGGAAGATATAGAGGTGCAAAGTACTGTTTTCTCTTACTGATCCAAGGATCCTTTCCTTCTCAATAACTATTCCATGAAAGACTGAACTTTTAATAATTACACACCCTTCGGCCAGCACACTGATGTGGAAAAGGCCAACGAGAAAGAATAAGGCATTCAGAAGGAGATGTTTCTCCATCCACTTTCCTCCCTGCTCTTTGACTCATGGCTACCTTGGGTCATTAGTTATACTGATTGTTCAAATGAAACTGGTAACCAAGCTATTTAGTGACCACCCACCTCACTGAAGCACTGTGAGGCTCAGCTAGTAGGCTGTTGCAAAGCAGCCTAAAAACATAGGCTTCATAAGTGCATCAGCATTAATTGTACTGACTCAGTGAGGAAAGGGAGCACACTGCACATTGAATCACCAGCATTGTTTCCTTCTTTCAGTCCTTTGAGGTCATTTCCTGGGGTGGGGGTGGGGATTAAAGCACCATTCCAGGATGACTGGGTCTGAGCTTGCTCCTGGAAGTTAACTAGAAGATTGAATTGAAGGCTATCAAATCATGGTCCATGTTACTTTATTTGGGAAATAGATTTTTTTAAAAAAAATTAGACTTTTTAAAAGACTGTTTTTAGGTTTACAGAAAAATTTGTTAGCTAGTGAAGAGAATTTACACACACACACACATACACACACACACACACACACACACACACACTCATGAATTAGCGTGGTATGTTTGTTACAGTTGATGTAGTTCAGGACACAAAAACCCAAAATATCGCACCTTGACATTTGACAAAACAGCAGAAGCAGGAAACTCACTCTCCCTTTTCTCCTCCTCCTCCTCCAGTGAAGGTCATGAGACCCTTATTTGGGAGGTGCCCTTCCTTTATCCAGAGGAAAGGAGAGTCCTTACCTCTGAAGACACAGGGACACAGAGAAAATCTTAACCAACAAGCCTGGCCAAGTTCCCCTCCCCAGCCCGTTAGCATTAGGTCACACCCCCTGTGTCCAATCACGCTTACCCATGATTATCCGCTTCTTCATCAAACCTAAGCATGAAAGTATACAAGTTTACCTGTTTTTTGGGTCTTCATTTCTGAAGGCTCCCATATCAGTAAAACTTATATCGAATAAACTTGTAAGCTTTTTTTTTCTTGCTAATCTGTCTTCTGTTATAGACATCATCTTAGAATAAGAATGTATATCATCTGAATTTGGCAGGAAAGACAAAAGTGACAGAAACAAAAATAGAATGTTCTCCTGGGAAGCATAGATGGTGCAAATTTTATTTCAAGTGAATTAGAAAAAGGACCTCCAACTCTTGCCTGCAAATCCCAAAGTTAAACTAGGGTCAGGAATTTGAAAGATATCTGGGTCAAAGAAAAAGAAATGAAGTCTATTCTAGGGGAATTTGGAGAGTAATTAGTATCTCTCAGAAATAAGAGCTTGAGGGGCTGAATTTGTGACTTAGTGGTATAGCGCTTGCCTAGCCTGTGTGAGGCCCTGGGTTCGATCCTCAGCACCACATATAAATAAATAAATAAATAAAAAGATCTGGGACAACTAAAAAAATATTTTAAAAAAATAAGAACTTGAAAATGTTGGAACTATGATTTTATGGATCCAAAGGAAATCTTTGAGGAAAGAAATGTTGAACCAGTATAATGACTTTCTCATTGAATTGCAATTTTTTTGTATGTGCAGAATCAACTTAAAATTGTCCAGGGAACCCCCCCCCCCCACTCCCTGCCATGAAGTAACTGCTTATGATTTCTTTTAACTACCAATAAAATGTAGAGCATTGTGGATGAAAAAGCATTTGGCTTTTGTTGTTGTTGTTTTTTGGTGAGGGTTTTCATTCCTTAATGGGTTCCACTAAGGGTCTTGCTTGCTTTTAAACATAAAACAAATTTAAAGTCTCTACTAATGAGATCACAGAATAGAGAACCAAAGTGCCAAATACCAAGTTTTCTTCAATTTAAGAAGTCATCAGCCGGGCGTGGTGGCACAGGCCTGTAATCCAAGCGACTCGGGAGGCTGAGTCAGGAGGATCGCGAGTTCAAAGCCAGCCTCAGCAACTTAGCGAGGCCCTAAGCAACTCACTGAGACCCTGTCTCTAAATAAAATACAAAATAGGGCTGGGGATGTGGCTCAGTGGCCCAGTGTCCCTGAGTTCAATCCCTGGTTCCAAAAAAAAAAAAAAAAAAAAAGAAATCATCAACTATAAAAAGCACTACTAGCCTGGCATGGTGTCACATGCCTGGTACCCCAGCCACCAGGGAGGCTGAGGCAGGAGGTTTTCAAGTTCAAGGTCAACCTCATCAACTTGGCAAGATCATGTTTCAAAATAAAAATTTTTAAATGGTTGGGAATGTAGCTCAGTGGTAAAGTGTTCCTGGCTTCAATTCCCCACCACCAGAAAAAAATCCTGGGGAAAGCAAAATGAAAATAATCCACTATGATCTTATAGATTTCTAAAGAAAAGAATATGTTTCCTAATTATAATTTTAATAAGTATCTTAGTTTAGGAGATATTAAAATATGAAAAATCATGCCTTAGATTTGATGAAACACTGTGTTTCATCAAATCTAAGGCATGATTTAGAGGAAGAAACACTTGAAATTTAGAGGAAGAAACACTTGATTCTTTTAGACTTCATTTGGAAACGTATTAAATTGTAGGTAAACTATTAAATTCTGAAATATTTTCACATTTAATCTCCCTTAGAGAGTTTTCTTTTGTGAAATTGTTTTGATTCATTAAACAGAAGTTATTTTCCCCCAAATAAGCAAGGTGGCTCAATTTTAATCATCTAGTTCTGAGGTATTCCTCTTATTAAAATAATTTTCTATTTTGAATCATTATCAGATTGACATGATTTCTGAAAAATCACTTGAACTCACTAAGCCTGTTTCCTGAATAATAAAAAGGGTATTATAATAGTGCTTATTTTAAGGGGTTAATATGAGGGACAAAAGAGCACAGTGCCTGGTGTCCCATTAGCACTGAACACATATCAGCTCTGGTTATTATTATTTGGCATATAGGAGTAGGGCTAATCTAAATTTACTTTCTGGTTCTACCTTTTCCCAGCCATAATAGCATGGGCAAATTGAATATCCACTCTGCTTCAGTGTCTTCTTCATAAGTAGTAATAATGACATTGGTCTTTCAGGTTCTCATAATGGCTCAATGAGCTAATAAAAACATCAACTTCCCTGCATTCTTCAAGCCCTGCTATGAGGATTCATTTAAAATTTGATTTTAGTAGATGACATCTAGTGCTCCAAAAGTGCTCTTTGACTCATTCCGTCTTACAATAATCCTAGGTGGCAGCTATTCATATCATATCATGCAAATGAGGAAACTGACGTACAGGGTAGCTAGATAGCGGTCAGTGTGCTTTGGCAGAACGAGTCAGGCAGCATGACCCCACAGCTGTATGCTACTCAAGCGATTTCTGCACTTGCTTCTACTTTCCCAGTAATACAAGTCAGTCTTGTGAAATGAACATGACCTTCTGCTAAGCTAAAACATTGGGGAAATAAGAATAATCCAAGATATGACTGCTGCCACAGATGTGCTTCTCAGTGGGAGGCAAAGCAGGACCCAGGACATGCCATTAAAGAGGAACGTTGCTCACAGCTACAGTACTTGGCACACAGCTAAAGTTGAGTCATTGAGAATTTCCTGCACAGCCACATAAGCTTCAGAATAACATGGAAGGTATTTAACAATCTGTATGAACACGTAAACCCTGTGAAATAATGAGCAATCTGTCACTTAAGTTAACACAAAGAGAAATAGTTCTAAGCAAATTGGAACATTTGTGAAGACAACCATGTTAAAGGATGAAAGGAATGTAATACTTTTACTTGAAAATATTTAATAGAGAAGTCAAATGAAGTTCAGGGGAAGAAGATGGACTAGAATGACACAGGGAAATGGAAAGACTTAATTCTAGAGGGCTCAGAAAATGATAAGATTGTTGGGAAGAATGGAGGAAGTCTAAAAAATTATTTCAGCTCATGAACTCTCATCTCCCATGGTTAGTAGTAGTGTAGTTTCCCGACTTAATTTTTTCTTTATTTCAACTGCATTTGGGTGGATTCCTAAACAAGATGATGACTCTGGTGAGTGCTTTGGTGCAGTGGAAAATGCCTGAATTCATGCTCAGAAGAGAGGAGTCTAAGACCTGCTTTGCCTCCTTGGCCAAATCACCACAGACAAACCATGTACTCTATCATTTTCCTCATTTGCAAAGTAAAACAAAGAATATATACTCAAAGTAAGAATGTATGTGGAAGAACCTTATCAAGTGTGTTTCTAATACATAAATATAAGGTATTAAGAAGTGGGGGGCAGGGAGCAAACAGGAGATTAGAGGAAAAACCTTGAGATCAGGAGACGTGGGGTCACTACTAGCTAGATGACATTGGTACAGCGTAATTCAATGATGCAACTTAACTTCTCTGAATTTCAGATACCTTATCTAGAAAATGATCTAATAAATAGTACTTACCTACTCCCAATGGACTTCTGTGCAAATCACATCGACCCTGCAAAAGAGGGGGCATTGCCCCCTATTTTACAGATAAGAAAACTGTGATATAATATGTTCTCTTCTCATTGTTATAATGATCCTCATAAAGTCTGTAATAGTTCTGTACACAAACTAAAAATAAATTTTGTTGGTTGATCAATTCAAGTACATAGCTATCTTGATGGAAGAGACCTTTTGCCAAATAGAGGATCTCTTATCTAGCCCTGAGTGCAAGATAAAAGGTGCCTCCAGGGGATGCTTGGTCCAGATGATCTCTCAACGTTCCTTTCAGTCATATGGTTCTGGGAAGTCAAGTAGAAAATGAACAAAGAACATAACTGGAAGAAATGAAATCACTACTTTTTTGGAGACTGCTATTTGTCTGAAAATTGTAAAATGTAGATGGGAAGGAGGAAATAACAGGTCTGTGATTCATGACACTAGAAACTAAGAAAAGGTGGGTTTTCTTTGTGGCTATAAAACAAACCAAAAAAAGCATGTAAACCCAGTGTTTAAATGCTAATTTGCTACAGCACATGAAATGTTTATAGCAAGAATCTGATGGCAGCGTCAGACTGAAAAAAACTTCCTTTCCTATGGCAATGTGCTTATAAAGAAGATACCCAGCTGTTCCCAGAATGCATGTTTTACCTTTCTGCAAGGAATACCCTGACATTATTTGCTGCAGTGACCATGAAACAATGCTTCCATAATGGTAATATGAAATATTTTAGAAGGAAGGAAAACCTTGGGGTTTCATAGATAAAAGACTACCTTATCTTGAGTTTCTCATATTTGCTGATCTGTGCTTGGTTTAACTAGCAGTCAGTGTTCCCTGGATGTTTTGTAACTGACTTTCAAGCTTACTCAACTCTCCACATTTTAAAGCAGAAATTCAAATATAAAATTGTTAATACGGTATCTGATATGTGTGTTACAGATTTCAGAGGCATTCTGGCAAGCAATTAAATGAATAAGGAATTGATTATTCATCCAAAATGGCATCTGGGCACAGGACATGTGTCTACCCATATGTTCTTTCTTTAAACACACTTTTATTCACTTTATGTTCACCTTATACTGCAGCATAAATCAGAGAAGAAAAAAAGAACTCAAAAAGTTTCATGGTTTTCCATTTTACAAACTGTAATAACTGGGCTGTTCTGTAAAATGTTTGGTCAGGGAAAAAAACTAAAACTACTAACTAAAATGAGGTCTGAGTTTCTTCTGAGAATTAGAATTTCTTGTCCTCTTCCAAGTCCTAGATTATATAGATAATGGAAATTTAATTTTAATGCTAATAATATGCTTAAAATTGGCAATGATCAGTAGTCATTATGGACTGGTATTTGTTCATGTCTTAATTTTGCCATTCTAAACCTTTGAGCAGATTTTAAAATACTTAGTTCAGCACTTTGCAGACTGCTGTTTACCTTTCTCCAAAAATCCATCTTCATTATTTCTCTTTCCTTCCACACAGAGGAGTGAAATAAGAAGACTTTGGATCAAAACTGTGATTGAATTCAACTCCCAACACTGTGGCTAAGCTCTATAACTGTGGGTAAGTTCTTTAGTCCTTCTGTAAAATGGGAATGATATCTCAAAAGAAAAATCTCATGAATGAGTGAAGATTCAGTGAGATTCATGTATAGTATTCTCTAAACATGTGTGTAATGACTTGAGGCTTCTAAAAATGTGAACCACTATTACTATTCTAACCATAGAAGAAAGTGTCTGCCAAAAGTACTTTCAAGTTTTCTCATTTCTGGATTCTAATAAAAGTTGACCTCTTCCAAGTAGGTGAAATTGATAAACTCCACCCAAAGGAAATATGAAAAATTGAGTATGTAAAATAAACAAATTTAAAGGAAATGCAAATCAGAATTACCTTAGTAAACTGTTGGGTATTATTCCAAAGTCTTTTGCAACTCCATGAAACATGCCTTCAAAGTACTTAATAGATAATGGGAGTTTGAAATTGATTCTGGCAGTGGTGGTTAGGAGTAAAATACAATTTGAGAATTGAAAAGTACCTTAGATGTGCAACTATAACCTAGATTCTGGATTCTGACTTCCTGGTTGAGAAACCTGACCCTATTACTTAGTATATTTGAGACCTTGAGCAAATTAGTCAACTCTCTATTCCTTAGATTTTGATGTGCAAAATGTTAGTATTATTAGCATCATTCTTTCTTATCATGCTATTATAAAGATTAAATGAGCTAACATGTTTATGGGTAGAACAGAATCAGACATCTCCAAAGAGTTCTTATTAAATTGTAGCTATTACTATTAATTTATTATTATTTTATCAATGAGAAAATCAAGGTCAAGAGAGGAAGTGAATTTCCTAAAGTCATGCTTTAGTTAATGGTCAGGAGTAGGGTCTAGGACTTCTAATCCTAGTCTACTGCTCTTTCCAGTCTAACACCAATTTAACTCTTCCTTATGGCCATGTCTTTCAAATATTTAAGTTCTCTTATTCTGGACAACAGTTTGCCTTGTTCATCTATGGCTTAGCCAAGTGAAGAAAAGAGTTCTAGTCATTGATCTTTATTGCTGGTGTTATAGAAAGATTGATTTTGACAGTGCAGATGAGTTAAAATATACAATGAGTGAAGGTTGATCTTTGTGCTTCGTTACTATCTATGGTCTTTTCCCTGTTTTATCATGAGATGCTGAAAGAAAATGTGCAGCGAAGCAAGAGATTAAGAAAAATTTTTAGGAAGAAAGAAAAGCAAAGACTGGGGGTGTAACTAACTGGTAGAGCATGTACTTAATGTGAATTCAATCCCATTGGAAAAGAAAGAAAGAAAGAAAGAAAGAAAGAAAGAAAGAAAGAAAGAAAGAAAGAAAGAAAGAAAGAAAGAAAGAAAGAA
>JAJEJO010049065.1:613536-634672 GCA_020662805.1 Glaucomys volans | reverse complement strand
AGAAAGAAAGAAAGAAAGAAAGAAAGAAAGAAAGAAAGAAAGAAAGACAGACTGTAGCTAAACCTCTAAGAATCCATGAACTTCTTAAGCAGACTACTTTGAACTCTCCCCAAACCTGCTAAGTGTGGGACACATGATAAATAATTTTGGTGTAGATGAAGTGGAGAAGGGACCTCTTCCGATAGCTTTCCCTGGGTAAATCTTCCATGCACGAAGTAAGCAGCAAAGAAAAAGACAAGTTCCTTGCAGGAATACATTAAACCTCATTTCTTGTTTATCTGTTTGCACAACCCAACTTCACCACCCACTGCAGCCCCTACCTACTCAATCTCCCATGCCATAAAATTCCAGGTGCACTCATCAGCATGCAGAAAACACACATGAAGGTGGTATATTTGCATATGAAGATGGATAAACCAAATCTGCAAAAGGAGAATGACATAGGCAAGTCATCAATCTATGCTTGTAAACAACTTTTCAGTTAAACCTTGGGAACAAGGAACATGATATTCTCTCTACAAACTAGTGTGGCTTTCTTATTTGAAGTAAGTTTTTGGTTTTGTTTTGAGGACATTTTCTGAATCTATTTTGAATGTTAGAAATGGGGTATCTGCTAAAAGGAAGTTGTGTGACTTTGCATGTTTGTGCTGATTTCTTTAGGCACAGCCTCTCCAACATTTTCACCAAACTAACCTTATCTTCAGCAAGAGAAATACCACAGTTAGAAAGAAAACCTGAAGCAGTCACCCAGAGCAGAACTTTTTTTCAAGTTTCTTGTATGTATAGTCTAGAGGTCACGAACATAGGCTTTTGAAGTCCCATGGTCTGATCTTTAATTCCTGTTCTACCATCTGCTAGCTGGGTGACCTTAAGCAAGTAGTCTACCCTTCTGCTTCAATAACTTCATATGTTAAGTGGAGGTTATAGGCCTTCTTCATACTATTGTTGTGAGGACAGAATGAGTTAATTTCAGTAAAGTACTCACAACAGAGTCTAGGCATCCAGTAAGCACAAAATCAATAGTAACTCGGATTACTTTTAACATAAGCACTTGTTTTATTTTAAATAAAAATAAAGGATCCCTGCCCCTGAAATTATCAAGCATTTTATCCATGTATTCAGGACATAAGTCAGAATATTGAGGTCATATTGTGGTCGTATTGAGGACCTACACCATAGTAGGCATTGTGAGGGACACAAAGATAATAAACATAGAGTCATTTCTCAGGGAACTTAAGGTCTGGAGGAAATTCATGAAGTAGAGAATGGTCCCAATTTAAAAATATTAATACTTACTGACCAATTATCATGTACCAAGTTATAGGCAAGTTAGTTAGACTCCAAATAATCCTATAGGTAGATATTATTTTCACCATTTTACTGTCGTGAAAACAGAGGCTCAGAGAGGTCAGGCAGCATGCCCAAGTTACTTGGTTTGCAGGGAATCAAGGGGGGTTTGATCACACATTTGTCTGAGTTCACAGCCCATGTCTTTTCTTCTGCAAGGCCATGATTCAACTTGCTGAAATTGTGGTCCTGGTTTAGAAATTGGAAGCCCCAGATAATGACTGGTAACCAAGGAGGGGCAGAAACATGAAAAATTGTGTAGAGATGTTTAAAAAACTAGGGGAAAATAGATCTTAAAAAAAATAATAATTGGATCCACATCAGAGAGGCTAAGCCTGGTGAAGACAATGGAGGGAGAAGGGTTTCTTCTGTGGCAACTCCGCTAGGCGGACATTGCTGGGAACAGTAGGTTGAGAAGAGCACTGCTGGTCACCTAGAGTTAATGGGAACAGTGTCTAGTCCGATCAGCAATGTCCGCTGCGGGCATAGGAGGAGGAGTGGCAGCGGTATCTGCATGTTCCATCCTAAGGTAAACAGTAAGCCAGAAAAGCAATTAAAGCAGAAACAGATGAGGATAATTAGAAGGGAAAGCTCCAAAGGGGAGAAGGAGGCAGTGGAACTAAAACAAAGAATTGAGCTATTTCTGTCAATCTCTTGATGTCTGGAAAAATGGTCTTTTTGGTCCAGACTACGGTACCACACCCTGAATAAGACAAACTGTTCTCTGCTCTGTCCCCCTAGTTGGGATGTGACGACATCTCCTGGGTTCTGGTACTGAAAACTCCCAAAGACCTAGTGGACATCTCCATTTGGCTGTTCTGCAGATACCACAAACACTACTTCAAAATTGGACTTGTCATCTCCCTTCAGAAAGCCTACTCCTGCCTCAGTATTCACCACTACAGTTTAACCGTATCAAATCTATCTAGTCACCTAATTTAGAAAGTAGCCCTCAGTTTTTAATGATAAAATGCTTCCTTCAAGCTTTCCAAGTCTGTTTCTCTGCTAGTCCCCACTTCTGTATTTAAATTGTCAGATGATTCAAGTCTTTGAATGAAGAGGTATCAATCCCATTACAGCAGAAAAATGACACTGTTGGCCCTTAGCAACCCTGAAAGCCCTGGGGAGCCCAGTAAGCCAAACCCATGAGGTGGTCAGGGTTACTCCTATCACCTTATGGCAACCTAGAAGCACATCTTTATGAGAGAAAAGAAGGTGGTTAAAAAAAATGGGGACAGGGGCTGGGGATGTAGCTCAGTTGGTAGAGTGCTTGCCTTGCATGCACAGGGCCCTGGGTTCAATTCCCAGCACTGCAAAAATAAAAATAAAAAAAGTAGGGGACATTCAAGACCTTCCAGAAGGAGGAATGGAAAGGCACTAAAATATTAACTTTTCCTATTTTATAATTCTGCTTGGAGATTTTAGTCTTAAGGAAATAGGCTTAAAGCTTTTGAACACTGACTCGAAAAATGTAAAAGCTGAAAAAGCAAATTGGGTATCCCATTTTATTCTCTCATCCTCCTTATCTCCACCGCTCTTTTGACCTTTTAGATGTGTATCTTCATCACATGACAAAGAAATGATAATTGCATAATTCAACTTTGCATTAAATCCTTTATGAAATGGAAATTTATTAATGCAGCCCCAAAGCCTCAATGCAATATTTATATTATAAAAGCACTGACATCATTTTATATAATTTAATATTCTTGGCATACTCAGTTCAGAAGATCCCAAACCAAGGGTGCTGCAGGTCAGGACTGAGGTACATTGGCAGGGTTGTCTGTGGGAAACTTCTTGGGTGTCCAGTCAGGCAGAGATTAAAGATGGTACAAATTTCTAAATTGCATTTGCCCAAAGTTTATTAGAGTTTTTTAAAGGGCAAATCATATTCAAAGGTCAAACTAAGAGACTTCTACAATGTAAGTTGATAAATGCAGCTCTTTTGAACTATGTTCCTTTGCAGAATTTTTTTCCTGTTTCTTTTTTTCTTCTTCCCTTCCTTCCTTCCTTCCTTCTTCCCTCCCTCCCTCCCTCTCTCTTTCCTTCTCTCCTTCCCTTCCTTCCTTCCTTCCTTCCTTCTTTCCTTCCTTCCTTCCTTCCTTCCTTCCTCCCTTCCTTCCTTCCTCCCTTGCTCGCTCTCTCTCTCTCTCTCTCTCTCTTTCTTTCTTTCTTTTGTATTTGCCATGTTACCTTGGGCAAGTTATGTCAGCTGCTGTAAGCTTTAGTTTCCTCATATGCA
This sequence comes from Glaucomys volans, assembly GCA_020662805.1. Classification (NCBI taxonomy): domain Eukaryota; kingdom Metazoa; phylum Chordata; class Mammalia; order Rodentia; family Sciuridae; genus Glaucomys; species Glaucomys volans. The sequence goes on along the minus strand of JAJEJO010049065.1, from coordinate 631,083 downwards.
CAGTAGGAATATAATGCTACCTTGTCCATTAGATTGCTTTCAGAAATGAATGAAACAATCCTGGTACATAGTAAGTGGCCATATAATGCTAGTTGCCTAATAATAATAATAATAATAATAATTCTACCAGTGGATTATTAATTTTGAGACAAAGGAGTGAATTCCTGGAAAACTCTCCTACTATTTTGACAGAAATAGTGAAAGAATTTCTGCACAGTGCCCTTAATAAGAAATGTTAAGATTATGTTATCTTTTTAAGTCACTTTTTCTTCTATTGCTTTTAAATCAAAGTGCTGTAGGAATACAATCTAAAAAAGTCAAGAAGTATTATAGAAATTCCAGATAGAAGAAAACAGCTATCCACACTCTCTCTCTTTCACTCAATTCCCACTTCCTAGAGACAATCCTTTTCTTCTTCTAGCTATTTCTTCTGGTATTTCTGTATAATATGCTTATAGTGATATTTTTATTTCTTTCCTTATATTTCAATATTTAGAATGGATCTACTGACTTACGAATAGGAGATGAGAATGTTGCATTTATTTTATACACACACACACACACACACACACATTGTCACTTTCCTAAGAGAATTACATTATATTCAGTGTCTGTTTTTCCATTATGTGCATTGCTGAGCCTTATGATATGCTATGATTACATTTTCTTTATTGCACAACTTTTTGGTTTTCCTAAGAGGCAACACATGGTCATAGTTTCTTTGGGATACTATAACAAAATACCATAGACTGGGGGCTTATAAACAACTGAACTTTATTTCTCATGGCTCTGGGGGCTGAGTCTGAGATCAGGGTGCTGGAAGATAGGGTGCCTTGTGAGGGCCCCTCTGCTGGGGTGCAGACTGCTGTCTCTTTATTATATTCTCTAGTGGCAGAAAGAGGGCAAGGGAGCTCTCTGGATTCTTTTTTATAAGAGTACTAATTCCATTTATGATGCTTTGTCCTCATAATCTAATATTTCCCAAAGGTGCCACCTCCTACTACCATCACATTGGGGGTTAAGATGCCAACGTATGAATTTTGAGGGGACACAAAGATTCAGTCCATAATAAAGTACAATCACTTTTTAAAAAATGCTTGTTTCCCAGGTATCTATTATTAATGTATGCTCAAATTCTCTGACTAATGTGTAAAACTGTTGTCAATACAATTTCAAACAATAGGGTAACCTGTCAATCCTTTGTTTCCCCCCAAATTACACCCATGCCTGCCTCTGCTTCTCTGCTCCAATCTAAACAGCTGCCCTTTGGTTATACCTCATGACTGCTCTCTTGGGATTTCCTTTGCCATTTTCCTGAGAATTTCCTCCTTTGTTGGAACTTTCTTCCCAGATCTCACATCTTCCTCTTTTCTTGGCTTATTTCCCTCTTTTAGGGACACCTATACTACAGTCACTACCTAAGAAGATGCAGGTTTGTGTCCGTGCATGGCAAAACAGCTTGTCGCTCCCAGTACTTCTGTTTTTTCATTGTTTGGTATAGTCCCTGCTTATCCGCTGTTTTTATCTTTCTCCAGTTTCATTACCTGCAGTCAGTTGTAGTACAAAAATATTAAATGAAAATTTCAGAAAGAAAAACTTTATAAAATTTAAGTTGTACACCATTCTGAACAATGTGATGAAATCTCATGCCACCCACTCCATCCTGCCCAGGACATGAGTCATCCCTTTGTCCAGTGTGTGTAAGTTGTATAGGCTGCCCCTCGTGAGTGTCTTAGTTGCTATCTTGGTTATAAGATTGACTGTTTTGACTGTTGTGGTATAATTGTGCTGTATTCAAATAACCCTTATTTTAGTTAGCAATGGACCCGAAGAGGAAGAGTAGAGATGCTGGCAATCTGTATATGCAAAACAGAACCTGTAAAGTGCGTCCTTTAAGTGAAAAGGTGAAGATTCTCAACTTGGGGGGATAAAACGTGATATACATACCTGTGGTTTCAGGCATCTGTTGGGGGTCTTGGAGTACCTCTCATAGCCCTATCTATGAGGGACTTCTGTAACAGAACTTCTAGCTGAGCCCATGACTGCCTTCCCAGAATAAAAACAAAATTTCCCAGCCTTTGAGCTGCCCTGGGGGGGTACTGTGACACAATTCTGAAGAATCACTAGAGGCAAAGGTACGATGTGCATCTATCTTCTGAGGGCCTTCCTTAAGAGAAGCCTGCAGTGCACCTTTTTCATTCCTAGAATATGAATGACATCCTGGACCACGAGACCACAGACATAGGGATGATGGAGTAAGGAATTGAAAGGGACCTGAGTTCCTTAGGCTTGGAATAGTGCTTCCATGGCAGCCCTGGTCTGCATCACCCCGCATTTTTACATAAGAGAGAAATAGTGTATAACTATTTATATAGGAATACCCGATCCGATCCTTTCAACAGTGATCCTTACTACAGTACCTTTCATAAATAATTTATATACATATATATACGTACATATATATGTATATATGTTTAGAATTCTAAGTGGGAAACTATCCCTCAGAATTTTGAAGTCTTTATTGGCTGCCTTCCAATTTCTAGTATTGTTGCTGAGAAATCTTTTGCCATTTTCATTCCTAATATCATAGATATGACCTTTTTTTAATCTCTCTGGAAGCTTTTATAGTCATTCTGATATTTCATGATGATCTGCTTTGATGTAGATTATTTTCATTTATTGTGGTGGGAATTTGTCTCTTCAAAATAAAAATTCAATGATGTTGGAGACTGTTATGCTAAGTGAGATCAGCCAATCCCAAAAATCCAAAGGTCAAATGGTCTCTCTGATAAATGAATGATGATGCATAATGCGGGGGGGGGAAGGGTGGCAAGAATGGAGGAAGGATAGATAGCATAGAGGGAAGGGAGGGGTGGGGTCGGGGTTGGGGGGGTAAGAATATTAACAGAATGTGTGACAGACATCATTGCCCTGTGTGATTCTACTTTGTGTACAACCAGAGAAACAATAGCTGTACTCCATTTGTGCTCAATGAATCAATAAGCAAATAAAAAAAATAGAAAAAAAATAAAAATTCATATATCTCAGTACTAGGAAACTTTCTTAATTTGTTCCTTGGTTATTTCTTTCCTCTGTGTCTGTTTCTGGAACTCCTATTACGTGGCTATTGATCTGTCTGGATTGAGTTTCTAAATGTCTTCAACTACCTTTCATACCTTCCATGCCTTCCGTCTCTATCTTTTTGCAAATCTGTATTTGTATACACAATTTTACATTGAATTTTTTATTCTATCATATTTTTAATCTAAATATATTTTTCTTGTGTCCTTTTCTCTCTCTCTTTATGGATGATAACCATTTTTTCCTAAAATATCTTTTTCTTCTTCCTGAATTACCTATTTAATCTGAATTTTTTTTAACATTTCTTTGCTTTGGTCTTTCATGCTGGAATGTTTTTTTTTGTGTGTATTGTCCTTGGCCGTATGTTCACAGTTAAGAGTGATATCCTTAAAAGTAGTGTATGTATGTACTAAATACACTACAAAGTCCACACCTGTATAGGGTGAGGGAAACAGGTTTCTCACAGTTCACAATGAAGACATGTAACTTATATCTCCTAAATTAATTATGATGCCTCATCACTGAGCCCTAGCTGGCCATCTGTCACCCTAATCTTCTGTTCATTTTCTCCAAAGAATATTCTAGTCACTTTTGCCATGCGCAAAGAGAGATGGTCACCTGGTTACAAGAAGTTGTTGAGGTGCCTAGGAATACAGTTTGTCTTACAGGAATTTTAGTTGATATGCATGACCTTATTTTTCAACTCCTGGCTTCTTCTGAGGTATTTGGTGTCTCCAATTTCCGATACTTTTCATGGTTCTATAGTGTGATTCTGTTGACTTCTGCTGGCATTCTGTCTGCAGACATTCAGGTTTCAGCATATTCTTCTCTGCTCAGTTTCCTCTCATATACTTGTTTTCTATTTTTGAAAAAAATACTGATATTCCTTGACTGATTTATTGACAAATAATTGATATCATCTTGCCCTGCCCTCTTAAATCTTATAAGCAAATGTAAAATGTGACTAATGGCAATAAGTGCTATGAAGAAAAATAAATTAGGATGAGAGGGGAAGAGGAAGAGAGAGGAGAGAGGTAGACTGCTGTTTATCTGAGATGTGTAGGGAAGGCCTTTTCTATAAGGTAGCAATCAGTCAGGAACTTAAAGAAAGTTGGGAAGGGAATATGCAGACGTGTATTCTAAGAGCAGGGACACCAAACACAGATAACCTGAAGTAGGAGCATGATTAACCTGCATAAGGAAGAGTGAAGTGGCCCTGGTGATTGTTAGGGAGAAGGTGAAGTGAGAGAAGGCTGGTAGTGACAATTTGTGTAGGGTCATGCGGGCCACGCCCATGGCAGTAAATTTTAATCTTGGTGAGATAGGAATCTACTGATGGGTTTGAGTAGGTAGTAATGATTAGGTTTGTACTTTATACACAACCTTGCCTCCTCTCGTCCTTTCTTTGTCCTTGTGGGCTTTTATCCTTTTATTGTGATGTTTGTGAGATTTGGTTATGATGTGCAGATAAGGGCAAGAGTTTGCTTTTCTATACCTGATTAGACATCCTAGCCTCCCTATGTTAGTAATCATTCTAACAGTTGGAGTGGTCTTAAAAATAGAATGACCTATATTGAAAGCTGGAAGCAGGAATAACCCCAGCCATTCTAAACAAATGGAATTCTCCTTTCACAGCGAAAATGAACTAGGAACAAAGTTTATTCTTAGACTGTCCCATGGTCCAAGGGGGCATTTGGAAAGGTTTGGAGACTTTGTATAGTTTTCATTCTTGACTGAGGATTCCTCCTTCCATTTGCCACTATTGTGCCACAAAGAATTATACCACCTCCAAATTGAGAAACATCTCCAAACCTCATCCTAAGAGGGAACCCACAAATTCTAAGATGCTCCATCATTTGGGGATGCAAGTGAGTCCTGATCCCTATATTTGACTCTAAGCACCAGTCCCTTAAACATATTGATCCACACATGCACATAATGTTTTAGTATGATCAGGCTGCTATAACAAAATTCCATAGACCAGGAGGCTTATGAACAGCAGAAATTTTCTTCTTACAGTTCTGGAGGCTGGGAAGTTCAAGATCAAGGCATGAGTAGATTATATGTCCATGAGGGCTCATTTCCTGATGCTTAGATAGAACCTCTTCACTGTGTCATTACAAGGTAAAAAAGGAGGAAGGCGACTCTCTGGGACCTCTTTTGTAATCATATTCATGAGTGCTCCAACCTCATGATTTAGTCATCTCTCAAAGTCTCCATCTCCTAATACCATCACATTGATGGTTAAATTTTCAACATATGCTTTTTGGCAGGATGCGAATTTTCAAGCTACAACAGGTAGTTATAATTCTTGAGGTACAATTGCTTGTTAAATTACACATATTTTTGAGTTTCAGGACTTTACTCTGTAAGTCAGAACATGAATTGAAAAACAAATGATTCTCAGTCATCATAGTTGCGGACACAGCAGCTTCTAAATGAATACCTGTGGAGAGATCTGAGTCTAATACTAATTTTGCCATTGGGGCAGTAGTTGTAGAGCATGCATCTTTAAATTTGCCAAGTCCTTCTGTGAATTAGCTTCTTTAATGAAAAATCAGTATGGCACATACTACTATTACTCACATGTAGTAATGAAACTTCTTCCTCGAAACTCTGTGAGGAATAATTGCCACCTGACTACAAAGAGAGTGTGAAATATGATGTAAGGAGGAGGTGGGGTGGGCCGTTATTGCATAACGCAGCATTCCCACCGTGGCTTGGCTGTCATGTGGAAGGCCTTGGACGCAAGCCACAGAGCACAGACAGCGTCATCAGCACACACCAGCTCTGAAAAACGAATACTCACCACTTGGAATCATAGATACAGCTGGGCCCACAGGAAACACCTAACCCGCAATCAATCTCCTCCTCACTGTGGTCTGGCAGGACAGGTGGTATCTGTCTTCATGAATTTTTGTGCGAGGAGTTCATTTTTATTTCAAATCAAAATCACATATGTTTATTGACTAGTTGGAAACATGTCGATGGTCTGTCATGCTTTTATTTGTTCTTAGAACAGCAGCCGACCATCCGTGGTCACTGCTCTTTGTTTATATGATGGCATTTTTTATGTAAAAAGTTGTTTTCTTTCAAAGTCATTTCAGAATCTGTATCTTATTATTCCTCCAACCATCTTGTGAAGCAGTTAGTAAAAATCGCTAGATTGCTATGCCAGATGGAGATGGGAAAGTCCAGGACAGTAAGCAATGTGCTTGCCTTATATTGTAAAAAAGTTAACAAATGAATGATTAACAAAATCCTGCCGAACATGAGTAAAAGGATCACGCTAATTATGAGATTATAGAGCTATGGACTTGCTCTCATAAATATTTGATTTGGTTTGCTAATCTATTCATTCCCAAAATCTTTATCAAGATCCTGCAAAGTGTCAGGCACCATGGCAAAAGAGTATGTGGGTTATGCTGCATTTTAAATTCTTTTTGAAATAGACATAGAGTTATGTAAAAACAGTGAAAGCAGCATGAATCAGTATCTTCATATTTTTTAAAAAGCTATATTTTTTGCATTTAATTAGCAAGCTTGCTTATAATTGGCAACAAAATGAACAGAGAAAGGTGTGAAAAATGAGGTAAAATAGAGTATTTTAATAGCACTAAGCAAATAAGAATAATTAATGCAATTGGTTTATTTCTGTATCAATATAATGCCAATTTGGATTATGTTGAATATTCAGAAATTAAGGTTGAAATATTGTTTGTTAAAAAGAATCAAGAATACTTAAATAATTCCTGATGGAAGCTGGGGACACACTTGTAATCCCAGGAACTCAGGAGACTGAGGCAGGAGTCCAAGGCCAGACTTAGCAACTTAGTGAGGCACTAAGCGACTTAGTGAGACCCTGTCTTCAAATAAAAATCAGAATTGCTGGGGATGTCACTCAGTGGTAAAAGCACCCTTGGGTTCAATCCTCAGTACCAAAAACAAAACAAACAAAAACAAAAAAATCCTGATGGATTTAAAGTATAAATGCATGTAAGAAGCAATATTAATTACTAAATTTTTAAAAATAATTCTGACTCATAGAGGCAAGCATCATAAAGGAAAGAATAAGTAGATAAATGGATAGGCATTATAAATTTCTATAGACAAAACCTACACAGACTAATGGAAAAGTACATATAAATTTCATGTTTATATAATATGTGACAATCATTAGTATACTTAGATACGAGAAGCATTTTCAAGATAATAATAAAAATAAGTAATCTCAAATAGAAAGGTGAACAAAAACTCCTAAATAAGCAATTCACCAAAGAAGAAGTATATTTGATCAATAAATTTATAAATAGCTATTCTCACCTATTAATGAAAGAAATGCAAACTTAAGTGGCATATTTTTCACATATTAGATTTGCAGAAATAAAAAGGTTTAAAAATCCTTTCTATGAAGTTCTGAGTAAATGGACATTTTCATTGGTAGAGAAAAACTGATAATTTTTTTTCAGACACTATTTTCACAACAGATTCTAAATGTTTTTAGGTGCATTCCTCTCACCCATTCCATTACTAGAAATTCTGATTAAAGACAAACAAGTGTACTGAGATACACTATTATTCAAGGCAGCATTATTTACAATATATTTAAAAGGAAAATATCAAGTAATGAGGACTACTTCAAGAATTATAGTTGATTCACACCACAGTATACAACCATTATAATGATTTTATAGTGATATTTACATTTATAAAATATAATCTTTTTTATTACACAAATGTCTGTATTATCAAACAATAGAAGAATGAAAATGTTTCCAATACTCCAATATCCCAAACTCCTGGAGATAACTTATGAATAGATAGGCATGAATCTTTAAAAGATTTTAAGTATATAAAAATATATCTATAAAAATATCATTGACATTAATGAGACCATATTAAGTACTCAGTCCTGTCATTTTTCACTTACAATATATCATGGACATCTTTCTTTGTCTGAATTGTTGATACATGGCCACTGGTACAGAACAATGTTCACAACATATAGTGAGTGATCCAAACAAAATAAAAACAGAAGACAGGTCTGATTATAAAATAGCATTAGAGCAGTGATTCTTGAATGGAGAGGTTGGCAAGGTGGGAAAAGGGATATACCACTCACTCTTCTCTCCTCAAAAATTCCATTTACTTTTGAAGTAATCACCTTAGAGTAAGGTAAGGAATTGTTTACTTTGAGAAAGATCCTCAGATGGTTCTGAATCACTGCTCCCATCTCCTTTCCTCCCAGACTATTCCAAGATTGAGAATCCTGGTTGAATTTTTTTCCCTTTGAGTAAAATAATATATATATATATACATATATATATATGTGTGTGTATATATATATTTGTATATATATATATGAGCAAAGAAAAAAATCCAGAAAAATGTTAACTGTAACTACCTTCTCAGGGAAAATACCAAGTCATTTTTATTTTTATATCTTTGGGATTTCTATTTGTTGGATTTTTTTTATTAATAAAAAACATTATTTTAATTTTTAAAAGTCAGATAAACAAGAAACTTGAAGCCCTTGAAAACTATGGTTGGAGAAGTCAGGTGATAGCAGCCCAGTGTGCAACCACAATCAAAACAAGCCAAAAAAAGTTCATAACAATGGATATCTTTTATACAAAACCATAATTATATGCTTTAACTCAAAAAGCTAGATAGTCAAGTGGATAGCATGAATAATCTGGAGGAGTAGAAGAAGTTTAGGATCAATGACTGGAAAACAATGGCCAGGAGTCAAAAAAAATTTTCGTTTCTAAAATCATCAAGGATACTGATAATCTTAATAAAAATGTAAGCATCCCCATAAAATTCATTAAACAAATTCAGAAGAAGACCATATATCTCCATATTTTGGAAAGAAAACGTGGAATTCATTACCCCCAGAAAGATTGGAAACTGTGTATATAAATGGGTAGAAGAAAGAGTTCTTGGGTAATAGCCAGATGTGGTGTAGCGCACATCTGTAATCCCAGCCACTGGGGAGGCTGAGGCAGGAGGATCACAAGTTCCAGGCCAACCTCAGCAATTTAGACCCTGTCTCAAAATAAAAAACAAAAAGGAATGGGAATGTAAGTCAGTGGTAGAACCACTGCTGGTTCAATGCCCCATACTAAAAAGAAAAGAAAGGAGTTCTTGCATAATAAAATTAATACTAGATTTTTAAGGGAAAAAAAAAGGAATTTGGGAGTATGATTCTAAACGTTGTAGTTTGAGATTAGGAAATTCAACCACATATTTCCCCATAAAACATCTTGCATTATTCCTGCCAGAGACAGAGACTTGAGGTGAATGAATCTGGGTCTGACCAAAAGGGCCAGGCTTTTTTTTTTTTTTTCCATTATAAATTCCAGATTGATGAAATACAATGTAATGATAGCTTACCATTTATTATTCGTGCTCAAAATTGGTAATTTAAGGATTTAAGTGGAATTATTAGTGGAGTGGCTTTTTTTTATAGGTTTACTAAGATTCAAAAATAACACAAAAGGCAATGTTACTCCATTTTTTCTTTTCTATGCATTTGGTGTTCAAGTTTGCAGTTTGACAGAATTTGGCTGTACTTGTGCCTGGTGCTTCTAGTTTTTGAAACTGATAATGTCATCTCTCTCCCCAAATAAAAGGAGAGAAATTATTAGGGAAGATATGAGCAATTACCCCAGACTAAAAGGGGGAAGACATGGGATTATAAGTGGGATAGGGCAAGGGACCAATGAAGGAACAGTTTAAGTTTTGTGCTTTTTAAAAATATAAAATAGTTGTAGATGGACACAATGTCTTTTATTTTATTTTTTATGTGATGCTGAGAATCAAACCCCATGCCTCACACATGCTAGGCGAGTGCTCTACCACTGAGCCACAACCCCAGCCCTAAGATACATTTAAGAAAGATTCTGACTAGGCCTATGGCTTGTGAATGCTTATTTCTACTTCCTACGGAGAAATATTCTTCTGGTTTCATACAATATTTTTCAACCTGATATCATCTGTTGTCCGAAAAAAGAATTTTCTTAATTTACATGGAAATTCCTTTTGCAAACTGATCTTAATCTGTATTTTTGAGTGTTGGTCTTCACCTTATTCTCATCCAAGAATTAGTAGAACTCTTCTTCCTGAAAAGCCAAATCCGTCATTACCATTACCTAGTATTGGATTGTTTAAGTTCATAATTCATTACTACTCCAATTGTTCCCAGAATTACGACAAATCTTTCTTTTGTTAATCATGCTTCTTTCCTTGTTCCTTTTTTGCATGAGCACACAAATACCTTTTCTGTTCACCTGATCTAGGCTCTGTTCCCCACAGTCTCCACCCCTGTTGAAGTCATAAGTTTCTGAACATGACCTTGTAGTCTAGACTCACTGTCGAGGTGTTTATTGTCACGTACAGGATCTTATAAATCAGCGACGTGCATGTAGATGCAGGCCTGCCAGAGGATTTTGCAAGGTAGATGGTGACGCACACGTCCATGCTTTGTTCACTGGGCAGAATTGACCCCACAGGCTGTAAGATTGGTTACTCTTTTCCAAATATTTCTAGTGGAAGAATTAACAATGGGAAAGCCAAACCTAATTACTCTTATTTCATCAGTTAGCAAGAGCAGGCTGTTTCTCCTTTAAATTAGTTCAGATACTTGTCTTGCATTAACCATTTCTTTTGTTAGGACAATGTTTGGTTTTCAAATTTTTCACTTTATTATGCAGTTCTCTGCATCTCTGAAACTTTGCACTTAATAGACTTAAGAAAATGATTGCATAGTGTTACCTATAGCCCAAATGGCACAAGAAAGGAATGCCAAGCACCTTCAACCAGCTCCTCTCTCTAGTCAATTTTTGTCATTCATTCCACCAGCATGCATTGAGCATGTGTTAAGCACTAAGCATAATTTAAACACTGAAAAAAAAAGATAAAACATGCTTCTTAGCCAGGCATGGTGGCGCATGCCTGTAATCCTAGGGGATCGGGAGGCTGAGGCAGGAGAATCAGGAGTTCAAAGCCATCCTCAGCAAGGGCAAGGTGCTAAGCAACTCAGTGAGACCTTGCCTCTAAATAAAATACAAAATAGGGCTGGGGATGTGGCTCAGTGATCGAGTGCCCCTGAGTTCAATACCGGTTCCAAAAAAAAAAAAAAAAAACTTCCTACTTTGGGGGGCCGCAAGGATTGAGACATCCTCATGTTATCAACTACAACACAATGAGACAAAAGCTCTGGAGATGTATCTTCCATGTTTACTGTTGAGAATTGTCTGTCATAAGATATATACGGGATATGATGGCTATGAAATCTTCAAAGATGGAGCAGGATTTTGCCAAGTGCACAAGAGGGAGAGCATTCCAGGCAAACACTTAGCTACCATGTTCTTGGATAGGCAGAATTAACATTATCAAATGGCCATACTACCAAAAATGCTATACAAATTCAATGCAATTCCAATTAAAATCCCAAAGACGGACCTCATAGAAATAGAACAAGCAATCATGAAATTCATCTGGAGGAATAAGAGACCCAGAATAGCTAAAGCAATACTTAGCAGGAAGAGGGAAGCAGGTGGTAGCACAATACCGGACCTTCAACTATACTACAAAGCAATAGTAACAAAAAGAGCATGGTATTGGCACCAAAATAGGCAGGTAGACCAATGGTACAGAATAGAGGACACACAGACAAACCCACAGAAATACAATTATCTCATACTTGACAAAGGGGCCAAAAACATACAATGGAGAAAAGATAGCCTCTTCAACAAATGGTGTTGGGAAAACTGGAAATCCATATGCAGAAAAATGAAACTAAACCCCTATCTCTATTCAATCCTACTTCATTTCACTTAATTGTATTTGAGTGGCCAAGTCTGATATTCAAGAGAGGGGGGTCTGGGCCAAAGATAAAAAGTCAAGAGTCATGAGTATGTGTCATTTGGTATTGCAGGAGGGAAAGAGGTTGCCCTGGGAGAGTGGATAGAGGAGAATGGACAGGTGCACAGACAGAATCTTGGAGGCAAAACAAGAGTGCAAAAGAATAAATGTAGGAAAGAAGCTGAAGAAGAAGGTGACAGGGCAAATAGACAGAAGATGAAGTAATTGCCACATAAGGAAAAGCAAATATTTCAGGTGGCATTTGTTTAATATTTTGATTTCAATATTCTTAAATATAGATTATGATAATAATTGAAAAGTGCTCATCAAATTTTGCAGCTACAGACCTACCTACCATGAAGGCCACTACAGAACAATTTTCTAGAAGTGAAGGAAAGAAAGACCAGATCACAATAGACTGAAAGGCAAAGAGGTGGAGTGACAACCTCAGGGTGGATTATTTTTTCAAGAGTATTCATAAAAGAAAGAGAGTTTGCTTTCCCCCCTCCTCCTCCTCCCTTTTCTTCATCTCCTCCACTTCTACCATTTTTCATACTCTCCCCACCCACTCCCCCTCTCATTTCCCTCTACGTAATCTAAAGTTCCTCCATTCTTCTCTCACCCCTCCCAACCCGATTCTATATCATCATCCACTTTTCAGGGAAAACATTCGACCTTTGCTTTTTGGGGATTGGCTTATTTCACTTAACATGATAATCTCCAATTCCATCCATTTATCTGCAAATGCCATAATATTATTCTTCCTTATGGCTGAGTAGTATTCCATTGTGTGTGTGTGTGTGTGTATACACATATATATATCACAGCTTCTTTATTCATTCATCTGTTGAAGGGCATCTAGGTTGGCTCCACAGTCTAGGTGTTGTGAATTGAGCTGCTATAAACATTGATGTGGCTGTGTCACTGTAATATGCTAATTCCTGTCTCTCTTTCTTAGAAAGAAAATATTTTTTGGCTAAAGTTAAGGAGGAAGCCTCTATGGAGGTGCTCTGATTGGTGAGGTTATAAACATCTGCTTTAGGAGATAATTCTTTCATTTTAGGTTTTTCTCATCTCTTATGTTCGAAGGAGCATAATTTGATTGGCAGTAGACCAACCTCTTTGATCCTAGCCTCCTGTCCTATGGTAAGATTCCACTCTGCTTATACAGAAGAGTACATGCAGTCATGGTACCCACTAGAAATTCCAAGAATGCTGAAATTGAGTCCTTTTAGGTCTGTGTGTAAGGATATAACACTTATTATAGTATTTAATATTTTTTTCTCTTTATGAGTTTCAGTTTACAGGTTAAAATTTAATTTTAAAAAACTATTCAATAAGTATTTCTTTTGTACAACATTGAAAGTGTTATTGCTAATTTTATAACAATTATGTACTGACATACTTGAGCCTCCCTCCTCAGTTTCCTTACATCTGTAAGAAGAAATGTGATGTATGAAGTGATTTGACTCATATGGTTCTCATATCTGGGAAACTTAAAACCACTTTCAGATATTACCTTAGTAATCATGGCAGCTTTTTAAATTATTTTTTAATGTAAACTCCATATCATCACCTTGGGTGGAAAGTGACGTGTGTTATTATGACAAATCCTGCCATCTAACCCAGGAAGTCCAGCTTTTGCAAACAGTTTTGGCTGACAACATAGTTTTTTGAGTTCATCTACAAGAACTCCTCAGATATCTGCTTTTCTTCTTATAGCCTCTATTTTGTCAATGAAGATTTTAAGCATATAGCTTCACAGAATTTGAGAGCAGAGAAGATTCTTGAAGACTGAGGTTCTTATTGCTAAAATCCAAAAGCAGAATGACTGGAACTGGTAAGAGGAAAGCTGTCTTGAAGTTAGGCAGATTTTATTATCTATTGTCCCTACTTTATGCTTCTGTATTTCTTCAATCTTGCTTCCTCTGTGTCCTAGCTAGAGAGTCAGAACATAGTCCAATTTCATATGCTACAACAATAAATATGCCTAACACATTACATACTGAATCACTATCTCTCCAACCAGTTCCAAATTCCCAGGGAAGAGATATTGTCTCTGTTTGGATTGGATATCCTCTCATATTCTAATTCAGTTGAGGCCCAGAAATGAAGATCACATGGTCTAAACATGGTTCTCAGGCATGTCTCTCTATAGTTGGAGTAGGGAATAGTAAAGGGGATCACTGTGAACTAAGATGTATTAACTTTCTGCTGCTATGACAAAATACCTGAGAAAAGCAACTTAGAGAAGCAAAGATTTATCTTGACTTACCTTTCCAGAAGTTTCAGTCCAAGGTTGGCTGGTTCCCTTGCTTTCAGCCTGAGGCAAGGCAGACACAGTGTCAGGAGGATGTGGCAGAGAAGGCTGCTCACTTTATGGAAGCCAGGAAACAAAGAAAGGGTTGGAGATAATATACAGTCCCCAAAGGCATGTCCCCAAGCACCCACTCCCTTCAACTAGGTCCCATCTCCTACAGCTTCAACTACCTTCCAGTAGTCCATTCAGCTATGAATTCCTCAATGGATTAATATGTTGGTGAGATCCAAACCCTCATGATCCAATCGCTTCCCAAGGGCCCTATCTCTGAACATTGCTTTATTGGGGACCAAGTCATCAACCCATGAGCCTTTGCACATTTCAGATCCAAATCATAACAGTAGATATTCAAAAAAAAGTTGCTACCATCTTACCTCCACTCACCATCCAAAACACACCATTTTATAGATGAGGAAATATTCCCCAAAAGATAAAATTATTTGGTCACGTTTACAGAATGAAAATTACCAATCCAGTTTTTTTTTCCACTATATGATTTCTTTCTTGATAATAGGCTGATTAATATTAAGTAAATTACACAAAAACACCAGTCTGCTTCTTTTGCTTTCCTTAAATCCCCTTTTCCTATTTTCTTACTCATCTGTCTAGGAAATTAGAGAAAATGCTAGATTTAAGTTAGAGAGATTTTGTTTCAGAAGACCTTAACCTGGTGGCAAATTGATTTGAGTTCTTTCTTAGGCTCAATGAGCATGCATTTATGTACAGAGAGAGAGATTATCCCTAGAACTTGAGAATAAGAGAATCCAACACACAACTTCTGTCTTTCTAAAATAAAATTCTGAAATAATTAAAGAAAATAATGTATCCGCATATGAATGAAATAGAAACTAGAAGCAACTATCTAGCCATGGAAGCCAAATTTCATATAAACTATTGAAGGAAAGGAGAACAGGACAAAGGGTGGAAATCTTCAGGCTGTTTTCTGAAGAAGGCAAAATTTTAACAGATCTTAAGAAAATGGTAAGTGTACTTCAGAGGTTGCAAATTTGTGGTCCATGGCCAGATCAGGTCTTGTTGAAGTACTACAATATTTTCAAAGACAACTCTCTTGGGTGCTTTTTCATAGAACTTGCCTTTTCCAGCTTAGCCACACTCTGTACCACATCTAGGTGTTTTATCCCACCATTTACTCCCTTGTGGATGTGATGTTCATGTGACCCCTGAGAACATTGGAGTCTTCAGGCCCGGAGTATAGAGTGTCACAAAGAAACAGGCAATCATTCATTCACTCTTTGGGGAGTAGTACCTACAAAGGCAAAGAGATTTGAGCCATAAATGTATTTGTGTAAAATAGAGATATACCAGAAATTGTCCTGAATGAAGCTAAGAGACTTTGCTAGTAGAATTGCAATAAATGAAAATGGATAGTTTTACAAGGACCACGTAGTAGAAAACCATAAGTACTAGGCCAAAGAATTTAGATTGTTCCCATTAAACAGTTCCACTCGAAGTTCATGGGTTTGAGAATTATTTAAGAAATGGTTCTTGACTGATATGTAAAGGTTCATCTTAAAGATGCATACTCAAAACCTTTTCAGAGCTGGGCGTGGTGGCGCACGCCTGTAATCCCAGCACTTGGGAGGCTGAGGCAGGAGGATCATGAGTTCAAAGCCTACCTCAGCAAGGTCAAGGTGCTAAGCAACTCAGTGAGACCCTGTCTCTAAATAAAATACAAAATAGGGCTGGGGATGTGGCTCAGTGTCCAAGCACCCCTGAGTTCAATCCCCAGTTTCAAAAAAAAAAAAAAAACACCTTTTCAGATAAGAGTCTGGATATAAATTGTCATTCTAAAGATGGAAAGAAACACAGAAAGGAGAAATGGCCAGTAAGAGCAAAAGGGCCAGACAAGAGTTATACAGAAATAAAAAGTTAGAGGATAGGTGTTTCCACAGAGAGAAAGAAAACGCGAGAAATGGCAGGATCTAACCTTCTGTTACAAAGGTGGTGAAATGAATCAAAGCTGGTTCTCATTCTGACACGCAGCAGCTCCTGGTCCTTTTCATTGTTTATTGCCTGCTGGTACAGTTACTCACAGCTACTTCACTGCAAGGCTCGGCAAGAAAGGAATAGGCAGCCGTATGGGGTCTTCTGTATTTTATTCATTACAGCTTCTTTTATTTGTTGTTTTAATGTATTTAATTTACTAAATTATTACAGATGTTTTATATTACAATGCTAATAAGAAAAATACGAAAAGATGCCCAACTTCTTTTAAGTCTGGTAGAAGTGGAAACATTTTTCCTTCTGCCTGTTCAAGTTTCAGTTGATCCTTTTTGAAAATGCTGACTTAAAATGGATGGTTTCTACTCATTTTAAGTAGAGGGAAAGGGAAACAAATTTTAAGTGACATTTTGAAGAAATCATTATTCATTCTGCTTTGAGAAGGTTCAAGATGTAGAGGATTTGGAAACCTCATGAAGATCATCACAAAGTTCCTTGCTATTTTTTTTTCTAATATCTTTATGATTTCAGAACATTGAATATATAGGAAACGCCCATAGCATGCAAGCATCTTTTGGTGTTAGTATTTGTTGAAGTGCGTGCGAATCTTAGCTCCAGTTTGTGTGGGAAATGCACTTCATGTTGAACAAAGGGAAGTAGTCTCCCCAAGTACTGCATTATGTGTGATTCATATATGTGGATTAGACTACTTAGGAAAAAATGCAACAAAGAAAAGAAACTTTCCCTCTGGGCTTCAGGATTTATATGAATTAAATCTGTCATTGCAAACAAAGTTAGATACAGAAGGCTCACTTAAGATTGTATTCTCCAGACCCTGGGCTGCAGTAAAGCTTATGATAGGGCCACAGGTAACTATGCTAGAATTTCTTTGAACTTGTCCTCTAATTGGAGCCCTGTCACAGCAGAGCAGTTTAAATTTAATTAAGGGGCAGGAAACTCCCAAGTCTAATTTTGTCCCTGAGCTGCTCTATGGGTTGTCTCTCAGGAATTTAACCTCTGCTCAGTGAAGGTCTGGGTGCATATATTGCAGCATAATCTGATGAAGCACATCACAGCACAGCATCATGGCTTCCTTCTGTGTAAGATAACTCTCCTACGTGGACACATCGTATTCAATTGTTAGACTGCTGCTTACTTTGATGCTGTTTTTTAAGAGCACCTTCAAATAAAGGCAAAATTTAATGAGGATAAAATAAGTACTCAAAGACTCATTTCTTTCTTTCTTCTATTCCAATTGTAATTTTTCTAGTTGGTTTTGGTACTAAATAACCCCAAATAATAGACTCATCTGAATC
>JAJEJO010049065.1:120199-613526 GCA_020662805.1 Glaucomys volans | reverse complement strand
GGCACTTCCCTTGCTTGAGAAGGATCCTTAACGACCGACCGAGGTTGTACAGAGCATACCTGCTGTTTAGCAATTCAAATCCTAATCTGCAGAGCAATGTGCTGTGTAACTAGCATACCCACTGTGCAGTGCCTCCAGGTAATAATAAAAATTTTGTGTTCATCTTTTCACAATGTGAACAACTTAATTGCCATGTACTGATATGGGTAACTTGCATGAACGACTAATGTTCAGCTTTTTTCAGAGGACATTATATTTCTATATAGAGAAGATATTATTAGTAAGCATTCCCAAATTCCAATTCTCGTGTTTCCAACACTACTGACGCTTATGAAAACAAAACAAAAGAAAACCAAAAAAAAGCAAAGTTTTACTTCAAAATAATAAAACATTGGGATAATTCAGTGATTCTTTCACTCTTCTTTTAAATATGTTGTTTTGAGCAAATACAGCTCAAGACTCTCCCTAACACACTGTTACCATGCGAGTGTGTGCTGTGAATGCAATAGATGGGTTAAAGACCAAATTCTAACCACAACCATGTATTTCCTTTGTTTTATATATTTAGGTCAGACGCTTAACATGACTTTAACATATTTTCTTTGTGGTTTAATTTCCTTTGTGATTATTTCTTTTATTTAATGGGGATGTAAAAATGTCCCTAGGAATGAAAACAAATTGTAGCCCATTTTTAACATAAGCAGTAAGAGGTACTCTGTTAGTTTGCCTTTGGGTCAAGATTAAACATTCAGAATCATTTTGGGTTAAAAAAAAAAAAAGCAACAGTGAGACGTTTACATTTTCTTAACAAAACCCAGGGGACTGTATTCATATATGGCATTTTTTCATACCTCCCTTGGGTACAAGTCTTACAACAAACTAGGAAGGAGAAAATGTGGCTCCATAGTGCCTCTCTGTGTACCTCAGATCCATGCCTCCCTGGAGATGCCTACCAGGTGCCTGCATGCAGCACCACCCTGCAGCTACTAATGGCTCCCTGGAGATGAGGAGGGATTCCTGGACACATGAAGAAGGAAAGGCAAACTGCCATCAGAGCTGTATCCCAGGACCACCGTGAATTTCATAGCAATGCAAAGAGTGATGATGTGTATCCATCTCCTAAGTGTTAAAGCTGCAAAGAGGTTTTTCATTCCAAATTTACTATCCAGCCTATTAATGTGTGTTTGCTTCTGGCACTTCACTCTGTTTATATCCTGATAGCGAACAGGTCGGTTTTAATGGTATGTATAATTCTCACTTCTCAGTAAAGGTGTTGAAAATAGTTGTTTCTTAAACAGGACAGGTTTGTTGTCGTTGTTGAGCATTCGTTAACCTATTTGTTTAGTAAGTAGCAGAAATATATTTTCTTATACTTGGACTTTATGAACATAAGGTATTTTTCATCCTAAAGTGCATCCCTAAAAGAATATTCTTTGATTTCATCCAGGACTTAACATAATTTCAACACCTGGGTAAATTCAGAGTTCTTTTGAATTAAGCGAAATCACTGGGAGTCAAAAAGTTACTGTACAGCTGTTAGTAGTTTTAACAATTTTTTGTAGTTGCCCAGGGGGAGGAAAATGTGGTCCATTTCAGGTCCTTATATAAAATAAAGTGCATTACATTGGGAACCATAGCTTAGCTTTAACAGAGGGGAAGTCTGTTTATTCTCATAGGATTAGCATTTTGGCTAACATAAAAACTAAGAATTATCACTTTCCTTAAATTAAAAATGAGAATCACCTAGGAAATCAATCTATAAAAATTAGTATTGACTTTCTTCTTATTCGTGTTCTTATGGGCAGAGAATATATTTGGAACTGACATGAAAAAGTGTTTTTCTAAGAACACTTATTGAGTCACAAAGTGCAATTCTACAATATAGTAAAAACCAGTGCTATATTAAATTATTAAGTGAATTATTCTAAAAATACAAAATTATTAAACAAAATCAGACACTTAGTAGCTGATTTAAAGATTTTTAATGTTAATAAAACTTTTGTAAAGTCTTATTTTCTTCCCCCAAAATGTTATACTCCCAGCACCACTTATCTAACTTGTAGGTGTGCTTTATTACACAAACCAATAATTGTCTACAAACATGATTATGCAGATTCAGTTTGCAATGTTTAAAATTAACAATGCTCATTTTAATAAAAATATTTCCCTAATAAACTTTTATTAGTCTTTTTAAAAAAAAAATGAAACATATGTTTCCACTACTTCCAAAGGTCTGGTAATCGTTCATGCAAATGAAAAAAAATATGTATGTTTTCCATACATGCATAAGTTGTTCCACAAACATCTGGTAACGAAACTTTGAAAGCTGCTAGATTCCAAGCCAGTCCAGGTGTTCGCTCCAACATCTCTAGAACTCAGCAATGGCCTGCAGTAATTTGTTGCAACTTGTATTGGCATTTGTATGGTTGTGAGGAGGCAAAGGGTGACGACATCTTGTAGTAATGTTACGAAGGTGCTGTGAGTTCAGTGTGAAAATTCACTCACTGAGTGATTGTTACTGAGGCTGACTACATTGGTGGCCATCACGTTTTGCCAACTGAAACATCTGGGCACAAAGTTAGCAGTGGCACACCTTGTAAATAACTTAATTGAAATTAATTGCCAGAAGTTTGTGGCACTCTAGGTGGTTTACAAGTACCTTTTCTTATTCTGTTGTGATGTTTTGGGCTTAAGAACCTTGTATTCTCAGATTCTGTTGTAGCAGTCTATGCGGAAACAGGACAGTATAGAAAATAGATGATAAAACAGTAGGACCATAAGGAAATTTAAAAAAACCCAATATAAAAATTCTATCTTCTATACCTTCTTTCACTGATAAAATATTTTCTTCACAGAAAGAATTTTAAAGTTTATGTGTAAAGCATTTTTTTTTAAAGAGGACATTTGAATAACTAGATAGAGGGCTGTATTTCTCCAGGAAGAAATATCTAGTATTTCGCCCATGTTATAAATGTCAGAATTAATTGTGTTGATGAAAACATTTAAAATTATTATATACTCTACAACCACATATTTGAATAAACCAAGAAGTTGTCCTTTGGAAAAACTAGAAGATTGATTAGGAAATAAAGGCCTTATTTTTTCTGCAAAGTTTCTTTAACATTTAGACTATTTTTTTCATACCTCATAAATCCAGGGAATGGGAACCAAAAAAGCACAACCCTTTTGTGGTAATCAACACAGATGAACTGACATGAGCCTAATGTAGCATCGCTTAGCATTTACAAGTTGTTCGATGAAGATTAATGTCAATGACTAGCTTCTTTCCTTCTTAGCTTTCCTTACCCTTTGAATTTTTGCTTCTTAAGCAAAATTTTGTAAATATAAAAATGTATGAAGATGTTAAGTGTTGATATTTTTAAATGTACTTGAACCCATGAAAGCAATTCATAAACTGAAGTTTACATGTCCCTTGACAGTACCACAACTTACACTGATTAACTGTGGCATAAAATTCTATGATTCCCTAGTTCTGAAACTTTCGTAAAAATTTCTGTTTAAAAAATACATCTTGTTTTATTCTATGTGTTTAATATGAAGAGCCACCTGACTAACTTAAAGTTTAAAGCTAGAAAAGAGCCATTTTTTATATGTATTTTAAAAAGCTACTTAACTCATTTGGGGGGCAGGGGGATGGTTTCAACCAAGTAGGCCAAAGCTTTTTTTTTTTTTTTTTCCTTAAGTCAGTAGTTATCTTGAGCACAGGCTTTCTGATACAACAAATTAGTTTGTTGTTGTTGTTGTTGTTGTTGTTGTTGTTTGCCTCTTCCCCTTTTATATTTCTTGAATTTTTTGTGCTTTTATATTGCTTCAGTAATCAGTTATATCTGCGTTTTCTATGTAAATTAAAATAGAGTTTAAATAATAAACACCCTAAAATATATCTAAAACTGTCAGTTGATATTCTTCCATTTAAAATAATTTCAATTCAAAAAGTCTATTCTTCCTAGAGCTGTGGGATATTTCATATCTGTATTTTTCTTTTTTGCTCCTTAGAGTTCATTGTAGCAAAAATAGCACTTATAACGTTTTGCTTTGTTTTAGATAAGAGACTCTTATGTTCATAAATGAGTTTTCAATAAAACAAACAACCTAGTTATTACAAAAAAGAATTTCACTTATTTTCCTGAACAGAAAAAAAATGCACCTCTATATTCATTCATAAAAGTAATCTTGGTGCTTTGTCATAATGGACATGTTGTTCAGGCAGAGTTAAATATACTTTCCAATATAAGAAAGAATTCTGTTTAATCTTTGCTTTTGTTAGGAACGGGCATGGAGAATATGGGCAAGGAAGCAACTTTAACTTATGGTTTTAATCTCAAACGTTTGGATCCCTGTAAGTTTCCTTGAGGATAATATTTTAATGGTATCAGATCAAATTAAATACAATGGAGACTATGTGGAAGGAATGGCAATTAACAGAGCCAATGAAAATCAATGACAGTTGCTTTTTAATCAGATTTCCACTCAGCTGGGTTTTACTACAAATGAATGTATTTTATAATAGAAATACATAAATAATTTGGAGTTATAAATAGAGGTATATGGTTTTTAGGATATATCTCATGTTTTAAGGAATAAAGTAAGTCCTGGATCTTAAGGATCTTGCTATGAATAAAACAGCTAGATTTATTACAGCATTATAGGAGCCTGAAGAAGAAAAATGAGTCAGGGATTTGGCTAATGAATTGCAGAATTGACAGACAATTCAGGAGGGTTGTTAGGAAGCAGTCCTGAGCAGCACTAGAAATAATGAGCAGGATGTGACACAAATGCTGAAGGAAGCAGCAAGTTTAGACACCTCTGAAACGGAAATAAATAAACAGTTTTCTTTTCACGTTGCAGTACTTTTTTCCTTGCCAATATTTGGACAACGTAGGAGAGGGTGATTTAGCTTTGTTAAAAACCAAAGCAGTTGCAATGGCCTTGAGAAGGTCACATAAAGACTGGGTGTAGCAAGGTTGGCAGCATGGCAACCGATGATGACCCCCTCTTTTATTCGCCTTACTTAGTAGCACCTATCATGCCTCAGGCCCTCCTCCAGGATCTAGGGACACTGAGGTCAATAATGCTACTGCTTTGTCTTGTAATTAATGCTCATAATAATGATCCTGAGTGAATGGGAAAATGTTACATTTACATTAGATAAATATTCTTTTAAAAGGTAGTGAAGTACAGAGACAACAAACTGACCTACGGTGCTACAAGTCAAGATAACAGTGGTGATGGGTAGTGAAAGATGGGAGCATAAAAGAGGTTTTTGAGATCCTGGTGATTTGTTTCTTGTCTGTGTGCTGCCTGAATGCATGTGAATTATTTGCTTTGTCAGTATGCAGAATGAGCTGCATGCAGAATGAGCTGCATGCAGAGTATGTGTACTTTTTTGAATTTCTACTTTAATAAAGATTTACATAAAATCAAAAAGAAAAATAAGTGGGGAAATTTAAGAGGTATGTCTTTTGTTTTTCAGGCAAATTCCCTCAGGTTTTCCAATTCCCAAAGCCACTACGGTTTTCCAGTATATTCCACACACCAGTCTGAAGATCCTGCATTCTACTAGATTGCTGAGGACAGAATCAGCACCTCCCCATCACTCTTCAATTCTTACCTCCTATGACAGCTCTGATCATTGTCCATTCCCTCCTTTTAGAACTTTCTTCTAATGTGGCTTTTGTAGCATCACATTCTTTTGATTTTAATTCTAATTATTGTTTTTTTTTTTCTCAGCCTCCTTCACTACAATTTCTTCTTCCAACCACTCCTTAAATATTGGCATTCTTCTCTGTTGTTCTCATTTCCTTCTTCCTGGTGAATCTGATTCAGAGGTTTTAAGTACAGTCCATTGATAATGCTCTAATTCATGTCCCTACCTCCAAAACCGAGGTCTAGTTCTGGATTTTGAATTGTCTGCTTGGCATTTCCATCTGTTTTTCCTATAATTATCACAAACTGTAAGTGCCAACATAAAATTCTTGTCTAAAGTCTGATTTTTCTCCTATATTTTTCTGTCTCAATTAGAAATCCAGTCATCCAAGGTAGAAATTTATGAGTAATTCTCAATTCTGTCCTTTTTCTCATTTAACCCATATGTAAATAAACCACTGTTTGTTATTAGTACCAATCAAATATTTTCCAAATTTATCCTCTCTCCTCAATTCTAGTAACTAAAATATAACATATACATGTATTTATATATATACATATACTTATATGTATATATATCCCAGTAATATTATATATATGCACATATATATAATATTAAATATTATAATATATTTATATTATATATATGTACATATTATATATTATAATATTATATAATATATTATATATATGTACATATAATATGTACATATATATAATATTAAATATTATAATATATATAATATTATATTATATTATATTAAATATTATATATAAATACATAGATATATTAAATATATATATATGTATGTACATATATATATATTTAACCTTGAATAGTTGTATATTCCCAAAACAGGTCTTCTGCCTCAGATTTGAATATCCCTCTTACCTGTCATGGCACTGGCTGGAGTAATCACCCTGCTATCATGCTGTGTATAGTAGCACCATTCACAGGACATTTGCTGGTAGGATGGCAACATGAGCACAGCTGTCTACCTCCTCTGTTAGCATTTTCCTATGAAGATGCAAAAATGGCTCAATCCCAGCATCAGCACCGAAGTTGTGGAAGGGTACATATTATCTGTTACAAAGTTCGAGGGATTTCTATTGGTTACAGAGTACACGGAGCCACGATGAAGAGAAAGTCAAGAGAAACTGCTCTTATAAAATAAGAAAGGAAAGATCAGAGGCCAATAGTATAAACTAAGACAGAAGTAATCTAAAGTAAAAGGACAAAATTTAAAAGTAGTTGAATGAAAAAATGGAAGATTTAATAAGGTAAACATGCAATAAGATTTTTTACAGTCTCTGTAAGAAAATAAGCAACAACACAGAAAATAAAATTTGTTTTCAGTGCAAAAGAATAGACAAAAGGATGAAAGAGAAGACAATAGAACTAGATTTTTTTTTTACTAGTGTTAACAAGGGCATAAAGGCTATTCTGATATATAAATCTTTGTGTATCATCTCTTTCCTTGAAAAAAATTTCCAATTGTGGAAATATTTGGAGATAAGTTAGGTACTTAGTAATATTCCACACTGTGATATTAAATTATCTTATAAAATGATCGTATAGATTTATCTGTTTACCAACAATAACTGAAAAAACAAATAGTGTCATATCCAATCTCATGGGAGTGGTATAAGTCTTTTTTAAACTTGTGCCATTGGCTGGGGATATAGCTCAGTTGTTAGAGTGCCTGCCTCGCAAGCACAAGGCCCTGGGTTCAATCTCCAGCACCGAAACCAAAAAATTAACAAACAAAAAAAACCCGTGTGCTGTTTTAAATTTTATTAATTAATTATTATTATTTTTTTGTGTGTGTGGTGCTGGGGATTGAACCCAGGGCTTTGTGTTTGCAAGGCAAGCACTCTACCCACTGAGCTATATCTCCAGCCCTAAATTTTATTAATGTTTACCTTCAATATTTGAAAATAATTTATATCTTGATTTTTTAAAATTTGCATTGTTTACATCAGCAATATCAGCACATATTTAAATTCAGTTAAATTTTGAGCTTTCCTTAATACTTATCCCAGCTTCCTTTACTATCGTGTTCCTCTCTTGTATTGCTTGTTTTGATGTGTCTCTCATTGGACTGGGCCATATCTTTGAGAAGTTTTTCATTAAGGATATTTGGGTGGTATACTTTCAGAGTCCCTGCTTATCTAAGAATGTCCTTCTGTTGCCTTCATATGTAAACAACAATTTTTCTGTGTTTAGAACTTTTGGATAGTAAAAACTTTCTCTTAAAAGGGTACACTCCTTTTTTTCTTATGTAATGTCACAGTTAAGCCTGAAGCCAATCTGATTTTTACTCCTTCAGAGGCAATCTTGTGTTATTCAGTCGGCATGCTGTTGAATTTACTTCTTTTGTCTTTGAAATTTAAAACATTAATTCTAATATATTTAGGTATTAGTATTTTTGATCAATTTATTGACTCAATCATTGACATTTGACTCCTTCCTTTATAAATATTCACTTTTTTTCAGCCCTGACCTGGAAAATTCTCCCTGTCCCCCATTATAGAGAAGAGCACAAATCAATATTCACTGATGGAGGTGGGGGAACAAAAAAAGTATTGGGCCTAGATATTTTTATTAGTTATTTCTAATTATCAAACATCGATAATTTTTTTTCAGTACTGGGATTGAACCCAGGGGCTCTCTATCATGGAGTTACACTCCCAGCCCTTCTAGTTGTTTACTTTGAGACAGTGTCTCACTAAATTGCCCAGGATTGTTTGAATTTGAAATCCTCCTACATCAGCATCCTGAATCACTGGGATTACAGGCACTACCACGCCCAGCAAAACAGATCATTTTTATATGAAAAATTCAAATTCTTTAAGAGTACAGAAAAATAAAGAAAGAAAGAAATTGTGGAAAACCTTGCCAATTTATTGTATAAAGCAAGTATAATTTTGGTACCAAAATCAGACAAGGATATCACAATAAAATATAACTACAAAATTATCTCATAAATGTAAAATACCCAATTAAATAAAATACAGTTTTAATAAATCAAGTTTGACAATATATTAGAAAGCACAGCAAGATAACATGAATTTTGTTTCAAAAAGTCTTGATATTTAAAAATCCATTAATAAAATTCATCATATTAAAGGAAAACTATATGCTCATCTCAATAACTAATAATTTAACTGGATAATTGTTCATTTGGCATTACTTCTGCTCCCTGCTATGGTCTCCTGGCTTAGCAGAGGAGATGGCAAGGGTCACTACTCCTAGCTAGAACAAGCCAATTAGAAGCATTCACATGAGCTTTACAGGGCCCAAGAGAAGGAGAGGCCATTTGCATCTATAGGCAGCTGCAAACTAACAGAGAAGCAAACATGAGATTCACAGTGGCTTTCACAAGATTTCTTGAATGTACCTGCTGTGGCAGTGTGAGCTTGTAATTATTAAAGTATTTATAAGTGGATTACTGGGAGTAGATTCTCTTTTTCTGACTGATCCCCAATTGATACAGCACAGAAATTATATTTAACAAAATTCAACATCCAACCCTTAATCAACAACTAAAACCCAGGCTGGGGTTGTGGCTCAGTGGTGGAGTGCTTGCCTAGCTTGTGTGAGGGACTAGGTTCAATTCTCAGCATCACACGAAAAATAAATAATATAAAGTTATTTTTAAAAAAGAAAAAAATAATAAACTGAGAATATACACTTTTAAATATGATAATATCATCTTCCACTGGGTTCCATTGTGCTTAATGGTGAAACATTGTAGACATTCCAACAAAAGTCAGAAACAGTACATGATGCCTGTTAATACCTCTATTATTTATTGGCGTGCTTCTATAATTAGTCCATGAACAAAGCACAATTACAGGGTAGGAGAAGAACAAAGTATTTAGAAATGGCAGATGTGATTTTTTTAGTCTATAAAACTTAAATGTACAAAAGTCAAACCAATACAAATCTCTGAGGTTTTCCCATGTGGACAATAGCAATATCCAATTAGAAAATGTGGTGGAAAAAGCTTAATAGTAATATACATGCACATATCTGTGTACATATCTGTCTCCTGATCAAAGTTAACAACAAATATATAGAAATGAAGAAATTATAAACTTAGAGAAGGTTTTGAACAAATGAAAAGATATATCACATTCTTGGATGTTAAATATTCAACTTTATTGAAGGTATTGAATCCCCCAAATTAATTTATATATTTAGTATAATTTAAATTAAATACTAATGAGAATGTTTAAACTTGATAAAATATTTTAACACTCTTGAAAAATCATGAGCAAGATTAAATTGTTAATAAGAAAAATGAATAGATAATTTACACACAATCATTAAAGTCAATTACATCATTATAGTAATTATAAGTGTGTTACAGTACCAAAATAGATCAGTGGAAATAGAATTTAAAATGCATAAACAGAAACTAGTATACAGAGGAATTTAATATAAAAAGAAAATGATTTATTTTATTTTATTTTTGCTATTTTCACAAGACTAGTAAATTCCACTGGTTGTGTTTCAATTTTTTTATAGGCAAACCACTTCAATCCTCCCTTCCTCATGAATTACTTAGAATTTGACATTATGAGTGTCTAAAATAAAATGTTTACTGTGTTTTTCATTTAATAAATTAACTTTTGAATTATAAAAATGCTGTTCTCTACTTTAGAGATACTTTAAAGATTGGCAACTGGAAGGTTTAATATTAAGATGTTAACATTACCCAAAGTCATCAACGTCTAATGTAATCATTACCAAAATCTCTAATTTTTCATGTTTGCAGAATTAGAAAAATCCATCCTAAAATCACATGGAATCTCAAGGAACTGCAAATAACCAAAATTATCTTGAAAAAGAAGAATGGAGTTGTAGGTCTTACATTTTCTGATTTCAAAACTTATTACAAAGCTACAATCAAAACTGTGGTACGGCCATAAAGACAGACACAGAGCATGGGAACAGAGAGCTGAGAAATAAACCCTTGTATGTAAAGTCAAATGATTTTCAGTAAGGATGCTAAGACCATTCAATAGAAGCAGTATCTTTGACAAAGAGGAATGAAGGAAGGAAGGAAGGAAGGAAGGAAGGAAGGAAGGAAGGAAGGGAGGGAGGGAGGAAGGGAGGGAAGGAAGGAAGGATAAATCTAAACTTATATCATATACAAAAATTAACTTCAGTGGGCCAATGAACTGAATACAAGAGGTAAAACTATAAAATTCTTAGAAGAGACATAGGGAAAAAAACTTTGTGACTTTGGAAGAATAACAGATTTCTTAGATATTACATCAAAAACACAGGCATGATAGATAGAACTACATCAAAATTAAAAACTCATTCATCAATAGACACAATCAATAGAGTGAAAAGACAATTCATGGAATGGGAGAAATGATTCAATCATACACCAGATATATTCAGATCTGGAACACATAAAGAGTACCTATAACTCAACAATAAGAACAACAAAATCCAAAGACCCCAATTTTAAACATGGGGAATGAACTTAAATAGCTATTTCTCCAAAGATATACAAATGACCCCTGAGAATATGAAAATCTGTTCAACAGCACTAGTTATTAAGTAAATGAAAATCAAAACTGTAATGAGATACAATGTCATACTCACCAGGATAATTATTGCCAAAAAAAAAAAAAAAAAAAAGAAAGAGAGAAAGAGAAAATAACAAGTATTGGAGGGGAAGTATATACATGAACTGTTGGTGGAAATATGAAATACTGAATCCATTATGGAAAACAGTCTGACGGTTCCACCAAAACTTAGACGGAGAACAACATGTGACCCAGCAATTCCAAATTAATTGAAAGGAGGATTTTTTTTTTTTTTTTTTGGTACTGGGGGTTGAACCCAGGGGCACTCCACCACTGAGCCACATCCCCAGCCCTATTTTGTATTTTATTTAGAGACAGGATCTCACTGAGTTGCTTAGGGCCTCACTAAGTTGCTGAGGCTGGCTTTGAACTCATGCTCCTCCTACCTCAGCTTCCCAAGTGCTGGGATTACAGGCGTGCACCACCACGCCCGGCGAAAGGAGGATCTTGAAGAGATATTTGTACATCCATTTTCATAGCTGTATTATTCACAATAGTTGAAAGTTTTAAGCAGCACAAATTTCCACTAAAGAATGGATAATCAATAAATAAAATATGATATATACATACAATAGAATATTATTCAATCTTAGAAAAGGAAATTCTGAAACATGCTGAAACATGGATTAACCTTGAGGACATTATGCTAAATCAGACAAATACAATAAATAAATAATTTATTATTCATTATACTTATATATTTTATATATTTATCGTATAAAATAAAGATAAATATTATATATTTATATATTATATTTATAATGTTGATATTATGTATTAATATATTGATATAAAATAAATGATATTATACATAATAAATAAATTAACAAGTCAGACAAATACAATATGATTATGATTTCACCTCCTTAAAGTATCTACAGTAGTCAAAATGAGAGAGACCAAAAGAATGATTGCTTCAGTGTGCTTGTAGGAGGAGGACAACAGAGTTATTTAACAGGTACAGAGTTTCAATTCTGCAAGATGAAGAGAGCTTCCAGAAGCAGATGGTGATGATGGGCATGAATGGGAATGATGTAAATGAATATAAATGCCACAGAGGTGTACACTTAGCAATGGCTAAGATGATAAAATTTATGTATGTATATTTTTTGCTACAATTAAAAAGTGAGTAAATGCATAAATCAATTCATAAAGATATATTAGAGAGATTTTTAATTCTCTATGCTTTTTGATTCTTGGATGATAACTATAATGTCACTTACCTGGTGCTCTCTTTAGCCCAATACCAGTCAATGCTTGTGAACTTTCCTCCTGCCAGAACCCTTGGTACAACTGGCTTTTCCACTCCTTCCTTGTTTCCTAAAGGACTGGTTGTATTTAGAGCATTTCTTGAAGTTGTCACCATCCTTCCCCTTCGATGGCTTCTGATACAGTATGGCTATATTAACAAGAGATGGACACTCACAGGACAGTGTGGTGGTCTCATTTTCTAGAAGTTCACCTGATGTCCTGATGGTGCTGAATTCTTGAGGGCTTCCTGTATTATGTTAGCACATGTAGATGACCAAGCAAAGTGATGTTGATAAATTGTCTAAAAGTCTTTCAATTGTAGTTTGCCATGATATATTTCAAAATAGCAAGTATAATTGTCCATCAAGATGAGAGGTGATTTTTGTTCTAAATAACTACATAAATATGAGGGTAAGTTGGAAATGGCATGATTACTATGTAGAAGGCTCCTCTGTATCTAATACATAAAAATAATACCAAGCTTTGGGGTTCACAAGCATGAACAAGAACTATCTGATTAATGTTTTAAGGATCAAGAAAGTAGGATTCTAGATTTCAAGTGGAGAAAACTTGCTATTTGATTTTTTTCCCCAATGGCCAAGAAGTAAGTCCATGCCACTTATGATGTCATTTACTTAATTTGAGAAGTAAAATCAACAGATGAATTCAAGGCAACTCCAAAACTTCCAATATGATTGATTGGAAAAATTGCTACAAAAGCAGATGCTTCAACTGGAAAAGTTTCTTTCACAGCTCGGTCTCTGGGTTTTATAACTGTCAAACAAGTTGGGGAAAAATGTTACAATGTGTTTGAGCAAATGGGACTCTATCATGGCCTTTTTCAGTTAATATATAAAAGATGCTTAAAATATTAAAAAAAGTCATATTCTTTTTAATTTCCTCAATAAGATTATTATTGATTCTGGTAAGTATTGTATGATTTTTTCCATTAGAAAAAAACCAAATGCATAGAACATGGTCGTATTGGAGAAAGGTTACAATAATTTTCTTTTGTTAAGTAGAAATTCATTATTTGCTAAGATTAGAGTATTCTTAATTTTTTATAACAATAAAGTGTAGCAACCCTTATTTTCTTCAGTGTGGGAGGACACTGGCAGCTCCTTTTCTTTATTGAGATGCTATAATTCAAGTCTATCAATCTTGAGTACACAATACACTCCTCTTTGATTTTCACATTTAAGATACTTTAAACACTTTAATAAAAATTTGTTGTTTGAGTAAACATGTTTATGTATCAAGAGTAATGATTCTTCCAAAATCATCTGAATTAATTTGGAAAGAAACAAAAAATAAGTGACTAGATTCACATAGATTTTTGCATAGGATTTGATAAACCTATCAATTTATCTTCCAAACCTGCTTCTTTTGGATCCTGACTGTCAATGAATGAGGTCATGATCCTCCCACATTAACTCAAAATATTAGGCTATGTTTTGATTTCTTTTCTCGTCCACCCACCCATAATTGCTACTAAGACCAATTTTGATTTTAGAGAATCTTTTGCTTGCTTTCTTTTTCAATCCCAGCGCCTGCAAGATTATTCAAACTAGCCTTTCAACTGTGCTCCTACCTTTGGGTTCTGTCTCACACTTTTTTCTTTAAGCATACAATTCCCAATGTGGATCCTTTATCTCTAAAACTTCTTCCCGATCATCAGTTAGGTTTTTGGAGTATGCCATCAACTCAGTTCACTCATGGACATGTTCAAAATACTTGTTGAGCATTATTTCCCATATCTACCTTTCATGTACCCCATGCCTCTATGTCCTTTAATTCTGCTCATCCATAGTGTTTGCTTTGAACTGAGACGTGCTTTCTTCAATGTGCTTTCATCACTTTCCATGTGATGTTTGCCTCATCTGAGACTTAGATTCTAACCCTTCCCCCCAAATTGAGTTTCTCCTAGTGTTTTATATTGCTTTAGTGAGTTTGGTTTTTGTTGTTGTGGTGGTGGTTGTTTTTTTGTTTGTTTTTTCCTGTGGTGACTAACAGACCTGACCAGAACAATCATAGAGAAGGAAAAGTTTATTTGAAGGCTCATGGTTTCAGAGGTCTCAGTCCACCAACAGCCAACTCCATTCCTTGGGGCTCCAGATGAGGCTGGATATCATGGCAAAAGAGTGTGGCAGAGGGAAGTGGCCCACATGATATTCAGGAAGCAGAGAGAGACTCTACTCACCAGATACAAAAGATGTACTCCAAAGGCATGCCCCACTGACCCACCTCCTCCAGCCACACACTATCTACCTTCAGTTAATCCCATCAGGAGATTAATCTGCTGATAGGGTTAAGGCTCTCGTAACCCAATCATTTCTCCTCTAAACCTTGCATTGTTTCACACATGAGTTTTGGGGGGACAACTCACATCCAGACCATAACATATATGAAACTCTTCATAATTTTGATCATGTATTTCATTTTTCATGTGCACTTTAATCCCTTGACAGATTTCAAACTCTTCTTGAGCAGGATCTATGGGTGCTTAATCGTGTTACATCTAAAATTCTAATTTTTTGGTCAATATTCATTTAAAATCTGTGTGTAACTTTGGAAACACCTGAGAATTGTGTTGTGAAATATGTGAGAGGGCAACTTACCCACCCTTGGATAATATCATGCATTTTTAAGTCTAAAAGGGAGAATGAGTTCAGTATCCCAATGTGTTTGTAATAAACTCAAACCTATAAAGTAGAATTTACCAAAAACTCACTGCATGATATCTCATGTGGAGACTGATTAATTTTTCAATATTAATTCTATACAGGGGCACAGATAAAATGAATCCAACAACTTCCCTAACCTATTATCTTACCTGTTGTCTAGTTTTGATTTTTAAAATTTTAATTTACCTATAATATTTATATTTATTTATGGGGTGCAGTATTATAATTTGATATATGTACACAGTATGTAATGATCAAATCAGGGTATTTGACCTTGGTTTTTCCATGGGAGACAGCCAATGCAGGAACCAGTAGAGTCGATTACCACATACTGCCCTCTGGTGAGCCAGAAGGGTAATCTAGAGGGGAAAATTCAGAGTTAAGAGTACATTTCACTCTCCATGCCCAGGATACCAGCTGGTGCCAAAGAATGATGTCACATTCTGCACTGCGATCACTTCTCTCAATTGTATGCTCTTCTAAGTCTACCAATTCTTTCCATGCAGGTCATCAAACGGCCATCAGTTGGTGAAATTTTCCTCTTCACTTAGCCAAAACTGGATCCAGAATAGTTGTAATGAGTCTTGCTAACCCAAGCATTAAAAAAAAAAAAAAAAAAAAGAACTATTATTTCCACCTCTACATTCTCTGTGCCTTTAACTATCCCTGAAGCATTGCATGAAAACAGTTTTCAAGGAAACCAGGTTCTTAGTAATTAACATGCTAAGTTAATCTATACTCACATAAATAAGTCCCATTTCATATATAAAAATGTGGGGCTTTCTCATTCTTAAAGAAAAGGCCATAAACCAAATAACAAATCCAATAACATTAGAAATACTGTTTGGTTTGGAGAGACCACAAATATTTCTGGCTTTTGACCATATTAAAACTGGCATATTGCTGGGTGATATTACTCATTTATTCATTACCACCTAACTGAATAACATCCATGGCTAAATCAATAATGAAAACTTCCAGAATAGACATGGAAATTCTCAAATCTCACATTCTAGAAGGAATACAAATAGTACAGTGTCTAATGAGGCGCTTCATTATCTCTGGTAATCATCAGTTTGCAACTTGTACATAAGTACATTGGTTATTTTTTTAATCCCATCCCTAACTTCAAGAAATGATATTTCATAAGAATGATACAAGTAATGGAAGATGATCTTCAACTAAGTGGAAATTTATAAAGCAAAGAAAAAAATACCTGTGGAAATACATAATAAGTGCGTCTTGTCATTTAATGGAGTGCAAATTTTGTAAAAAGAAATTCTTTGTATCAAGATTTTGATTCTTCCAGTTCCAACCAGCTGATTTATCATCCAGAATCTTCAAAAACAGAAATACAGTTTTTCCTTACATTTTTATGATACAGTTGAAAGTTTAAAAATTTTACTAGAACTAAATTCTTCCTTGATTCTCCATGTTTCAATTTTCTGAAGCCATTTACATGTAAACACAGTAAACTAATTTTTACTTATTGTTACTTTATTTTACTTTCAAATAAGAGAGACTTCCTGGGAGGTTTTCTGCTGGCTTCTGTTGGATTTTTGCTTAGAGGTGGGAAAATATATTCCTGAACTGAGAGAGAAGTTTAAATAAATCAACATGTAAGCTCCCTCAAACTGCAAAATTCTTGGTTTCTAATGACATCATACATTAGTGAAAAAATATTTTCAGCCTTTAAATGCTATTATATATAATATGCATTTAGACTCATTCTTTGTATTGTTGTATAGCATTGAGCTAAACAAACACCAAAAGGAGAAATTATAACAAATTTGCTTTTCCCTGTAGAATTAATGTTATTCAGTTTTGTCTTGTTTAGGTTTGCTTGTTTTTAATCTTCAACTTTGACTATATTTGAGAGAAAGTTTCTGCCTAGCACAGAATTCTTTTCAATTTGTTTCCATAATAATGTGCAGCAAATACACTTGACTAACGAGTTGATTAGCAATTAATTTAATTATTTTCTGGCAGTTTTTTATTATTAAGGGTTTATAGCCTTTAATGAAATACCTGTCAACTCTATATCCAGTCACCATTTAATCAAATGGGAGATATATATGTGTCTATATATATATATACATATATATAAGAGTATATGTATATATAGTCTTATAATAAAGCCTTCTTAAATAAAACTAACATTTACATGTGAAATAGGGAAATTGATAGCATCATATGTGAATACAATATTATGATTTATTGTAAAAAGTTTTTATTTTCCTTTTTCTTGCTTCTAGTTTGTTTTGATTAATACCAATTAAAAAATGAAAGACAAGTCACCAAGTCAGAGAATTTAAAAGGAATATTTTTACATGACTGTAATTCATGTTAACATTTTTATATAGATATTTATAGGACTTATAAAAAATTAATGTTTTATTTTTTAAAATAGTTTTAGGTTCACAAAACAGAGCAGAAATTAGAGAATTCCCATATACTCCCTGACTCCACTATAAGAATAAACTTATTGCAATTGATCAACCTACTTTGACAGCATTACACACAAAGTCCATAATTTGCATGAGGGTTCACTTTGGATGTTGTACATATTATGGGTTTTGACAAATGCATAATGGTATGTTCCTACCATTATAGTACCTACCAAACAGGTATATTGCCTGAAAAATCTTCCATGCTCTGCTTATTCTTCCCTCTCTATCTGCTAACATTTGGCAAACTCTGATCTTTTTTGTTTTCATAGCTTTAACTTTTACAGAATATAATGTAGTTAGAATCATAGTATGTAACTCTTTTCAAATTGGCTTTTTTCAATTAGTAATATGTATTCAAGTTTCCCCCAAATCTTTTCATGGTTTGATAACTCATTTCATTTTAGTACTGAATAATATTCAATTCTCTAGATCTTAATTCATTTATCCACTCATCTACCAAGAACCTCTTCGTTTTCTAATTGTTGACAATTATGAATAAAGCTGCTACAAGCATCCATATGTAGAATTTTGTGTAGACCTAAGTTTTCAATTCACTTGAGTAATTACCAAAGGGTCTGATTGCTGTATCATGTAATAAGAGTTTATTTACTTTTATAAGAAACTAACAAAATGTCTTCCAAAGTGGCTACACCATTTTGCATTCCTACCAGCAATCAATAAGAGTTTCTGTTGTTCCAAATCTTTGCCACTGTTTGTTGTCAGTGTTTTGGACTTTGGCTATTCTAATAGTTGTGTGGTGATATTTAATTGTTGCTCTGATTTGTAATTCCCTAATGACATGGTGAATAGCTCTTCATAGTCTTTCTTGTTATATAATCATCAGTGAGGTATCTGTTCAGTTCTTTTGCCTATTTTTTAATTGGGTTGTGTATTAATCAGGGTTCTCTAAAGGAACAGAATCAACAGGAAGGATGATTATTAAAAGGGGATTTATTTCATTGGCTTACACGACCAGAAGCTGGCTAGTCCACAATGGCCATCTGTAGGCTGGAGAGCTGGAAGAACCAGTAGCTGAGCAGTCCAAGTGGAAGCACCAGAATAAGAAGGATCAACAGTGCCACCCTAGTCTGAGATCAAGGCTTCTGGAAACTACCTGGAGAATCACTGGCAGAGACCGCTTTGGAAGAGTGAAGAAGCAAGAGTTAGATATTCTCAGACAATCGAAGCAGCAAACAAGAACCTGTTCAAAGTGACGCAATCATATCAATGTTCATAGCTGCCCAATTCACAATAGCTAGATTGTGGAACCAACCTAGATGCCCTTCAATAGATGAATGGATAAAAAAACTCTGGTATATATACACAATGGAACATTACTCAGCCATAAAGAAGAATAAAATTATGGCATTTGCAGGTAAATGGATGATGTTGGAGACTGTTATGCTAAGTGAGATCAGCCAATCCCAAAAATCTAAGGGCCAAATGGTCTCTCTGATAAGTGAATGATGATGCATAATTCGGGGTGGAAGGGTGGCAAGAATGGAGGAAGGATAGATAGCACAGAGGGAAGGGAGGGGTGGGGCCATGGTGGGGGGGTAATAATAACAGAATGTGTGACAGACATCATTGCCCTGTGTACATGTATGAATGCACAGATGGTGTGACTCCACTTTTTTGTACAACCAGAGAAACAATAGCTGTACTCCATTTGTGTTTAATGAATCAAAATTAAAAAAAAAAAAGAACCTGTTCAAGAAGAGTAGCTTGAATCTGCTCTTCCAACTGCTTCCTTGTTCTTCCAATTTTTATTCCATCTAAGCCATCATCTATTGGGCAGTGCTGCCCAGGTTAGGGAGGGTCTCCACTTCAGTTCACTATCCCACATTCCATTCATTCCTAGACACACCCTCTTTGACACACCCAGAAGCCTCTTAATCATTGGCATCTCTTAAACCAATCAAGTTGATAATTCAAATTAACCATTACAACTTGTTTGTTTTTTTATTGAGTTTGAAGAGTTCATTGAATTTGGGTGGTAATAGTCCTGTATCAGATGTGTCTTTTGTAAATATTTTCTCCAAATCTTTGACTTGCGTTCTTATTTTCTTGCCATTGTCCTTCACACAGGTGAAGTTTTAATTTTAATGGCATCCAGCTTACCAATTACTTCTTTCATGGATCATGACTTTAGTGTTGTATCTAAAAATTTATCAACGTATCAGTGTCATCTAGGTTTTCTCTTACATTATGTCCTATGAGTTTTGTAGTTTTATTTTTAACATACAGGTATATGATCCATTTTGAATTAATTTTTATGAAGAGTATATGCGTGTAATGGTAAGGTCTGGTAGTAGATTCATGTTTTTGCATAAAGATGTCTAGTTGTTCCTGCTTGGTTTGTTAAAAGAGTACCTTTGCTTCATGGTATTGCTTTTATTCCTTTGTCAAAATTTTTTTGAGCATTTTTTATGTGGGTCTATTGCTAGGCTTTCTATTCTACTCCATTGATGTAGTTGTTTATTCTTTCACCCATACCACACTAATTGATCACTCTAGCTTTCAGTTCTCTAACTGAAAGTTAGGAAGTGTAGTCCTCTATTCTTCTCTACAGTTGAGTTGATTATTCGTGGTCTTCTGCCTCTCCATCTAAATATTATAGTGTCAGTTAATTGACACAACCTGCTGAGATTTCAACTAGGATCATATTGAATCCATAGATCATGTTGAGAAGAATTAACATCTTGATAATATTAAGCCTACCTATCACGACCATGAAATATCTTTCCATTTATTTGGTTTCTTTGATATCTTTCCTCAGAGTTTTGTAGTTTTCCCCACATAGATTTCACATATTTTGTTAGATTTATTTCTAAGAATTTCAATTGAGGGGATGCTAATATAAATGGCAATATGTTTTTAATTTAAAATTCTACTTTTTCATCACTGCTGTATTTGAAAGTGATTGGATTTTGTATATTAATCTTGTGTTTTGCAACTGTGCTATAATTGCTTTTTAGTTACAGGAGGTTTTTTCATTTCTTTTGGATTTTCTCCATAAAAAATTGTATCATCTGCAAACAAAGACAGTTTTGTTTCATTCTTTCCTTTTATTCCTTTTTCTTACTTTAATATATTAGCTAAGAGTTCCATTATGATATTGGAAAGAAGTGGTGAGAGGGGCATTCTTATCTTGTTCCTGATCTTAACAATTGAGTTTAGAATAGAAATTCTAACCATTCTAACCATTAAGAATGATGTTCTTTGGCCAGTTGTTGTGGTGCATGCCTGTAATCCTAGCAATTTGGGAGGGTGAGGCAGGAGAATTGCAAGTTTGGAGCCCAGTCTCAGCAACTGAGTGAGATCCTGTCTCAAAATAAAAATTTAAAAGGGCTGGGGATGTGGTTCAGTGATAGAGGCTCCTGGGTTCTACCCTTGCTGAAGGAAAATAAAAGAGAGAAAAATTAAAGAATGATGTTGTTTGGGGTAGGTTGGTGGAGCATAGATTTTAATGGGAGAAATCTGAAGACAAGGTGATCACTTAAAATGTATCCAGGAAATCTGAGAAGTACTTGAATTGTCCATCAGCATTGGGGATAAAAATGAAAACATAGACCTGATATCTTTTAGAATGTTAAGTGATTAAGATTTGTTGAACATGGACAATGAAGGCAAAGAAGGACTCTAGGGAGACTCTTGGTTTTCTAGAAGAGGTAACTAGAAAGCACCATTAGTGATGACAGAGAATACAGAAGATCAGTTTGAGAAGAAGAAAAAATGATGTAGGCCCTTTAAGATATGTTGATATATTGAGTCTGATATCTTGGGACAGATGAAAATGTCTATTCGGAAGGAAGATATATGAATATAAAGTCATACCTATATAAAGTAGTCTAAATTGAGTATATAAATTCCAGTGCTAACTTCTCAGTCTATCATTACTTTAAAATTGTTAAAAAAAATACAATCAGAAATATTTTGGAGTCCAGTATTTACATAGGAGATATAAAAGAGGGTAGGATGAAAACATGAGATTTCTCATTCACAGAGGAAAGAGTGTTTCCTATATGAAAGACATTGTTTTAGATGTCATGGACAAAACAATAACACATAATCCATATCTTCAAGGAGTTCAAAATATATTGGGAAAAAGGTATCAGCAAATTTTTATAATACAACTTTGAAAATGTCTATAATAATAGCATAAATGATGTTTGATGATTCCTCAAATAATAGGCAACTAATATAGTATAGAAGATTCAGGAAATATTTCCAGAGAAGGTGAACTGAGCTGACTGTACAGGGATGGATAGATGCTATCTGGAGCAGAAATGGAAGAATATTATAGTATGTTCAAAAACAAACATGAGAACGCTTCAGGCATGGAGAAACTTAGAAGAGGTGCAATGTACTAAACAGTGAGAAGCACCACCAGATTCCTCTTCAAGGAGGATTTCCTTAAGCGGTTGCAGGAAGTGCATTCAGAATTCTACAGCTGTTCTCCCTTTTCTAGTCTTCTTAGGTGTAGAGAGTTGTCTTTCCAAGGCTCCACCCTTCCTAGGGCAATATGCTTCTGGTGAATGAGAGAAGGGGAATACTAAGGCCTGGTCATTTCAGCTTGATGAAGGATAACTCCTACAGACTATTTGTTCCAGAGCTTGCTGCTATATTGGCTGGAGATTTTTTTCGTGTGTTTGCATTTCAACTTCTCCCTCTGTCCAGTCCTGGCTCATTTCCCTTTCTATGAAAGTTTTGATCCCTTACAAACATCTTGAACCCCAAACTCTGTCTCAACTTCTGCTTCCTGAGAACACAACCTGTGATATTTTGTATGAGCATTGGTACCAAAGAGAGTAGGTGATAAAATGGGATTTTGATCTGAGTAATTCATTGTATGCTGGCAGAGAAAATCTTATCACTTGCAGTACATAAAACAGAGAGCACAAGGTAATATTCCAACTGTTAAAAAATTCACTTCCAGTGAATTGGCCAAATGAACCAGATAACTGAGATGTATGGAGAATAAAGTAGCAATAAAGATAATGGAATTGGGCTGTTATGGTAAGCAGACTGATGCTCTATAGAAGGATGATGATGATGATGATGATGATGATAACAATAAATGAGGGTGAATAAGAAGAAATTAAAAGCCAAGTTAGAAAGTTAGAGGGCCTTTTTGGTTACCTACAAAAATGTAATTTCTTGCAAGAGGAAGCTGAAGAAAGCTGAGGATCAAGACTAAGACTTTATTGTTACAATAGCTGAACTTCAATGCCAACCAAGATATATGGTCAATAATGATCAAAGCTGACATGTTAGGATTGCCATGGAAAAAAGTTGAGGAAGTGAGTAATATTCTCAGGAAAATAGGCATGCTGGAATAGATATACAAGTACCACAGGAAAACTGTCAGATGAATACATTCCATAGAAAAGCCCAGAAGACACACATTTTACCAAGACCATAATGAGTAATTTGGTGAGAGATACCGATAGAACTAAACAGGGAAGGGGTGATGCTCCTCTTAATCAGAGATATTAGTTAGAGGCCATGATAGAATTTGACTTATTGATAGCAAAGGTGATGCTTGGACCCTGAAGAAAAATAGGCCAGGTGTGGCACTTAAATGCCCGAAGCCAAGGGTTTTCAGTTATGTTATTGATCAGCAAGGTCAGATTGGCAGCCAGACCCCAAAAGTTATAAAAAAGTTAATAAAAATGCTAATCCTGGGGGTAAATTAAATGAGCAGTGACAACAGAATCACTCAGCATGTACCAGCAGAAGAAATAAAGCATGGGTAACTAGAATGTGGTGAATGGCCATCACAATAAAGTGTCATGATCCCTCATCAAGTGTATGGGCTTGAGCCAATTTTCAGATCTGGAACCCATTCATTTAAGTCATTGAGTTTCCATGAGGTGAACCCTATAAAACTGTGGCAAGTGTATCTCATAATAATTCCTACAGTATTGCTTCAAAAAGACCAACAACCATTTATTCAGGTGATATACATCCAAACATTTCAAAAATAGACAGGCAATTTTATTGACATTGAAACCAAAAGACCAAAAATATCAGAGTCCTGTGGGTAGAGTGGAGGCATATGAGGGATACGTAAAAGTGGAGTTCTGTCCAAGGTTCAGTTTCCTTGGGATTCACTACTTGCAAAAGAGACCACCTTGTCTATAAAGCTTAAAATAATACCTGTTCCTTATGGAAAATGTTTGCTGGCTCTGTATTTAAGGGTGCAGGGGTGGTGGTCTCATTTAATTCTCTGAATTCTATATTTCCATTTGATTCACTAGTGTAGTTACTGCAGTATTGGATACATTCTGAGAAATGAATAGAGACTGTCTCAAATTCAACCAAGTAGTAACAGCTGCTGTGCTAGACGTGGTGTCTTTGTTAATTAATTCATTTTGTTAGAATGACTGGCATGTCCTTAAGTACATGGTATGTGACCATTGGTTTGGTGAATGCAATCTTTTCTATACCACTCAGATTACAGGATAAGAAACCATTCAGGGCATATTCACATGGAAGGAAAAATATATATGTTATATATACACATGCACATACCCAAGGTAGTAGCAGCAGTGAAGATCTTTATATGTAACTGGATATGAAAAGAATGCTCAGTTATTCCCCAGAAAATATCACCCCCTTCCTCTGTAATAGAATCCCTGAGATTAAACAGACTACAAACCTACCCTGCCAAAGAGGACATTGCCCAACTTCCCTTGTAACTAGGTATGACTATGTGGCACTATTCTGGCCAATGGGATGTGAGTTGAAGTGAAATGTGTGTCCTGCTTGTATAAATAAGGGACATGCACTTCATTTCCCCCTTTCTCTTCTCCTGCTAGTTTGAATGCCAATGTGATGACCCTGGGAAGGAAGCCATGTGTTGAAAATGGGAGAAACAAGGTGTAAGGAGGCTGGGTCACATCTCCATGGAGCCACCGTATCAGCCCTGGGTTGCCCATGCTTATGCTTTTCTGTGAGATAGAAATCAAATTTTATCTTGTTTAAAGAGCTGTTATTTTTCTTTTTGTTAAAAGAGCTGAAATTAGTGTCCTACCTAATGAAGGTACTTACAAATAAATCGAGCAAAGAGGGTGGATAGGTTTTGTAGAGGACTCATGATGAGTTAGTTTTGGATCATGAATGTTTTAATTCCCTGTGGGACATCTAGGTACATACTAATAGCTGTAAAATCTATTCTGAGCTCAAAAGATAATTCTGGCCTGGGGAGTTAAAATAAAATCTTCACAGGATGATGAAAGCTGGATATGGTAAATGAGTTTTGAGTGGGCATATAGAATGCATTAATGTAGATTGAGAAAGAAGATTTTATGCAGAAGGTAATTTGTGCTTCTAAAATCCTTTAAATAAAGGAGTATCA
This sequence comes from Glaucomys volans, assembly GCA_020662805.1. Classification (NCBI taxonomy): domain Eukaryota; kingdom Metazoa; phylum Chordata; class Mammalia; order Rodentia; family Sciuridae; genus Glaucomys; species Glaucomys volans. The sequence continues at coordinate 588,501 of JAJEJO010049065.1, read as the reverse complement.
TCTGTACTGAAAGGAAAAGATTACCCACAGAGAGCTAAATCTGAGTAGGGAAAGAATGAAGGACAGAAACTTGCAGAACCACTACACTGAAGTTAAGGGGGAAGGAAAGGGATTGGGAATTAGATAAAATATAGTCTAAAAAGTCAGAGAATCAGGAGAGAATACATTTATTAAGGTTTATAAGAAAATGTATTTCTACACCTACAGTGACTTTCTGCCTCAAGTATATGTGTATTTTAGGGAATAAAAATAATTGGGACATATATATAAAATTTAAATCTAGCTATATCTATATATCTCTCCCAATTATGTATTATATATATGTATAAAATTGGGAAAACACATATATATTAACATATATATCTTCTACTTCTATGTAGTGATTATAAGGCATATTAATGTTATGAATGATTGCTAACAATAAGCATTATTATGAAATTGGAGGAATATTGCCTATGTAAGAGGTAATCACAGGGTGATCAAAAAATTTTAGCATTTGCAGCCAGGGAGAGTCAGTGGAGCACTTAACCCCCAGCACCGGGAACAAAATATTCTTAGCATTTTCCTAGAAAGTAGAAAATTATTAGATAAATTATCATATATGTTGGGATTCAAGATGCACATCTTAACCAAAGATTCTGATGAATGTAAATAAATAAAGCAAAAATTTATAATATGACTAGTAGGTAAAACCATGCTATAGTTCTTAGTGAAATCCTCTTTCTCTTCAAGAAATCAGGGGGTGTTTCTTATTACTAGAGGGAGATTTAGAACTGCAGGGTTGAAACAGTCTCCAAATTCATGTCTGTATAACAATGTTTTCAAAAGTATAAAACTCTTATGGAAGAAAAAATGTGATTAGATTTTTATTTATGTTTTAAATTGTAAGTCAAGGACTCCTGAATTGACAATATAAAAAATATGTAGGCGGAGTTGGTACCAATAGTAATAACTTTCTTTCAGATGTTTATATGAATTCTTTCTCTATACTAGGCTAAAATTTGACATAAAGGCATAATTACATACCTTTACATATCTGGACTCTAGCACCAGGATGTGCCTAAGCTAAGAACCATTTAAAATCCAAAACCTAAAGAAAGGAATAAACAGAAGGAACTTCTACCGTTCACATATAATACTTTGCTTTTTCTGGTTAACTTAAAAGAGATGAAACTCTCAGGAGATTGTTGCTTGGGGTTCAACCATGTTCTTTCAAACTCTATTTTTCAAACTTCAGAGTTTTCTCATGATGTGTTAATTTTGTGGTGCACCAAAAATCTTGAAAAAGTTTAGCTCAAACTCAATTTATCTTAGTTGCAGCAGTTCTTTTATGGCTTTCTGCCCAGAGTATTGCTTGCTACATCTGCAAAAGTGATGGAGTAACTTCTAAAGATGCAATATAATAGTTTAATAAGGATGTAAAACCTAACTCTTTTTGATTTCTCAGTATGCATCACAGAATGCAGCATTTAACAGCCAGATACATGAGATACATGACAATTAATTAACCATTTGAAATAATGTGAATAATTTAGGTGTTAAAATTCACCCAGAATATAAAAACAAAGTCAGCATTGAGTTTTAGAAAGTTTAGTTCCATTGATACGTTTAATTGTTAAAGAATGTAATGAAGAGTTAAAAAAATAGAGTGGACACATGCTTTATATCCACAGTCACTGCTTTTTTGAGTTATTATTCAGAGATCATAGTTAAAGGCAACTGATCATGAAAATAAGTTTTTATTAATTTACCATAATGATTATACGAATGCAGTGATGGTTTCTCTTCTTTTTCTGACTTGGGCTTTCTTTGGCGTACTAGGCCCTGAGATAATAGAAGCAATTCATATTCTCAGACATTAAAGGAGAAATTCTTGTCCAGTTATGAAGTAAACTAAACTATGTAATCCAAATGGCAACCAGTGACAATTTACAAAAGAGTGAGAAGGTAGGGATCATGTATCCCTTCTCTACTGGAGATTTCATAAATAGGCTATGTATAGCACATAATTCAAAAGAGATGTACTGGGAGGAAGGACCAGAGAGGGGCTTATTTAAAACGTCCAGAGTTTACTCTTTATGTCCTTTTTCTGTGTACAAGATTACAAGTCAACCTCTGAAATACTTTTCCATTGGTTTAGTGTGAATGCTACAAACTACATGAATCTGAAAGAATTGTTCTCAAGGATAGTGGCTCATTTCCAACCTCACCATGCATGAATATAGATAAAGGGAATAAGGTAAATAAGGTTCTTCTCCATTTTTAGAAAATGACAAATCATTTTCTTACATTTACTATCAGGTTATAGAATATATTACTATCAGAATATAGAATTCTATATTGTTAACAACATTTAGGATTGCAGATAACCAAGAAACCAATTCAAACTGGATTTGATAATAAATAGGACATGCTCACATAAATGGAAATACCTTGGAAGGAAGCTTTAGAACTGATTTGATCAGTGCTTCAGCTCCATTTCTCTAAATTATATCAGTTTTGGTTTTATTCTCTTTATTTATTTTGTCCTTAGACTGTTTTCCTTCATGGTCACAACTTAGTTGTTAAAAGCAAAAGTAGTTTTATTTTTCTTCATGTATATTCTTAGAAAAGAGAAAATTCCTGCCACAAACCACTGAACTATTGTCCTGAGCTTTGTACTCAATGGGTGGGTCCTAAAATAATTTTGTGATTAGGGTAGGGATCTGATTGGCTTAGGATTGGGTTTTTGTTTTTGGATAATTGAGGCAAGGAGGTCAGGGTATCTTCTTCTGTACCAATCAGTACTCACCTTGAAAAAGGGGTGGTATAGCGTCTCACCTGGATGCTAAACAAGTGGGCAAGGGTGAAATGGCATGTTGGATAACAACTGCCAGGTCCTCTGAAGTCTATCTTTGCTGCTCAACCACTATTAACTAGCACATTCATTCTTCTCTCTCCTTCTCTCTCTCTCTCTTCTCTCTCTCTCTCTCTTCTACCCACAACCTCAAATTTTGTTTGGTACATATGAAGTACCTTATGGTCTAGCAACCAATATTGTATGGACAAGAATCTACTCCCAATACAAGCAAAATGCAATGTAAGATCAAGGTCAAAAAAACCAAAATAAAAACTCCCAGTTAAAAGGGGATATGTGGAAATACCACACAGTGGTTACTGCTCCTTGTCATATTCTATGGACAGGAAGAGTGAGGACTCCTGGCTGGCACTGGTGTGTGGCACTTGGGAAGTTACTGTTTTGCTCTCTGTGCTGTCCATGGTCCCATTAGAGATGGTCATTGGTGAAGATGCTCTTTTCAGGTTACACCATTTTGGTAGCTCATGTCTGAGGATAAAATTAAATAGTCCCAGACTATTATCGGTCAGGCTTGAGGTTTATTTAAAAACACATTTACCCTTGAATATTAGGTCTTAGAACTATTTGCTTCTTATTTCCATAGGTAAGTAAACATGATCAGAGAACATGTCTAGCCATAGTTTTTATATCTTGGAATTTCTGTTTCCTAGTATGCCTTCATATTCTGCCAGTTTTAATTTAGTTTAATGGATCATCCAGAGATCTCAGTTTCATGGTACTTGCATTAGGGTTATTTTAGAGATAAACTTTCAGGGAAGAGTAAAAGGCACATATAATTTATTCCTTGTCTTGATAAAGGGCATGGTGTTTCTAGTCATCTTCATAATGAGCATGATTCTCCATTTAGTTAAGCAAAGCACTAAACTTTTCCATTTTTAATGTGTTTAATCAGGTTTTTTGCTGCTGTGACCAAAAGATCTGACAAGAACAATTAGAAGAGGAAAAGTTTATTTGAGAGCTCATGGCTTCAGAGGACTGAGTCCATAGTTGGTTGACTCCATTCCTCAGGGCTCAAGGTGAGGCAGGTCATCATGGTGGAAAGGTATGGTGGATGAAAGTGGCTCAGGACATGATGATCAGAAAGCAGAGAGAGAGAAAGTTCTGTTCAACAAGGACAAAATATATACCTCAAAAACATATCCCCTGGCCACATCCTACCTATGTACAGTTACCACTCAGTTAATCCCTATCAGGGGATTAATTTATTGATTAGGTTAAGACTCTTATAACCTAATCATTTACCTCTAAATTTTCTGGCATTATCCTACACTTGGGCTTTTGCGGGGGACACCTAGTATTTGAACTATAACAACATGCTAAGATAATTGAACTTGTAGGTATTTGGGTTTAAAATCTGAAGGATACTATTCCTAAATGTGTAGGCTATAAGCTTGGCTGCCTTTTTATAACCTTGGGGTTGGATAGGCCCAAGATGACTATAGTTAGGTTCCCTGGCCGAGACTTCTAGCCAGCTATGTTTTAGTATATGGTCAAGGTCAGAAACACACTGATTCAGCATATGCACTCAAGGTCATAAATATCTGCATGTGAGCATGCACTCACTTATATAACCTGTTGGCACTGACCAGCATATTAAAAAGGGTTTATTGTAAAGACGGGAGCTACTGCTGCTTCCAAATTAAGTATACTATCCCAACTGAATCTTGCATCTTCTTTCACTTGCCAGGATCTGGAATCCGTTTCCCAGGGTCTGAGCCCCTGCAGGACATTTGGTCATACAAGTTAGGAATTGTCTTTGGAATAGTTTACTCAATGTACATATTGTGAATAATATTTCTTCATGAATGAGGGTAAAATTATAACATCTAGATGCTACTTAAAAAAATCACTAAACCTCCCCAAATTTCATTTCATTGATTTACAAGGTCTTTCATGTTAATGAGAACTCATTAAAAGCATGTCAACAGTTAAATGGCTTACTTTTTGAGTGCAGCCTTTATGATCAAATACCAGATAAATACTTCCAGAGTGTGAATTCTAGATTATGGCAACTGATGACAAATCAGAGGATAAGGTAAACTTAGTAACATACATGTGCACATTAATATCACAATATGTACTGCTATAGTTTGAATCTGGAATGTCCTCCAAGGGCCTATTTGTTAATTGATTGGTCCTCAGCTAGGCATTATTGGGAGGTGCTGGAACCTACAGTAGATGGGTCCTAGTGGAAGGAAGTTAGGTCACTGGGTGTGCCCTTTCTGTCTCTCTCTTTGAATGTCCCTTGCCATGAGGTTCTCCCTCACCATAGGCTCCAAAGCAATGGACCCAAATGATAATGGACCAAAACCTTTGAAACCATGAACCAAAATAAAACTTTTCTCCTTTTAAGTTGACTTTCTCAGATATTTTGTCACAATTATGGAAAGTTAACGTAGGCACACTAAAATATTTTGAGATATAGTATAATAATAGCAAATTCAAAGAGACTTAGCCAATATTCAGTATCAGTGAGAATCAGTAGAAAAACAACTACTTATTGGTTTGATTTGAAGGCTACCACAATTGAAAAATCCAAAAGATGAAAAGGAAGGAGCAGAAAAGTGCTTATTTAAAACTTTCACAGTTTATGCTTATATCCTTTTGCCTAAATACAGTCAGGAACCTTTGTTTATTTGATCGAGGTTCAAGCGCATGTCTCTTTCATTTCCTTGATCACAAGATGATTGCTTTCACCAGTAAGGACCACATGCATTCGTATTCACATCAAGAGAGAGAAAGGGAGTCATCCTTCACAATTTTGAGGCCAAAGTCTTGTGATTGGTGTTAACTTGCTCAATTCTAAACAATTTCTTGTGGTCAGAGCACAAGCTAGGTTAAGATCAGATCATCTTGATTACACTATTGTTAGAGACAAAGGTGAGGTTAATTTCCCCAAAACTTCTCAGGAGTGTGCTGCACAACATGAGAAGAGTGGATGAGTGTTGAGAATGCAACTTCAGTGTCCACTACAATCTTCTCAACTACACTATTCTGTTGGAGGTAAAGAAACACACAAACATACAGCTAGATCTAAGTATATGTAGTACAGAGTATGACTCAATTTTTGATGTTTAACTATTAACAACTTTAAAGCCTTATCCCTAATTTGTTGTACTGCATCTGGGCAAGGTATAAGAAAGCCTGGGTGTTCCCTATTTTGGTGCCAGTTGGAAATTCAAACCATATAAGCCCAGTCCCCTGTATGGGAATTTTTATCTAATAGTTCTATGCCATGAAAAACCCCCAAATCTTCTCCCCTGCTCTCTCAAGAGGTTTTAAACCTGTTTGAGAAGTTCTGCCCTGCACTTCCTAGAAAACTTCATTATGTGAGTAATAAACCTTCAGATACTCTTGGTTCATACATGGTATTGCAACTCTTAAAATATGAACTGAATTTTGAGTACAGTTGATCCCCCCTCCGCCCCGTGGGTAACTATAGCAGTGTACAAAGTACAGTGGAAGTAAACTAAAATTAGTGTAATCCACCGGCTCTAGTCTAAATAGACCCCTGCCCCAAATACATATGTTGAAACCTAATCACCAACATGATGGTATTAGGAGATGGGAACTTTGGGAGGCTGTTCATGAATTCATTTACTGCCCTTCATTTTCTGGTCCCAGAAAGCTACCTTGCTTCTTCCAAGGACACAGTAAGTTCTCATTTACAAACCAGGAAATAGGCCCTTGCTGGACATTAAGTTTTTTGGCACCTTGATCTTTGAATTCCCACCCTTCAGAGCTGTGCAAAATAAATTTCTGTTGTTTTTAAGTTATCCAGAATTTTGTTATAATGATCTTAATCAACTAAGAAACTATCATTGTAATATTTCCTTATTATTCTCACCAAGCACACCATCCTACCCCTGAATCTCCTGCCTCTTTGATTAGTTTCAGATGCCTGAAATATCTTCAGTTCCTTTTTATTGCTGCCTACATGCCTTCTATCACCAACTTCCTGGTGACCACTTTGGCTCAGGTCTTCAATAATTCCTCATTCTGGTTATTTCATATCTTCTAACTGGTTTCCATGTTTATAGTTTTGGCCACCTCTTCCCTACCCAAGAATCCATCCTCTACACTTCTATTTGAAGTAATTCTTATCAACACTGATGAAATAATTCAGTAATTTCCATTATCTTTGGAATACAGTTAAAATTCCTTAGTACAGTTTACAAAATTCTTCACCATCTTACCCCATCAACATTTTCCATTTCTCCTGCCACATTCCCACACATCACCATCTTGCTTCTATACCTACCTATACAATACACTAACCTCCACAGTTCCTTGGCAAGGAAATATATCCTTTTTGTGGAGCATGGTCATGTCTTTCCTTAGCTGGCTGATTCCTACTGATTCTTCAAGATATTCTTGAGTTTTACATACAATAAGTACTTCCTGTTTAGCCTAGGTAAAATGAGAAGCTCTTTCTTCATGTTTTCACGATAAACTTGATTTCAGTGTAATCACTTCTATATCTAATTTGATTATCTTCTTCTCCACATTTGATTCTCTTGAGGACAGGGTACCATGTTTCTCATCTCAGAAGGTCACAACTTTTATGAGGGTGATTGTATTGCAGATAGATACGTAACAAAGATAAGTTATAATACCAGATAGCTCATAGAAATTGCCCTGAAAAGTAATAGGTACATGTATTCTAGAGGAGACTAAGTAAAGACATAGTGGAAAAATTAGAGCCCTCATATGCTGCTGATGGGAATATAGTACAGGTACTTAGGAGAGCAGTCAGGAAGTTTCTCAAATGGTAATACCACTGGGTCACTTGGTAATTCTGTGAATATACTAATACATTGGATTGTACACTTTAAAAAAAACAAAATATGCAGATTACTGTGGGGAAGAGATTTCATAGAGGTGGTGAGATTTGAATGCACTGATAAACAAATGATATGAAAAGCAGAGGTGGTATGCTATAAAGAATGAACATTAAGTCTTCTATTGGGCAGATCTGGCTTTAGATCCTGCTCTGCCATTGGTTAAGTCTCCCTAAGTCTGGTTAAGTCTCCCTAAGTCTGGTTAAGTCTCCCTAAGTCTCAACTAAAAAATGTGCATGTTAATATACCTGATTTATAGTCTTATTGTTATGACAAATTAGATAATGGATTTAAAATATTAAGCCCAATGCCAGGGACATAGTAAATGGTCAACAAATATTAATTATTACTATTTGATTCTGGATCTGTTTAATATGGAGCTTTGGATTATGTGGGTCAGTAAGCATGTAAATACTTCAATGGAAACTCCCAGAAATTCATCTGAAGTTTCAAGCAGAAAGAGATATGAAAGAAAAAATGATATAAAAGGAAGTATACTCAGGTTAAACAATATTTATTGAATATCTTCTTTCTAATCATATATACTATGCTAGATTGCTGGATATAGAAAGATGAATGAGAAGTAGATTGCGGAATATACAAATGAGTCCTTGACTTGGTGGTTCAGTAGGCAGGTAAACAAATATGTCTAAGAAAGCAATGTGTTTCCTCTAGTATTTGTTGAATGTACAAAGAAGTAGGTGACCTGGAAAATGGTGTAGAAGAGATGACCTGCTCAGGATTGAATAAACTCATTAATGACTTCGGCCTGCACTTACTGGATGTTTGTAGTGTCTTGCTGATATTTTCCACTTCCAGTATGGAGCAGAGATTACAGGTTTGAGTCTGTGTTGTTGAGTCGGAAGAAGAGAAAAATAATGCCCAAGATGTTCAAGAATGCTTTTTATAAAGAGTGTGACTATTCCAGAGATTTATGCTCAAAGTACCCAGGTTTCTAGACTGTCACCTCTTTGACAGAAAAGATCTTGAGTGTGTCTTGTCTTGGATTGTTATCATGTGACCCAGAACAGGATAGTGTATACTCAATAAAAAACTGTAAAGTGAACGTTCTTCAAATCCTTCCTAGAGCAAGTGAAAGACTTTAATAAGTGTGCTGCCTCTTTGTTACTTACAGCTATTGACAGTCTGAAACAGGCAAGATTACACACCCAGTCTTCTTTGCAAATCTGTCAATTTTGCCATTCTTTTTCCTTTTTCTTCAGAATCTGTTTGTCAGCTTTGAAAAAGGAATGACTGCCTCTGTGATGGAGATGGCATGTATGACTTGCTATTATCTAGAGTTGAGTACAAGAATAAAAGTCCTTTTAGAGCAGGATTCTTTCACGTTAGTAGTGATCTGGAGAGGTTCTTAGCTTAGGCGCATCCTGGTGCTAGAGAGTCCAGATATGTAAAGGTGAGGGGAAGGAGAACTCAGTGTTTCTTGAGCATTTACTGCATAAATGTCGGGCACTTTGCTCAGTTCCCGTGGTATTTTGTTTTTTGAACTCAGCTTGGAATGGTGAAGCGATGGGATGGGGGCCAATCCTAGAATCCCAAATGGGAGAGACACTCTGATTTGGTGGATGGTTTTTATTTTTCTATGGCATTTAGGCATACAAACAGGGCTTGTCCTCAAGAGGAATGAAAAGCTGTAATTAACAGGAGATGGGTCTGGGCAGTGCCTTCAGAGGACAGTCCTCTGAGGATCACTCAAGCCACGAGTGAACTGGGTTCCTGGGATGGGGCTCCAGTTCAGGCCTGAGTCTGGGGCCACGTGACTAGCGCGTGTGCCTGGAGTGACGCGCGCAGGCTTGGGCGGGCCTTGGTGGAAATCAACTTCCGGGGGCAGAGGTGTTCCAAGGCGGGTGGTTGCGTGGGCTGCCCCAACTTGGGTTCCTGGGGCGGCAGTTTCCCCCGAGGGTCTGGGGTCGTGTCCGGGTGTCCGTTTGCGGGTCTTTGTCCTGGGGGTGGCTCACCTGGCAGCGGCTCGGCGGCGGCGGCGGCAAGCGAGAGCGGGGAGCAGGTAAATGTACGCTCGCCTTCCGGGCCTGGGTCTTGGAGCCAGGGCGGCGCGAGGCCGGCGGGGAGCGCCCCACTTGGGCTGCAAGCGCGGCCAAGCTTCCGCCGCCGGCCTGCTGCGGCCTCGCTCCCCGCGGTCGCCGGGACCCGGAGTCAGGAGGCGTGACCTGCCTCGGGCGGGATCGAAACCTGGCTGCCGGGACTGGGAGTGCCGACCGGTTTCTGCGCTCGCCGGCAGGCATCGGCACCTGCACGTTGCAGAGTTGAGTGTTTGGGAAAGTCTACACACAAGTACACGTGATTATTGTGTCACCGAAGCGCCCACCGATCGGATACTTTGATCCTTGCCTAGGTGTCACTGCCCACGTCAGGTTTAGGTTTCCTCATTTACTTTGCCAAGCCCAGCGGGATCAAAGCTCTGTTGTGTCAGCCAGCCACATTTCCTTAAAGTGACTTGGGCCACAGGTTGCTGTAAAAGTGGCACTTCGGGGTTAAGGCTGGAGCGAGTAACTTTGCCAAGTGGTGAGATATTCTCCATCCCCCAAAGCGCGACCCCCAGGCCACATAATAAAAATGTTTCCTCCATCTGCGCTTGTCACCTACCGCGGAGGAAAGCTTTGGACACGAAACCTATTTTTTGCTTTACTTTAAGGAGTGGGAACTCTATTAAAGCAGCGCTGAGTGTTTTTTGGTAGGATGATGTGGCCACAGCTACTCTTACTTGCTTCCCTGTTGAGAGTTGGGACCGAGCCTGATTTCCTGGAGGGTAAAGTGTTGGCCACAGCTGTAGGTGACTCAGCGGCCCCTTTTGAATTCCCACTCTTTCCTTCCCTCCTCCTCTCAACTGTGCAGATAATGATGCCATCTTCCTCTTCAGATATTTATCCTGGCAGGAGTTGGGTGATGGCTTTTGGAAGCAGTTTGCCTGTTGCGTGATTGGGATGGGCTGATATTTCTTCTTATCATTAGGTGGGCTCACATTTCACCTTACAATTTAAGGCAAAAACGGGTGACAGGAACTGACAGTATGTTCTCCGTTATTTGGAGAACTCAGCACTTGTGATGAGCGCTGGTACAATTTGTTAAAGGGGCTTGGCTGCATTGTACCTGTTAGGTAAGGTAAATGAAGCAACGGGGATGCCAAGCAGAGTGCACCTTTGCACTGTGGTCTGACCAGTATACTGTGTGGTAGAAAATTGCCCTGGTTACAAAGTTTGGTAACCTCCAGGCTGGCTGGGACGTGGTTCTGTGGGCTGGGAAATCTTATTGCAAACTGGTTTCCCAGCAACAGTATAAGCCAAATGGAATAAACATAAAGAAAACAAAGTGATGAAAGTTACAACTTACCTCTTAACTTATTAAATGGAAAATATATCTGCTTATTGGAATGATTGGTTCAGAACCCCTGAGACTTTTTATTTTAATCATCGTAATATTTAATAACAGACAAAAGCTGCATAGAAAATCACGAACATCATTTTATCATCATTGTCCTTGTCGTCATCATCATCATTATCATCATCATTATTTTGGTGACCGTTAAAAAGGAGAATATGGTTAACAAGTACCTTGTTTGGACTTTAAAGAAACAAACAGGAATTTGCCTAATGAGGCATTTTACACACTCCCCAGCTCTTATAAGATTTGTAAAGTACATAGAACTGTTGTGAATAAAGAAAGCCATTTGAAGACGGTATCTTTCTTCCACTGCGAAAGGATTGAGGTGGATGAGATGTTTCCATTTAGTAAAAGGAAGGAGGACTATTTAGGTAAATTGTTTCCAAACACTGGCTCACAATCACAGTGCCCTTTATTAACCTGTTCCTTTGGTTCTTTCTTGAAAGCTGATCAAATTTTCTAATTTTCTATATAAATAGTGAGAATTTGCAGTCTGTAAAAATAAAAAAAGTAATTTAAAAAGGTGACTCTCTTTAGATTAACTCTTTGTATCAATGTATATCTTAGTACATACTACTAATAAAAATTTTAAATTTGTAATGTTTTAAGGATATTTTCAGTTTAAGGAACAGTTTCTCTACTGCTCCTTCTTGCCTTACTCTTGGACACAGTAAACTGGATTTAACAAATTTAATTTGATGACCATTTTTTTCAAAGGTTACTTTTAAAATTTAGGCCTATTGAGGTATAACTTACAACAAATAAAAAGTAATTTTTAGTATACATGATTGTATATGCTCTGAAAAATGTATTATTTTAAAGCCATCACCACAATCTAGACAAAGAACATTTGCATCATTCCAACATCCCCTCCCCCAAAACTGATTTATTCTGTCCTGTAGTTTTCCTTTTTCTGGAATGTCATATAAATGGAATCATACAGTAGGCAGCCTTAGGTTTCTGATTTCTTTCACTTAATGTGTTTGTAATTCCTCCAGGTTGATGCATGTGTCATTGCTTTGGTCTTTTTTGTTGTTTTAAGTTATTGCTGCGTAGTATTTCATTCTTTGAATATGCCACAGTAAGTTTATTCACCAGTTGAGGACAATAGGTTGTTTCCAGTTTTGGGCACTTAGAAATGAAGTTGTTATAAACATTCACTTGCAGTTCTTTGTACATTCATGTACAGGTCTTTGGGTAGATAAGAGTTTTGGTTTATTTTGACTAACCTTCTGGAAACGGAATTCTTGTGCTAGGTGGCAAGTACATGTTTAACTTCTTAGGAAATTAGAAACTGTTTCCAAGGTAGCAGTTTCATCTTGCATTATCATCAGTGATGCTTGATGGTTTTAGTTGCTCCACATCGTGGTCAACATTTGTCATTTTATTTTTAATTTTAGCTGTTTTAATAAATATTTAGTGATTACTCACTGAAGTTTTATTTTTGGTGACTAATACATTGCACATAATTTTCATATGCTGTTGTTTTCCGTCTTTCTTCTTTGGTGAAATATCTTGTTCAAATATTTTGTCCATTTTTTTATTGAATTGATTTTTTCTTTATTATCAAGCTACAAGAGTCTTATATAGTTTCGACATAAATCTTTTATCATATATATGTTCACAAATATTCTTTGGACTCAGAATGCTTTGTCTTTTTGTTTTCTTAATATATATATATATATATATATATATATATATAATTTTTTTTTTTTTTTTTTTGGTGGTGGTGCTGGGGATTGAACCCAGGGCCTTGTACTTGCGAGGCAAGCACTCTGCCAACTGAGCTATATCCCCAGCCCCTTAACAGTATATTTTAAGGAATAAAAAGTTTTCAATTTTTGATGAAGTTCAATTTATGAATTTTTCCTTTATGTTTTATATTTCCCTGTCCAAAGAAATTTTGCCTAACCCCAAGTTGCAAAGATTTCTTCCATGTTTTCTTCTAGAGCATTTAGAGCTTTAGATTATATATACATTTAGGCCTAGAATTCATTGTGAATTTTCTTTTAATGTGATGTGAGGTATAAGTCAGGGTTTATTTCCTCCCTACCCCTTTGTACGAATGCCAAAATCTTGTATCAGCATTTGCTAAAAAGACTGTTCTTACTCTTCTTTCTTCATTAAGAATTTTGGGCACCTTCATTAAAAATAAACTGACTTTATATGTCTAGGTCTATTTCTTGACTCTGTTTTATTCTATTACTATATGTCTTTCTCGTTTGGCCAAAACCACTGTCTTTATCACCATAGTTTTATATAATTTATCCTGAAACTAGGAAGTCTGAGCCTTCTAACTTTGTTATTTTTTTAAATTATTTTAAATGGTGTAGATCCTTTTCTTTTCATGTAATATTTTGAATCAGCTTATCTGTTTCTATAAGAAAGCATTGAGAGGTGTGATTAGGATTGTGTTAAAGTTATAGATCACTTCAGGGTAAACTGACATCTTAGGATTGTTTTTTAATCCAATAATAAAATATCTTTCTCCATTTATTTATGTCTTTGATTTCTTGCAATGTTTTTAAGCTTTCAAGTATAAACATTGTACCTCTTTTGTTATATTTAATGGCTTTATGTTATTTGGTGCTGTTGTAATTGTAACTTTCATAAACATTTCAATTTCAAGTTTAAATAAATCACTAATTTTATATTGCTTTTGAATATTACAATCTTGTTAAACTCACTTATTAGTTCTAGTAGCTTTTGTAGGTGTTAGGTAGAACTTGACATAGGTAATGCCATTTTGAAACATATCTTCCATCTTAGAAGAGTCACCTCAGGGTCACTCTGACTCAGCCTGACCTAAACTAGATAAAACTCTTATCATCATGCAAAGAAACTACAAACACTCCATCATCATAAGAAAGGAAATGTTATCTGCGACTGAAATCCTGAAAACACCTACCTCCTTATGAAGGTGATATCACTGGACCTTTCCCTGACAATCCCGGAGAAACGGACTAACCACAAAAATTACCCCTTCCTTCACTCTTATTTCTACTCCAGGCTATAAGCAGAAGACCCATCTTGGGTCTCAGTCTCCACTGGGTCCCCCTCCACAGGTTTGTCCTGAATAAACCTGTTGAACCGCTTCTCCTTCTCTATTTCCTTACAGTAGACTCATTAGGGTTTTCTAGACAATCAAGCTGTCTACCAATAGAAACAGTTTTATTTCATATTTTCCTATCTGTTTGTATTTCATTTTCTTATCTCATTGCACTGGCTAGTACCTCTGGTTATGTAGAATAAGACAAATCAGAGCAAACATTTTTGCCTACTTCATTTTTTAGTAGAAAAGGCATTTTACTATTGAGTACTTAGCTGTAGGATTTTTGTAGATGCCATTTTAATCAGATTGAGGAAGTTTATTTTAACTCCTAGTTTGTTTAGAGTTTTAAAAAATTAATATTAATTTTTTTTTTTTAGTTGTTGATGGACCTTTATTTTGTTTATTTATATGTGGTGCTAAGAATCAAACCCAGTGCCTGACAGGCTAGGCAAGCACTCTACCACTGAGCTACAATCCTAGCCCTAAACAAATTGATCTTATTTGAATGTTGTATCTTTATTTGATTGTAGAAATAATAATAGATTAAGGTGGAAAGTTAACTCTGTTTTCATTATTCTGAGACAACTGCTTATATTTTGGTGAATTTTCCTTCAAACTTTTTTCTTTTTTCTTTTTTTTTTTTTTTTTTGCAGTGCTGGGGATTGAACCCAGGGCCTTGTGCTTGCAAGGCAAGCACTTTACCAACTGAGCTATATCCCCAGCCCAACCTTTTTTCTTTTGCAAGCATATGTATTTTTAAAAATTGTGCATGTTTTATATTTTGCCTTTTACACTCAGTATTGATTGCTTTGTGAGTACTTATTACATTATGAACTATTTTTTCAGAACTTGATTTGTAATGGTTATGGGCTATTGTGTTGTAGGTATACCATCATTTAATTATTGTCTTATTGTTGGTAAAATTGTAAGTTTTCTCCTTTGAAATTACTATTAAATCTTTGTACTTAACTCCAATAATTTTCTTTTTATTGATTACTAAAAATGTGATTGTTCCTTGAAATGTATGACTTTTTTTTTTAGGTTTTCATTATGTATTGATTGTCTCTCTTATTTGGTATTCTTGAAGTTTATTACCTTGGCTATTTATGAAACAAATTTTGGATTCAATATCATTGGCTTTTGGGATATCACATTAAGGTAGAATCCTTGAATTCAGAAACTCAGGTTTCCTTTGAGATGATCTAATTTAAACCATTTAATTCACAGGTTTTGAGTCTTGAATTATGAAGTAAGTTTCCTGGTCACACTATTATTTTGTTGTCACTGATCTAAATAGAATTTGCAATATAGTCTATATAATATTCTACTTGTGTTTTTATTTGATAAGAATCATGGAAATATTTTTACCTAGCATCATGTAAAATCCTTTATGTATATTGTTTTGAATTCCAGTCACCGTATTTTGATAGTGACATAGGTGAGGAAATTGAGTCTCTGAGCAAACTTACATTAGGTTGTGTAAGAAGTAGCAGAAGTGTAATTTGATCACATATCTTCCTGAATATAGATTTAGATACTTTTAGTTACAGCCTGCACTAACAGTATTAAGTTGTTCTGGGTATTTTGTATTTAGTGTGCTTTTTAATTTTTTAAATTTTTTGGTACTGGGGATTGAATCCAGAGGTGCTTATTAACCACTGGGCCACATCCCCAGCCTTTTTAACTTTTTATCTTGAGACAGGGTTTCACTAAGTTGTGGAGGGCCTCACTGAGTTGCTGAGGCTGACTTTGAATTTGTGATCTTCCTGCCTTAGCCTCCTGAGCTGCACCACCATGCCCAGCTTTTTTTTTTTTTTTTTTTTTTTTTAATTCAAAATGGAATCTTCCTATGTTGCCCAGGCTGGGCTTGAACTCACATTTTCCATTGTATGCTTATTTTGAATCTATTAATTTTAATGATTAGAATAGACTCACTAAAAATTAATAAACAAGGTATCAGTACTTCTGAAGTGTCTACCCAAATTTATGTCCTTTTATGACTGTCTTTATTTTAAAATTAATTTAGACATTTCTTGACCTATACCATCTTCCTTCTACTGTCAGATCCTCAATACAAAGATTTCTGTTGGCCGTGTATGATAGAATCCCACTTAAAGAATTAGGAACATGCTTCTGTTGCCAGCAGAGGATACGACACTTTTTTAAAAATTTGGAATGTGAAGAATTTGTAATTAGGTTTAATATGTGAAGATTAGAAATAATAATAGCTACTTTAAAAGGTACCATGTTATAATTCTATCAAGTCTGCTTGTTTTCCTTAAAAGTATATGTACATTTTGGTATTTATATGCTGCATTACAACACAGACTAACTATGAATAAAACACTTATTTTGCGAAGTGTGAAATCATTTTTCCTTTGTATTCAGAGGAGGGTGACTTTCTTCTCCTTTTGCCATCTCCTTCTAGAAATAGGTCTAGATAATGGAAAGACCAGCCAAATTGCCTTTTGTGTTGTGTCCACCCCTATGGTAAAAGATCAGCTTTACATGATTACTTCAAAAAGTTGCTTTACTTTTATGAGAATTTAGAACTGCAGTTGTAGTAAAGACAGTGATGCATATTATGCAAGATCCATTAATATGCTTCATGAATATGCTTCACTGATAGATGGGGATTTATATGAATATTATTTTGCATGGTTAGATATCAGTAAAAGATAGTGATTAAAGGTGAGATTAAGTATTTTAATTATGAATTTAATAAAGACTATTTAAAATGAGATTATACGTTTTGTTCAGTTTGCCCAAATTGGGCATGAAAACCAAATTAAGCCTACAAAGGCTTAATAGCATAAAGGAGCTACCCTGAATCAGAAGACAAGTTGAAATGAATGCTTCTTTTCTATTCTGCTGAATGTTTAATATTGGTAGTAGTTTTCATGAGTCTTATCTATTGTCTGTTATACAGGAAAAGGTTTATTAACTTCATTTTTCTTCCATATTGTCAATTTTTGCTTTTTGAGTGGAATATTAAGTTCATTTACAGTTATTATTGATAAGACCTGCCATCTTACTGTTTGCTTTTTGTATGTCCTCAGTGTGAGTGGGTTTTTGTTATTGTTGCTGTTGTTCCTTAATTCCTCTGTTATTGCCTTCTCTGACTTCTTTTGTAGTAAATAGATATATTCTGCTGTACCATTTTAATTTGTTTCTTTTATTATGTCTTTTGAAGTTATTTCCTTAGTTTTTGCTGTGGGAATGACAAATAATATTTTAATTTGTAACTATACTTTGGATTAATACTGTTGTTTTAAGAATTTGCTCCCCTTTATGCTGTTGTAACAAACATATCTTTTTATATTATGTTTTCATCAGTTCAGATTTATAATCTTTGCTTTATGCAGTTGCCTTTTAAATCAGGAGGAAAAAGTCATAAATAAATACATTTATATTGTCTTTTATATTTACTTATGCTATTACTTTTACCAGTACTCTTAATTTTTTTGGATTCAAGTACCTGCTGCTGTCCTTTCATTTCAGCCTGAAGGATTCTCACTAGTATTTATTCTAGATAAGATCTGCTAGAGATAATTCTCTCTGTTTTTGTTTTGCTGGGAAAGTATTAATTTCTTCATATTCAAAATTAGTTTTGCTGGATTTAAAGTTCTTAGTTGATGGTCCCCCTAGCCCCCTAGACTTTGAATCTGTCATCCAACTGCCCATTTTCTTATGAGAAATCAGATGTAAAATCATATTCCTTGTTTGTGATGAGTTGTTTTTCTCCTGTGGCTTTCAAGATCCACTTTGTCTTTCAAAAGTTTTTGCTGTGATTTGTCAAAATTATAGGACTCTTTGAGATTATCCTTAGGTGTGTAGATTAGTATTTTTCATCAAATTTGCAAAGTTTTCTGGCATTATTCTTTAAATATTCTTCTGTCCCTTTCTGTCCTCCTTTTCTGATACTCCCATTATGCTCATGTTGATATGCCTGATGGTTTCCCACAGTTCTCTTGAAGCTTTTGTTCATTTTTGCCCTTTCTTTTTTCTTTCAATTTCTCAAACAGGATAATGTCAGTTGACCTATCTTCAAGTTCATGGATTATTTCTCCTGCCAGCTCAAATGTGCTATGAGCCCTTCTAGTGAAATTTTCAGTTAAGTTATTATACTTTCAACTCCATAATTTTCTACTTATTTCTTTTTTTATAATTCCTACTGTTTTTGTTAATAATCTGTTTGGTGAGATATTGCTATCATTCTTTTCCCTCCTTTACTAAGGTATGGTTTCCTTTAATTCTTTGAGACTATATTTTTGTCCATATTTAAAGTAGCCAATTTTGATTCATTGTTAAACTCCAGTGTCTGTGCAGCTTTAGTGATAATTTCTATTAACAGCCCTTTTCCCTCCATGTACCATAATTTCTTCTTTCTTGCATGTCTTATAGTTTTTTTTTTATTAAAAACTATACATTTATAAAAATAGATCCTGTCTCTTTCCCAGGATTCATTGTTGTTGCTGTTATTGTTTTGTTGCTGTTTGTTTGCATAGTAACTTTCCTGAACTCCCTATGTATGTGGCCACTGAAGTCTCTGGTTAGCTTACAGGACACCTAATGATCAGATGATTGTTTCTTTAAATGCCTGGAACCAATGAGTCTCCCAGGCTTTCTCAAGGATCTCTGTGATGATGGGGTATGCATATAATACTCAGGTAGACAGTTTACAGCTCTGCCTTAACCTTCATTTCCTATTTGTGCAGGGCTTAAAGGTTAGCCAGCAGTGAAAGCTCAGGACAATCTCCTGTCTTTCTTGAGCACACCCAGACATTCATGGGCATGCATACAGCACTATATATATTACCTCAACTTTTTAGATTTTCAGGAAAATACTGGATCTTTTCAAAATCATTCAATGGATATTTTATTCCCGAGCTTTTTGCTTTGAAATTCCCAAACTTTTCTTTTGGTTAGCTTGTTGTTTGCTCCAACTGTTACTACCATATCAGGCAGATGTGATGTTAAACAATTGATCCTGTTTGTTTTTGACAAATGCCATCTGGGGAAAAGATTACTGGCACTGGGCATGCTCTGAGTCAGATCAAATAAAGACAAGCACAGGAGTGGCATTTTCCAAGGAACTGCTGTAAAGGACAAAAATGAAAATTTCTGGGAATGGGGCTTTGGAGGAGTTCCAACCCCATTTTCCTTCTTTGGTAGCTGCCAGGCTGCTGAATTGAATCATGATTTTTGAGTCTGTTGGTTTTCAAGACTATCATGGTGCTGGGGAGCTGAGGGAGCAACTGAGGGAAGTGAGAATGGGACATATTAAAATGTCACAAATCATCCTATTCTTACTCAGATTCAACCCATTTTTCTTTACATGCTCCCTAGATTGGTGCAAATCTTTGAGTAATTTTGAGTTCTGAAAAAGTTGACTGACAAATTTTGCCACTATAGCTCGTATTTTATGGAGAAAATTTTTGCTGCTGTCATGTACACTATTTTAACAGTCCAAATTCTTCTGAATGTCACTTTACCCTAGTTATTTTCTACTATTACTCTTCATCACTCGTGTGGTACAGCCTCATATAAGAGATAATCTCAGGATTATTCTAATTCAGATATATAAAAATTTCCCATGTGTATTAAAATCATTTAGTAGTAGTAGGCATCTGCTTAGTGCTGTGGATAAAAACTATAGTATAGACCTATCTTTAGGAAGGTGGCTTAGTTAGAAATTTGTAAATGTAAGGAAAATTAGTTTGTTAGTTGAATGAGTTGAAAAGATCTGATAAGGGATAATGGGAAATACTTTTATTGATAGTACAGTTACCTCAGACATAGAACATTATAAACCATTATGCCATTTTGTCTTTATGTAATTGGGTCAGCTTACATAGAGAAAAATTTCAGTTTGGGCTTGTGAATTATGGCTAAAAAGTTAATTGAATTGCTAGAATGATTATGCTGAAAGGGCAAAGTAAAGAAACATTTATTAAACACTTGCTATGTATTGTGCCTGAATATATTTCTCAGCAAAATTAAGTTTCCGGTTAAGGAATTTGCTAGTAAAAGAAAGACAACCAGAATCCCAATTTTTTTTATTGATTTGATGAATATCTAGACATCTTGAGATATGAAAGTAATTAAAACAAATACATTATAGTAAGGGCACTGATTGTTAAGGAATGGGATCTTCAAAATTGGAACGGGTATCCTGATAAAGTTGGGGATATTAAACTAAATTGTGATGAGTCTTTGCCGCTCAAAGAGACTTCCCCCTTCCCCACACTTTTGAAGGATTAATTCTGCATTACTTCATGGAAACTTCATGAAAGACATTGCTTAATCTCCTCAGGACCTGCCCTTGCCATCCCTCATCTTTTTTTTTTTTTTATTTGTTCTTTTTAGTTATACATGACAGTAGAGTATATTTTGACATATTTATACAAATGTGGAGTACATCATATTCGAATTAGGATCCCATTCTTGTGGTTGTACATAATGTGGAGATACACTGTGGGTGTATTCATCCCTCATTTCTTCTAGACCTAAACTAGGCTTAAGTCTCAATAAGGCCTTAGAGATAAGGTGCAAAGTGTGACCTATGAGGAAATGTGCAACACTGTGAAAGAACTTTGTGAGTTTTTAAATTTCACATCTGGGGAACATGTTTGTATTGATAGTAAGGGTGTAGGGTAATGGTGGAAGGAACATCAAGTTGGATCAGGCTCAATTTACTGGTATTAGATCACTAAGCAGAGATTCTGCATTTATTTTTGCAGCTTGGAGGGCTAGAAAGGACTCCTCAAAGAGGATCCAGCCTCCCCTTTATTCAAGAAGTTCTAGGTCTGCAAACTGTCTCACATCTTGGAAACTGACTAAGGGTTGTAGTGTACTGCTTTTATTATTTTGATTCAACTTCTGTTCACTTAATCTAGAAAATTTCTGCTTATACAGATCAACTAAAATTATAGCAGGCTTCCTATTTCACTTCTAGAAACACCATGATCAAATAACCACTGGCAAGAATTAGACTCTTCTGATTGCTTCTTTGACTCTACTACTCTACTGACTGTTATGGTAACCACACCCACCTTGAACCAAGAAGTTCAGTGCTGCTACTTTCTCCTTGCCATTCCAGAATCCAACTACTATAACTGCATGTTTTCCAATTCAATGCCTGCAGTTCCTACTATAAGGTCTGGCCTTTTGAGAAGAGCAATCACAGGATATCCTTAGTACACTGCAAAAAAATTTATACTCGGCCTTTTTTCCATTCTTTCCAAGGGACATACGGTTCTTTTACCAGGGTAACTATGCATTGGGGAAAAAGGAATAATCAGACCTCTTGGGGGCTGGTTCTGAACTGAAGTTAATTCCATGGGGCTCAAAATATCACTGTGATCCACCAGTGAGAATAGGGGATTGTGAACATTGAGAGAAATGGAGTTTTAGCTTAAATTATTTTCATTGGGACTTGGTTCTCAGATGAATTATTGGGTTATTTCTCCAATTTTGGAGTGCTTAAGTGTAATAGCTGGCAGAATCTCTACATTGGTTCCCTGATCAATGAAATGAGAGCTGTTCTGGTGATAAAGACCCAGTAAAAGCCTTTAGAACTGTCTACCTAGGAAAGTAGAATCAAAAGCAGTAACACATTTCAGGAGGGAATGCAGAGATTAGTGCCATCATTGACTTCAAAAATACAGTGTTTGGGCTGGGGTTATAGCTCAACTGGTAGAGTGCCTTCCTCGCAAGCACAAGGCCCTGGGTTCAATCCCAGCACCGCAAAAAAAAAAAAAAAAAAAAAAAAAAATTACAGGAATGCTGGTTCCTGCCACATCCATGTTCAACTCTCCTGTTTGGCCTGTGCAGGAAACAAATGGATCTTGGAAAATGACAGTGGCTTATCATGCTCCTAACTAAGTGGTACAGCCATTGTAGCTACTGTATCAGATGTGTTTCCATTGCTTAAGCAAGTTTTCTTATTCCTTGGTACTTGATATACAGTTATTGATCTGGCAAATATCTTTTTCCACATCTGTGTCTAAAAGGCCTTCCAGTTGCAGTTTAGTTCTACCTGGCAAAGTCAGCAATACATATTCACTGTTCCACCTCAGGGGTATAATAATTCTCCAGTCCTGTGTCATAGTCTAGTTCTCAGGAATCTTGATCACCTATTTCTTGTACAAGCTATCACATTGGTCCATTACATAGATGACATTATGCTGAATGGACCTAGTGAGGGAGAAGTAGCAATTACTCTAGACTCATTGGTAAGACATCAGTATAATAGAGAATGGGAAATAAATTCAACTAAAACTCTGGGGTCTTTATCTCGATGAAATTTCTGGTATAGGAAATGTTGAGATATTTATACTAAGATGAAAGATAAGGAAGTTGTACTGTTGGCCTCTCCTGCAGCCAAAAACAGGCATCATATCTAGTGGGCCTCTTTGGATTTTTGAAGCAATGTATTTCTCATTTGGGTGTGTTACACTGACCCATTCACCAAGTGACTCCTCAAAAGTTGCAAGTTTTAAATGGAACCCAGAATAAGAAAGTGTTCTGCAGTGGGTCTAGGCTGCTATACAATCTCTTCTGCCACTTGGACCATATGATTCAGCAGCTCCAGTGATGTTTGATGTCAGTGGCAGATAAGGATGCTTAGAGCTTTTGACAGTCCTTATCAGTGAATCACAGCTCATACCCTTGAAATTATGGAACAAAGCCTTGCTATCCTCCATGAATAACTACTTCACTTTTGAGAAACAGCTCTGGGCCTGCTACAGAGCCTCAGTAGATACTGACATTTAACTGTGAGCCACCAAATTACCATGTGACCTGAGAATTGTGTATTTGGCTTAACCTATAAATTTGGTTGTGCACAGTATTGAGAATGCAAAACCTTTATCCTTTTAGGATTTTTTTGTTTTGTTTTGGACTAGGTATGAGAGTTAAATTAACTTAAGACAGATTAACAATAGAGAAGAAAACAAATTAAGCTTTTTGTGATATGGAAACCTTCATGAGAAAGATTCAAAAGAAATGGTTAGAATTGATAACACTTATGTACATGAATTGAATAAAGATAGTGAGTTGTAAAATGATGAGGCAAAGTGCAAAGTATCTTGGTCTAGGTAGTTAATTGATCTAGAAATTACTAGGAAAATGAGTTTACTAAGATTTGCTCATATGAATTTCACATGGCTTCATCTTTTCTTTGATGATAAGAACGCTACTTTCCTTTGGTATAGGGAGAATGTCTTTTACATGGGAACTTTATCTTCTGTTTCAAAGAAGCAGAAAGAAGATCATAGTGATATTCCTGTATCTGCAATTTTAAAAGTGTCTTTAATTTAAAATAATCAGTGCACCCCAGCAGCATACTTCAGGGTTGGCTTTTTTTTTTCTTTTTCTTTTTTTTTTTTTGGTACCAGGGATTGAACTCAGGGGCACTC
Source organism: Glaucomys volans (assembly GCA_020662805.1). Classification (NCBI taxonomy): domain Eukaryota; kingdom Metazoa; phylum Chordata; class Mammalia; order Rodentia; family Sciuridae; genus Glaucomys; species Glaucomys volans. The sequence continues at coordinate 564,912 of JAJEJO010049065.1, read as the reverse complement.
GACCACTGAGCCATAGCCCCAGCCCTATTTTGTATTTTATTTGGAGACAGGATTTCACTGAGTTGCTTAGTATCTTGAGAAGTTGCTGAGTCTGTCTTTGAACTCATGATCCTCCTTCCTTAGCCTCCCGAGCCATTGCGATTACAGGAGTGAGCCACTGCAGCTGACCAGGTTGCATATTCTTAATTCCTTCATCAGCAGCATTCCATCACCAAATGAAAGGGATATATATATATATATATATACATACATATATATATATATTTGAAATCTTATTATGCTTGAATTTTATTATTGAAAACATTTTTTGTTCAGGTTGCATTTCTTTCTGAATAATAGTGAATACAAAAGCATTTGCTGTGAATTGAATATTTACAGAAAATATAAAGACTATCCTCAATAAGTTTTCATATATGGAATGCATGAACTCTAAGGAGAACGATCACCTCTAGTTTAAATATTATTGCTTTCTGTTATTTATTTATTTATTTATTTATTTTTAATTTAATTTTTGATTCATTGAACACAAATGGAGTACAGCTATTGTTTCTCTGGTTGTACAAAAAAGTAGAGTCACACCATCTGTGCATTCATACATGTACACAGGGCAATGATGTCTGTCACACATTCTGTTATTATTACCCCCCGACCCCGACCCCGCCCCTCCCTTCCCTCTGTGCTGTCTATCCTTCCTCCATTAGACCCAAGCAGACCTTGGAAGCCCAAAAAGTTCCATGAAGAGGTGGGGCTAATGCCTGTGGTCCCTACTCTGCTACACTGTCTTTTTTCTACCAGTGTGCACCTGTGACCACATGTGGAGTTTCCTAATATTAATTGACAGATGAAAAGAAAACTCAGGCCTGATTTATAGATGTTCTGCTTGATATGTAAGCATCATTCAAAAGTAGATATCTATAGCTCCTTTTTGGGAATCTCTGGATAGTGATGAAGGGAAATCCTCCCAGTGGGTAGAAGGTGAAATGGCCAGGTGTATGATTATATACTGATATGAATAGTGGTCAATGGTTTGGCTGGATGGTTTGGAACTTAGAAAGAACATGGTTGGAAAATAGATAGTGAAGAAACTTGGGTAAGGGATATGTACATAGACCTCTCTGAATAGGCAGAAAATTCCTGAAGATATTTGTGTCTGGTCTTAATGTGCAACAAATGGTGATGTCAACACAGTATTTTAATGATCTAATAGATTGATTTATTCTGTGGATCCTAGTCATCCTCTTTCCGTAACCACTCATGAACCAATGGGCTCATGAACCAACTGCTCCTGTTGAAAGGATGCAAGTTACACATGTCTTAGCAACATGGACTTCCACTTATGAAGGCTGACCTGAGTATGGCCACTGTTGAGTGCCCATTCAGCCAGTAGCAGCCACCAGCATTGAGTCCTTGATATGGCACCATTCCTCAGATTATCAGCTAGCTACCTGACTGCAGATCATGGACCAATTCCATTATGGAAATGGCAGCATTTTGTTCTTACTGGAACAGACAATTATTTTGGATGTGAATTTTCCTCCCTACATGGAATTCTGTGCATAGATTTACAGAATGCCTTATCCATCATCAGGGTATTCTACACAGCATTGCTTTTGATTAAGAAACTCACTTTACAGCTAAGGGAATGTGGCAGTAGGCTGTACTTAAAGAATTATGGAATTCACTAGTTTTACCATGCTCCCTACTATCCATAAGTAGTTGGCTTGATGGAACGGTAGGATGGCCTTTTGAATACTCAGTTACAGTACCAGCTTGGTGACAATACCTTGAAAAACTGGCCAAGATTCCCCAGAAGGCTGCATATACTCTGAAACAGCCTGCAGTATATATAATTGTTCTCCCATTGTGAAGATTCATGGGTGCAGGAATCAAGGCATAGAAGTGGGAGTTTTGCTATTCACTATTACTTCTAGTGACCCACTATTAAACTTTTTCTTCCTGTTCCCATGATCTTATGCCCTGCTGCCCTAGAGGAATGCTTCTACCAGGAGGCACAAGGATTCAATTTAACAGGGATTTAAGACTTCCCCTGGCAACTTTGACTTCTTAATGCTTCTGAATACATAGGGAAAGAAGAGCATTGTGTGCTTGCTTGGGTGATTGATCCTGACTATCAGGGAGAAAGTAGACTGCTGTTCTACAGTGGAAGCAAGGAAGTATATGTATGGAATATAAGAGACCCCTTAGAAGGTCTGTTAATCTTACCATTGCCCTGTGATTAAGGTCATTGGAAATCTACAAAAACCCAGCTCATGCAGGACTATTATGGCTCCCACCCTCTAGAAATAAGGCTAGGTTCATCCCATTAGGTAAACAATCATAACTAGCTAAAGTGCATGCTAAAGGCAAAGGGAATATAGAAAAAGTAGTGGAAGAAGGTAGTCATAAATACCAGCTATGAACAAATGGTCAGATTTGAAACAAGGATTATAATTTTCATGTGTATTTTTTTCTCATTTACTTATGAATGTGTGTGTGACATCTGTGTGTGTGTGTGTGTGTGTAATATAAAGCAGATATCTTTGCTTTGTTCCCTCTTTTATTCCTCATTAACATAAAATATTTTGACTTTCTATCATAGAACTTCAATATTATTAGTTTTGCATCATAATATTTAAGTTATAGTATATCAAGGAGAGGAGTAAACATTAGTCAAGGACTTCACATCTTCTGGGGAAAGGGTTAATGCACTTCCATTTGTGTGTAGGATATTTGTATCATGTTAAGTGGGATTATGACTTTGTTATTTATTTGGAGACTAAGTATGAATTAAGAAGATTCATGTGGGTGTCAGGTTGACTTGGCCCTAGTGTACCCAAACATTTGATCAAACATTATTTTGGGCATGTCTTTGAGGGTGTTTTTGAATATTAACATTTGAATCCATAGACTGAATAAAGCAGACTGCCCTCCATAATGTGAGTGCTTTATCCTGTCAATTGAAGATATGAATAGAATAAGAAAGGTATGTCAGGAAACTTATTCTTCCTGACTGATTGGGTTGGGATAATAGACTTCTCCTGCACTTGTACTGAAACTTGGACTGTTGGCTCTTCTTGTTCTCAGACTTTGACTGGAACTCATACTATCAGCTTTCGGTTCTTAGACCTGTACTGTCAATGCTCCTGGGTCTCTAGCTTCCAGTCTACAGATCTTGGGACTTATCAGCCTCCAGAACTGTGTGAGCCCTTATAATCTATCAGTGTGTTCACACACACACACACACACACACGCACTCCGTATTGTGACACTTTCTCTAAAGAACCCTAAGACAGTGACTAAAAAAAAAGAAAAAGTTAATTGACTCTCTTTTCCCAGAATAGCAACCACAATAGGCTGTGGTTAGTATGGAAGAAGGTCAAATATAGGGCCAATAATGTATTGTCATCTTACCACAGAATCTATCAAGAGGGCGGCCTTATAGTTTACTAACAATTTGCCTTGATTCTTTTTAGTGTCCCAAAGGCAACCTAATAAATATCTATACTATATGGAAGGGGGATGGAAAATAGTAACATGCTTAAGATCCTGAGTCCTGTTGCATGGAAAATTTGTAGTAAATTTTTTAGAAATTTAGGCTAATATAGCATAATTAGCTACAGACCCATTCAAGCAATGGTATCTGTATTGTCAAGTATATTGAGTTTTAACAACAATTTGTAGTAACTGACAAATATCTGCTTTGATTTAAACATATTTGGTAAACTCAGGTATTATTATTTCTATTGTTCTGTGAGATAAATTTATTTATTTATATCACACTATCATTTTAGGTTATGGAGAATAGTCATTATGCCCCTGTTCTCTCCCTGTTGAGGGCTGAGAAGTTAATTAGATCTAGGGGGAAAAAATTTCACCAATATACTCAAAGGAAATCCTATGCTGAATAAGGTACTGCTTAAATAAAATAGGGGAAACCTATGAATAACTGTACTCAGTACTGAGTTTTACTTTGTTTTGTCTTACTTTGTTTTGTTTTTTTAAAGAGGGAGTAATCATAAAGACTATAGGATTTCCTTTAAAAAATTTCTTTTAAAAAAAGAATTGTTGGATACTTTTAGCATTTAAAGTTGGTTAATTACCACACATTCTTTCCATTTCCATTGTGATTGTGTAACAATGCTGAGGTCTGGAATCATGCAACTGGTTTCTGAGCTTTTTTGTTTCTTGGTTCTCAGTCATAGAAATATGTAGTCATTTTTTTCTTTTTTTTTTTTTTTTTTTTGGTACTGGGGATTGAACCCAGGGGCACTTGACCACTGAGCCACATCCCCAGCCCTATTTTGTATTTTATTTAGAGACAGGGTCTCACTGAGTTGCTTAGGACCTCGCTAAGTTGCTGAGGCTGGCTTTGAACTCGTGATCCTCCTGTCTCAGCCTCCCAAGTGGTGGGATTATAGGCGTGCACCACCACGCCTGGCTGTAGAGTCATTTTCTAAGAAGAGCATATCTTCATTTCTCCTGCAATTCAGATATTTGAATGTTTCAATAATTAAAAAGATACATTGTACCTCACACTTATCACAACTCAGTTATTCTAACCAAGAAAGATGTGCCGTCTTTTTGGAAACTTATGTGTGGTGAATTAATGGACTTTGTCTGTTCTCTAGGAGAAGGGCAACTATAATAATTTATTTCCATTCCTTCTATAAGCACAATCTTAACAATCATGCTCTTTTGTGTCTAGCTTATTTCATTTAGCATAATGGTTTAGGGTTCATTTATATCCTAGCATGTATCAGAATTTCATCCCTTTTAAGGCTGAATCATATTTGATTGTATGTGTATCCCATATTTTGTTTATTCATTTATAGATCGATAGTTTGATTGTTTTCCACTTTATGAACTATCACAAATAGTGCTGCCATGATCAGGGGTGTACAAAATCTGTTTGAATGTCTGCTTTTAGGTCTTTCGGTATGTACTCCAAAGAGTAATTGCTAGATTGTATGGTAGTTTTATGTTTTGTGTTTTATTGTGATTATGCTATTTTCTAGGAGATGGTATTTCTATGTTTGATATTTTAAAAAAGTACCACATTATTTCTCTAGACACACAATATTTTAAAATCTGTTTCCTTTAGTTTGTTCAGTGGATGTTGAACCTTTAGGAAGGAGTTACTAGTATAGCGTGAGTAGCAGCCAGACAGTCTTTAGTCTTGCTAAGAACTGTCATCTTTGTTAACCCATTGGTCTGAAAACTGGTGTTTCTCAGAAAGTGGTCCTGGAACCAGCAGCATCAAAAATAACCTGTTATACAAGTAGTTTTACTTGTATAACAAGTATATTCACTCAGACTCTGGAAGTGAGGATGACAAAAATGTTTTTTGAATAACAGTAGTGTTTAATTTGATAAAGTTTCCTTTATCAAATTTAGTTTGTGCTTTTTGTGTTCTCGGAAGCCTTGGGCTAACCAGTGGTCTCAAAGATTTTCTTTAATGTGTTCTACTAAAGGTTTCATAGTTCATGTTTTAGTTTTAACTTTTTTTTAAACTGAGAGAATGTTAGTGTCAAAGTTTGTTTTTTTTCTGTACAGTGTCCAGTTATTAAAATATAATTCTATTCTCATTGTATTATCTTGGGAGTTTTATGGCATACATAGGTGGCCATTTCTGCATTCTTACCATCTGGTGTTGATTACTCTAGGTTTATAGAAAGATTCATTATTAGGTAGTATGAATCAATTTTTTTTCTTTTTCAAAGTTGTTTTGGCTATTTAGGTTTTTTTCATTTATTGTATATTTTAGAAAAAAACCTTGATGACTTCTATAATAAAACCTGCTGGGAATTAAGTTATATATATTACATATAAATTATTGTATTGTCTATACATTAGTTTGGAGAGAATTAACAAAAGGATCATCTGACTCATTTAAAGGTCTTGCTTATATTTTCTTAGATTTAGCCCTAAGTATTTCAAAATTTTGATGATTTTATATTGGTATTATTTAATTTTCAGTTATTTGCTTCTACTACATTTGGTTTTCTCGTTTTCATGAGTTCTGGAATCCATGAATTCAACTGGATTGAAAATGTTCTAAAAAACATTATTTCCATTGTGAATATGTACAAATGTTTTTTCTTGCCGTTATATCCTAAATAATACAATATAACAATAGCATTTGCATGGTTTTAAGTATTATATATAATGTAGAGATGATTTAAAGTATATGGAATGATATGTATAATCTATATGAAAATATTATACCATTTTAGAAAGGGACTTTAGAATACATGGCCTTTGGTATCTGTAAAGGGGCCTGAAACTAATCCACCATGTGTGCTGAGGGACAACTATATGTAGAGATACACTGATTTTTTTTTTTAATTGACTTTTTATTCTTCAACCAATCTCTTTTCGTAAGTTCTTTAGGGTTTTCTATGTAATTTAATCATGTTGCCTCTGAATATGGATATTTTAATTTTTTTCCAATCTTACACAAATCTTATTTGTATTTCTTATTGCACTAGAGAGAACTTCTGTAAGAGCGTACATCTTTGCCTTCTTCAGGATCTTAGGCTAAAGGCATTTAGTTTTTGACCAGTAAATATTGTTACTTTTGAGTTTTTTACCTTTATAAGAAAAAAAAAGGTATATACCCTTTTAAAAGGAAGCTGGTTGAACACATTTATTTTTGCAAATTTGTTGAGATGATCGTGAGAGTTTTCTCGGAGTGAATTATGTTGATTTATTTTTGAATATTCAACCATCCTTGCATTCCTGGAATAAAACTTACTTGTCATGTTCTGTTATCCTCTGCATGCATTACTGGAAATGATTTATTATATCTTCATTATGAGTTTTGATGGTGGGGATATTATTTTTTGTTTTCTTGTAATGTCTTGCAATGCAATACTAGTTCATTTTTCTATCTTCTGAAATAGTTTCTGAAAACTTTATATTGTTAATTTCTTAAATGTCTCATAGAGTTCCCCAGCAAGTTGTTTTGTGCCTAGTTTTTTCTTTGTGAAATGTAATAATAAAATTAACTTCTTTAACAGACAAAGATCTAATCACTTAATTTTTCTGAGAGACCTTTGAAAGTTTTATCTTTCAAGGTATTTGTCCACTTCATGTACATAGTTGTAATTATTGGCAAAATGTTCCCCTATCCTTTTAATATCTGCATAATTTTAGAAATGTTCTGATAGTCAAACTTCCATTTATGAAAATAGTAATTCATGTCATTTTTTGTTATCATTCTGGGTAGGTGTTTAGTTTCATTGATCTTTAGAAAAAATCATATGTTTTTCAGTTTTATCAGTATGCTTTTATGTTTTTTATTTTATTGATGTCTGCTTTTCATTATTATTATTATTTTTCCTTCTGTTTGCTTTGGGTTTATTGTGCACTCTGTCTACACTTACAGGTTTCTTGAGGAGAAATCTTAAAGTCACTTATGGAGTTTTATTTTCTTCTTCTAAATATAAGCATCTGATATTTATAAATTTCCTTCAAAGCATTATGCTCATTGCAGTCCACATATTTTCATGTCTTGTATTTTCAGTTCTATTCACTTCAAAATGTCTTCTACTTTCTCTTATAAATTATAATAGTTTATTTAGGATTTTTATGATATTTGAGTAATTTCTAGATTTCTTTCTCTAGTATTTTAAAAATTTTTTATTTTAATTAGTTTTCTTTCTTTAGCATTTTATTCTGTGATTAGAGAAGATAATTTCTATGATATCAGTTTTTTAAATTAATTGAGACTTGTTTTATGGTTCAGAATATCATCTATTTTTGAAAGTTTCATCTGCACTTGAAAAGAATGCCTAATCTACCTGTTGTGTACAGTTTTTTTCAGAAGTTTCAATTAGATCATGTTGTTTGATAATACTGTTAAGGTCTTCTAAATGAATGCATATATATGTATACATGTGGAAAGAATATATATAAAATATTTAATACATACAAAATATGTGATATATAGTATATATAAAAATATATGTACTTTATTTCTAATTATATATATATCTTTGTTTATTTTATCAATTAGAAGCATAAAAGTCTCTACCAATGGTTGTTCATTTATCTATCTTGTTGGTTTTATCACTCATTGTTTCATGCATTTAGAAGCTTCTTTTTTTATTATTTGAGCTTTATAGTTATACTTCAGTAGTTGGGTTCATCTCAGCAAACTTATACTTGCATGCAAATTGATTTCAGTTCATGATCCTCCCTTTTTCTTTCCATCTTCCCTTCCCTCTCCCATTCTCCTTCTACTGTACTGGACTTCCTTTTTCTTGTCTATTAATTTGTATTTGATTGGTTCTTTATGTTACGTATCCTTCTCTCCCCCTTTCCTTTATTTTACTCTAGCTTCTGCAGATGAGAGAAAACATTCAACCTTTTGAGTTTATGAGTTTGGCTAATTTCACTTCCATGATATTCTCCATTTCCATCCATTTACCGACAGATGCCATCATTTCATCCTTTTTAATCACTGAGTAGAACTCCTTTGTATCTATGTATATATATGTGTGTGTGTGTACATATATATATCACAATTATATATATGTATATATATAATTATATATACATCTATCTATATATATATCTATATCTATCTATCTATCTATCTATCTATATATAAATATATCTCACAATTCCTTAATTCATTCATCTAATGCTGGGTATCTGGGTTGACTCCATAATTTAGCTATTGTGAATGGTGCTGCTATAAACATTGATGTGGCTGTGTCACAGTAGGATGCCATTTTAGATCTTTTGGGAAAATACCCAGGAATGGGAGAGCTGGGTCATATGGTGGTTCCATTAAGGAATCACTCTTGATATTGTCTTCATTTCTTTCCAGGGTGGTTGTACTAACCTGTGGTCCCAGCAGCAATTCACAAGTTTACTCCCCCCCCCCCCCCACCTTGCCAGCAGTTATTGCTGTTCATGTTCTTGGACATTGCCATTCTGACTGGAGCAAGATGTAATCTTATTGTAGTTTTGATTTGCATTTTCTTGATTGCTAGACATGTTGAATATTTTTTCATGTGTTTATTGGCCATTTATGTTTCTTTTTTTGAGAAGTTTCTGTTTAGTTCTTTTGCCCATTTATTGATTGGATTATTTGTGGGATTTTTTTTGGTCTTTTTTTTTTTTTTTTGTTCTTTGTATATTCTGGATATTAATCCCTTATGTGAGAGGTAGCTGGCCAAGATTTTCTCCCATTCTGTAGGCTTTCTCTTCATGCTCCTAAAGGCTTCCTTTGTTGTATAAAAGCCTTTTAATTTGATGGCATTCCACTTATTGATTCTTGAGTTTATTACTCATACTTTGGTTGTCTTATTAAGGAAGTCGGTGCCAGCACCTGTATGATGGAATATATAATGTTTTCTTCTAGCAGTTGTAAAGTTTCTAGTCTAATTTCTAAGCCTTTGATCCATTTTGATTTGAGTTTTGTGAAGGGTGAGAGTTATGGGTCTATTTCATTTTTCTACATACAGCTATGCAGTTATCCCAGCACCATTTGTTAAAAAGGCTTTCTTTTCTCCAAGATCCATTCATTTTTGTCACCTTTGTTGATGTCAGAGGGCTATAGGTATGTGGATTTTTCTGTCTTCTGTTCTATTCCATTGGTCTTCATGTATATTTTGATGCCACCATCATGCTATATTTGTTTCATGCAGTTTGAAGCTTCTTTTTTAGATGCATGCATGTTCAGGGATTTTAATGTTTTCTTAATTAAACTATCAATATGAAATGACTCTACTAAGTTGTATTCTTTTTCTGAAATCTGACCTACCTAATATGAATATAGGCAATTCGTCTTTCTTTTGATTAGTGGTTGTATAACATATCTTGTCACCCTTTTTTCTTTCTCTCTCTCTTTTTTTGTTTTTATAGTTGAAGTGGTGAGTTTTTTATGTATGTTGTGCATTTGAGTCCTACTCTTTCATTTACTATGGGATACTTTTATTTTTTTATTTTTTATATTTTTACTTTTTAATTGACACCATAATTATATATATTTATGGAGCACATGGATGCATGTAATGTTCAAATCAGGGTAAGCATATCTATTTTCTTAAGTACTTATCATTTCTTTGTGATAATACATTAAACATTTTTTGTATTTTTTTTACAGGTAGAATATTCATTTTTTTTGTACACAAATGGGGTACAACTTTTCATTCCTATGGTTGTATACAATGTAGATTCCACGATTCATGTAATCTTACATATACATAGAGTAATACTGTCTGTCTGAGTCTACCATGTTTCCTTCCTCCACCCCCTCCTGTCTCATTTTCCTCTACACCATCCAAAGTTCTTCCTTTCTTCTGTTGTTCCCCCTGCTACTCCTTCCCCCCCATTATATATCATCATCTACTTCTCAGAGAAAACATTCAGCCTTTGGTTTTTTGGGATTGACTTATTTCACTTAGCATGATATTCTCCAACTCCACCCATTTACCAGCAAATGCCATAATTTTATTCTTCTTTATGGCTGAGTAATATTCCATTGTATATATACACCACAGTTTCTTTATCAATTCATCAATTGAAGGGCATCTAGGTTGGTTCCATAATCTAGCTATTGTGAATTGAACATTGATGTGGCTACACCACTGTAGTATGCTGATTTTAAGTCCTTTGGGTATAAACCAAGGAGTGGGATAGCTGGGTCATATGGTAGGTCCATTCCAAGTTTTTTGAGGAATCTCCATACTGCTTTCCAGAGTGGTTGCTCCAATTTGCAACTCTACCAGCAATGTATGAGTGTGCCTTTTTCACACACCCATGCTAACACTTATTGCTTGTATTCCTGATAATAGCCATTCTAATTGGAGTTAGATGAAATCTTAGGGTGGTTTTAATTTGCATTTCTCTAATTACTAGAGGTGATGAGTACTTTTTCATATATTTGTTGATTACCTGTATATATTCTGTGAAGTGTCTGCCCAGTTCTTTAGCTCATTTATTGATTGAGTTCTTTGTATTTTTGTTGTAAAGGTTTTTAAATTCTTTATCAATTTTGGAGATCAGTGCTCTATCTGAAGTGTGTGGAAAAGATTTTTCCCACTCTGTAGACTCTCTTTTCACATTATTGATTGTTTCCATTGCTGAGGAAAAGCTTTTTAGTTTGAGTCCATCCCATTTATTGATTCTTACTTTTTTTCTTGTGCTCTAAGGGTCTTGTTAAGGAAGTCTGGTCCTAAGCCAACATGATGAAGATTTGGGCCTACTTTTTCTTCTATTTGGTGAAGGGTCTCAGGTCTAATTCCTAGATCCTTCATCCATTTTGTGTTGAGTTTTGTACAGGGTGAGAGATAGGGGTTTAATTTCATTTTACTGCATATGGATTTCCAGCTTTGCCAGCACCATTTGTTGAAGAGGCTATCTTGTCTCCATTGAATGTTTTTGGCTCCTTTGTCTAGTATGAGGCAACTGTATTTTTGTGGGTTTGTCTCTGTGTCTTCTATTTTGTACCATTGGTCAGCCTGTCTATTTTGATGCCAGTACCATGCCATTTTTGTTACTATTGTTCTATAGTATAGTTGAAGGTCTGGTACTTTTGGTGTTGATCTGTTCTTTTTCTCAGGTTTTGAGCTGTAATGTTAGATCATTTATTTCTTGACTTTTTCTTCTTTTATTGAATGTGCTCCATGCAATGCATTTTCCTCTTGGTACTGCTTTCATAGCGTCCCAGAGATTTTGATATGTTGTATCATTGTTCTCATATACCTCTAAGAATTTTTTTGTCTCCCGCCTATTATCTTCTGTTATCCATGCATCATTCAATAGTGAATTCTTTAGTTTTCAGGTGTTTCAGTAATTTCTGTTTTTTATTTTATCATTGATTTCTAATTTCATTCCTTTAGGATCTGATAGAATGCAAGGTAGTATCTCTATTTTTTTTTGTATTTGCTAGGGGTAGCTTTGTGGCATAACCCATGGTCTATTTTGGAGAAGGATCCATGTGCTGCTGAGAAGAAAGTGTTTTCGCTCGTCGATAGATAGAATATTCTATATATGCTTGTTAAGTCTAAATTATTGATTGTGTTATTGAGTTCTGTGGTTTCTTCAATTTTTGTTTGGAAGATTTGTCCAATGTGGGAGAGGTGTGTTAAAGTCACCTAGTATTATTGCATTGTGGTCTGTTTGGTTCCTGGAATTGAGAAGGATTTGTTTGATGTACATGGATGGGCCATTGTTGGGGCATAAATATTTATGATTGTCATGTCTTCCTGATTTATGCTTCCTTAAGTAGTGTGAAATGACCTTCTTTATCCCTTCTGACTTCAGCTTGAAGTCTGCTTTATCTGATATGAGGATGGAAACCCCTGCTTTTTTACTGAATCTGTGTGCATTGTATGTTTTTTCCCATCCTTTCACCTTTAATCTGTGGATGTCCTTTTCTATGAGATGAGTTTCTTGAAGGCAGCATATTGTTGGGTCTTTCTTTTTAATCTAGTCCTCTAGTCTATGTCTTTTGATTGATTACTTTAGGCCATAAATATTCAGGGTTATCATTGAGATATGACTTGTATTCCTGTTCATTTTGGCTTATTTTTGGTTTTTAAATTGTCTTGATTTCTCATTTGATTGGCTATTCCTTTAGGGTAGTTCCTCCCTTTGCTGACTTATATTGTTGTTTTTTAGTTCTTCCTCATGGAATATTTTGCTGAGAATATTCTATGGTGCAGCCTTTCTATTTGTAAATTATTTTAGCTTTTGTTTATCATGAAAGGATATTATTTTGTCATCAAATCCGAAGGTAAGTTTTGCTGGGTATAAGATTCTTGGTTGGCATCCATTTTCCTTCAGAGCTTGAAATATTTTGTTCCAGACCCATATTGCTTTTAGGGTCTGGGCCGAGCAATCTGCTGATACCCATATTGGTTTCCCCCATATGTAATCTGATGCTTTTCTCTCATAGCCTTTAAAATTCTATCTCTATTTTGTATGTTAGGTATTTTCATTATAATGTGCCTGGGTGTGAATCTGTTGTAATTTTGTACATTTGGTGTCCTGTAAGCCTCTTGTATTTGATTTTCCATTTCATTCTTCAGATTTGGGATATTTTCTGATATTATTTCATTGAATAGATTATTCATTCCTTTGGTTTGTATCTCTGTGCCTTCCTCAATCCCAATAATTCTTAAATTTTGTCTTTTCATGATACCCCATAATTCTTGGAGGTTCCATTCATAATTTCTTACCATCCCCTCCATTTGGTCAACTTTGTTTTCAAGATTAAATATTTTGTCTTCATTGTCTGAGGTTCTGTCTTCCAAGTGATCTAGTCTGTTGCTTATGCTTTCTATTGAGTTTTTAATTTGGTTTATTGTTTCCTTCATTTCCAGGATTTCTTTCTTTTTTTTTTTTTTCAGAATCTCTCTTTATTGAAATGATCTTTTTGCTTCCTGCATTTGCTCTTTTAACTGTTTGTTGGTGCGATCATTCATTGCCTGCATTTGCTGTCTTATCTCATCATTTGCTTCTTGGATCATTTTAATTAGGTACATTCTGAACTCCCTTTCTGACATTTCTTCTGCCATGCTGTCATTGGATTCTCTTGATATAGCATGTTTGGTACATTTTCTTCCCTTGTTTTCTCATGTTGTTTGTGTATCTTCCCCTCTAGCAGTGCAAATCCAAGATATTGTAGTTTCCCCCCTATAGACTTATAATGTCCCTGCAGGTTTCTACCACCTCACCTTGAAATGAGAGATCAATATTAGCAGCACACGATACAAACAATATATATCCTTAATCCAAATAGTCCCTATTAAGATATTAACTGTATTGTCTTAATAAACAGAGATGATGAGTTTGATTATTATGTACAGCATAACCAATAGTTTTGCAATAAGGATCACAATTTCTAATGGTAGACAAGGAGGATGGGGAGGGGAGTAGGTTATAACGTTAATGAGATAAGAAGTGAGTCTATAGAGGTAATTTGTCATAGGAATAGTAAAAGTGGAATTAAAAGAAATAGGTTGTTAGCATGAGAAAAGGGAGAAAGAGTCTCCTAGGAAACAGAAAAGAGGAAAATACAGTGAGAAATATATTAATATAAAAGGAAAGTAAGAATAATAGTAGATATAATAGGAATAATCATAATAATACTACTAAGAAAAAAATTCTAAAATAAAACTATTCTGTACTGTTCAAACCTCCTATCTTCAGTAGCCTGATGCCTGAGAGGAACTTGATAATGTGGTGTCCCAAGAAGGGTGCTGTCCCACTATGGATGGTGGCCTCCAAGTCGGGAACAATCAGTGCTAGTGGGCAGAGGCAACCCCTTGTGTTGATAGATGGTCAGCCGCAGTGAGGATACTAGACTGCATGGGGCACAGGCCTCGGCACTAGACCATGGGCTGGGGTGCAGCTCTTGGTGCTGGAGATGGCAGGCAGTGGGCCTGATGGCTGGGCCAGGCCTCTGCACAGTCCAATCATATTTCTTCAAATATTTTGTTCTGTGTTCCTCCTTTTTGGGGGATGGCCTCAAATTACACGTTTTAGGCCAGTTGAAATTATCCCATGGTTTTTCTTAGTATATTTTTCTTTTCTGTACTTCATTTTGAATAGTCACTATTGTTGGATTTTTAACTTTATGATCTTCTGCAATGTTTAATCTGCTATTAATTCTATCCTTTGCATTTTTTGTTTTAGGAGTTCTTTGTTAAAATCTTTTTCATATCTTCCATACCTCTCATCCTTTTTCTTTTTTAAAGATGTAAAACATATTTATAATAGCTGATTACATGTCCTTTTTTGCTGACTCTGTCTTCTTTGTCATGTTTGTGTCTGTTTCTGCTGAATGATTTATCTCCTGATAATGGTTCATTTTTTTCTGATTGTGTGTGTGTGTGTGTGTGTGTGTGTGTGTGTACCAGGCATTGAACCCAGGAGCACTTAACCACCGAATCACATCCCCAGTCTTTTTTATATTTTATTAGAGACAGGGTCCTTCTGAGTTGCTTAGGACCTTGCTAAGTTGCTGAGGCTGGCTTTGAACTCTCGATCCTCCTCCGTCACTGAGATTGCAAGTCACTGAGATTGCAGGTGTGTGCCAGCATGCCTGGCTTGCATTTAACTTTTGATTGGATGCCAGATATTTTGTATCTTTTTGATTGCTGAATTTTGTTGTATTATATTAAGTAGAGTTGTGTTTTGTTCTCTTCATTATATTACCTGGAATCTGTTGGACTATTTAAAAAAGTTTTTTTAGTTGTCTTTGGACCTTTAATTTTATTTATTTATATATAATGCTGAGAATCGAACCCAGTGCTTCACATGTGCTAGGCAAGCTCTACCACTGAGCCACAACCCTAGCCCTTGAGCCTTTACTTTTAAGACATGTTTGTGTGTTCCAAACAGCTTTCCTTTTAGTTCTACTATAGCCCCATTATTAAAGAGATACTCTACTGAGAATCTACCTACGGCTCCATATATTATAAGGTTTGTGGACTTTCACTGGTAGGAATACAAATTATTGTCAGCAGCATGTGATCTCCTGGTATTGTTTTATCTACTTTGTATGTGTGTGTGTGTTTCCTCCTCTTTGGGTAATTTTTTCTCTTGTGTGAATTGGTTGGTATTCAGCCCCAAATTTGGTAAGACCTTTCTATCTTTGGAAGCCTGAGCTTAGATTTTTAGCCTTGCAAATTCTAGATGCTTTATAAATTCTTAGCTCTGTCTACTCAACTCAGTGAGAGACCAGCTTTGCTTATATCTCCAACATGTGCTCTGGGCTATTTTGTAAGTTTGGCAGTTTCTTTTCTTTTAGGATTTAAAATTCTGTCCTCATGCCCAGTATTTGAAAATCATTGTTTCATATTGTTTGTTCAGTTTGCTGGTTATTTTAGATGGGAGGTTAAATCTGGTTCCTGTGTTTCCATTTTGGTTGGAAGTAGAATGCTATTTGTGCACTATAGTTTAAAATTTCCTCCAGCCTTTATTGTCCTTTTATATTTAAGTAACCACAGTGCAGAAGAGAATGGATACTCTGAGGGTGAGTGGTGGTGAATATATCTTTTTGCATGTTAAGCTGCTGGTGATATGTAGGGAATATATATTTCAATCATGCATTTGCTGTATTCATTTTTATTCTACTTTATAATGTATATGGTATTTATTTTATAACAAGTAAAACTCTTCCTTCAACCTGTCATTAAATCTGTGCATAAAATTTATACTCTGGGAATATTCATCTTATACTTTGGTTGTTTTCCATGTTTTAGGCCTAACACTTCCTACCCTTAGTAAACCTTGAGAAGCCAAACATTTCTCATTTAGTATACATAATACATTTTTGTACTCAGCAACTATTTAGAAAACACAGTTTTCCCCATACCATGAAGAATTTTGGTGTACAAATTTTTTGCTGTTTGGTTAATTAGCTCTTTCTAGTTCTGATTTCTCTCTACAGTTTTTATGACATGATTCTAATCTATCTTCAGAACAGTATTCCTTTTGCCTAGATGGCAGGCTTTTCCATCCTTGGCATTGTTATCCTTTCATTGTGTTGCAGCTACAGTGTATAAGATAACTACAATTACATTTGGATAGCTGTTAATGCCGTGGTCTTTTTAGGATGCAAGTGGTAACAAATATCACCAGTAATATCATCTCTACAGGATGAGGACTATAGATATGTATAATTTGAAATAGTTTCTTTTGGAAACTTATCTATTTTTCCATTCTTCCTTTATTTCTTTTGGAAACTTTATGTGTTCTTTAAGGTTATGCAGTTTCTGACAAGCTGAGCTTTGCCAGCATGTTCAAGGGAAAAGTCAGCACCTTATACAAAGCCAAAGTCAAAGGAAAAAAAAAATCCATTTTTATGGTATTGTCTCAGGAAATTAAAAGCCTGGTGAAGAGTGTGTGTGTAGATATGTGTGAACTTGTAGCTCTTGCATGCTGCTGTGTTTTTAATGCATTCTTATCTCCTATAGGGACAATACAGTGTGGTCCAAGGTTAAACAAGGTTTTTGTTTGTTTGTTTTTGTTTTTCCCCTTATCCACTCAAAGGAGTGAGTGGTCTTTTCATGATACTGAGGTTCAAGATAGATTTCAATTTTCTGTTAATATATCTAGTGCTCATCGGATATTTCCATATCCACATGAATTCTTAGATAGAATTTGCATTTTACCCTAGGCGGTGCTACCTGCTGGAGTATGCTTGGCTTTGTTTTCTGGTTCTCTTTACTTGTTTCAGTCTACCGGGCCTAGCTTCTTGTGTTCCAAAGCAGCCACCTGCCACTCATTTCCTGTCTTTATTTGCCTGCCTCCCAGACACTATTTCTTCCTGTATATTTATTCCTTCCTCTTTTGAACCTTAACTTTAAATATGTATTTGGTATAATGTTTCATTAGAGTATTATTATCTAATCTAATAAATTGAGTAATTAATTATATAATTTAATAAGTTGAGTAATCCTGATTCATGATGCTGCCACCATTAATGATGCTGGTACTGATAACAGGGAGTCTTGGTTTTGGAACTGACCATGGACAGGAGTTGTAAACTTACAGACCATTACTATTGTAATTTTAAGTACTTTGAGTCAGATTTTATTTATTTTATTTTGAGATCCAAATTTTAAACTTTATCTAGATATTTACTGTGAGGAAATGAAATTTTACTTCTTAAGAGAAGTAAAAGTAGTGTCGTAAAACTGTAAGGTTTCCTTGGGGAAAATGTCATATCTTGCAACTTAGATCATTAGAGCTATGTTTGTGTTGATTTCTTGGGTAGCTCCAAGTCATTTATTCTGATGGATGATCTTCTAGTCTCACAAAAGGAGGCTAAAACTGAATCTTTCACTTGGGGAGTGCTTAAATACTCCACAAATCAGTGACTAGAATCATTTCATTTTGTGCCTCTGTGGTTTCTGTGGGTGGTTTGTTGTTTTAAAAACTGTTTCAAAGAAGTGTATTTTTTTTCCTGGCAATCATGTGTATCCTGTGTAAGTATTTTTCATTACTAATAATTTTGAGATGAATCAACTTCAGGTCATAATACAGTTGGCTAAAGTCATCAGGTTTTATCCAGAGTCATCCCATATGATTTTGTGTCTGCTTTACCAAAATCTGTTAATCTAAGGTACCCAGAGGGCATGGTAATGGTTTCCTCTCCCATTTCTCACTGTTACCAACCTGTTTTTGGAAATTATTTCTATCTATTTTGTGTAACTCAACAGTGTTTAAGAGATACCCAGGAGAATAATAGGCTAATTTCTTCTAGGCATATGTACTGGCTGTGGGGAGGAAGTTTCCTCCCTCCCCCTGCTTCTTTCTCACTCTATATAGAAATTTCCATTTCTGATTGGGACTTGAATTCCAGTTTTTTCATTGTGATTTGATTTCCATCTTCTTCCTCATTTATGCTTAGTGGTTACGAGTCTTGTCTTTAATTGAATTTCAAAGTGGTTAGGTTTCTGTCATTTTCCGTTCCTTTATCCAGCAGTAAGGGTTTGCATCCGTAGGTATACTGCAACCTTTTAGTAATGAATTTGGGTTTAAAGAGAAATTGAATTAAATTCTTGAGTTATTTCAGAAGTTGTAACATCATGCTGTTTACATTTCTGGCCACAGTGAAAGTTTTCATGAAAGTGAAGTTTTATAGGAAAAAACTTCATGTGTCATCAGCCCATAGTCTTGGAAGGGATCTTTAGGATTTGGCTAGCCTAGAATTACAAGTTTAAATAGTCTACATAAATCTTTCAGTTAACAAGTGAGTATTATTTCTAATTAAGAATTAATCAGAAATGAGAACTTAATTAGAAATAAGGTCTCTCGGCTTGAGAGATCACCTCTTCTTATTAATGCAGGAGAAATATGAACCCTAGATATATTAGGTGAAATCTATGATAACACTATAATTTAGTGGATGAGTTAGGACTAGAGCCCAGTGCTTGACTCCAAGTCTAGTGTTCTTTCCACTTCTTTGGGATCTTTTACCATCCTGTCCCCATCAAAATAAGAATTTAAAGTATAAAGTATAATAGGGTTCTGGTTTGAAAATACCCAAACACATTTTATTTTTGTAATACAAATGTAAGTCATGAGAGAAAGCTTAGAAATTCATACAGTGTTTCCCCATTTGACCTGTCAAATTGTACTGATAGTTTCTGAGGTTGAGGGAGGAAATTGTATTGCCCTTATTTTATTCAAGCCTATTCTTCTCTGTATTAAAGTGATTTTTTTTTTAAGTTCTCAATCTAGGAAAACATGAGAACAAGAACCTGTATTGGCTAGGATTGATTGCCTTTTAATATTAACCCTTTTCTCACTACCTTTCTAAAAAGCCCCAGTTATTTAGGTATCTATTCCTCCTTTACGTGACTTAGGGAAAGGGGTCCTCATTCCACATTCCAGGATTGATTCTGCTAAGTCTAAATAAAACATGATAATTCCTTTTCTTTACTGGTTGCAAGTTTCAGTGAGGCAAATCACAGTCTTAAAATATTTCTGTTGTCTTGCTTTTAGCCTGTGCATGAAGCTACATATAAAAGAACTGTTCTAAAGGAATCAGAGAGAATTTTCAAAGCTCTGACTTGTAGTGCTTAGAGCCACTTTTACCTGTGAACTTCTTGTTATATGAGATACTGTTCATATATTTCCTATTATTTAAACCAGTTTGTTTTTGGAATTTTTTGTTAATTTCTTGATGAAAGTGTTATATCTGATGCATATCCTAAGATTTACAGCACTTCTAATCTCCTAATACTTTATAGCACTTCTGTAAAGAATTAGGTTTTAGAAGCTAAATGGATGTGTATTCAAGGAAGAGGGAAGATAGTAGGTTTGAAACTAAAAGGTCCATAAAATCATGGCTCATAGGGCATCATTGTGATTTACCTTTAGGCCTTGTAGCTTCACTGACCTTATCTCTCTCTCTCTCTTTTTCTCTCTCTCTCTCTCTTTTTTAACCAATGAGCTCCTAAATCCAAATGATCCTAGTCATGCCTTATTTTCATTGATTCTATTAGACCTGTTTCTGACATTGTACACTTTATTATTTCTGGACATAATTCTCTCCTTCCTCTATTATTTCCTGTATTATTTTCCTTTTTGGTTGGATAAACCTTGAAGTTTGCAACATGATGTTGTAGGATATTTATAGATAATAAAATGGTTACAATAGTAGATTAATATCTCCATCATCTCGTTACTTTTTTTTGTAACAAGAGCAGCTAAAATCTAACTAAGATTTCTAACACAGTACAATTAATTAATTTTAGTTCTTTCGTTGTACATTAGTTCACTAGACTTGTTTATTCTGTACACCTTTAATTTTGTATCCTTTGAGCTGTATCTCCCAATTACCTCTTTTCTCCTATCTTGTAGCATCTGTTTCATTCTCTCTGTGTGTCTGCACTTTTTAAAAATTAAGAAAATGAACAGAGAGCCTACAGAACGGGAGAAAATCTTTACGACCTGCACTTCAGATAGAGCATTATTCTCCAGGACATATAAAGTACTCAAAAAACTTAACACCAAAAAACATATAACCCAATCAATAAATGGGCAAAGGAACTGAACAGTTATTTCACATAATAAGAAATACAAATGGTCAAAAAGTATATGAAAAAATGTTGAACATCACTAGCAATTAGAGAAATGCAAATTAAAACTACACTGAGATTTCATCTCACTCCAGTGAGAATGGCATTTATCAAGAATACAAATAGCAATACATGTTGGTGAGGATGTGGGGGAAAAGGTGCACTCATACATTGCTGGTGGGAGTGCGAATTGGTGCAAACACTCAGGAAAGCAGTCTGGAGATTCCTTCTAAAACTTGGAGTGGAACCACCATTTGATCCAGACATCCCACCCCAAAGGACTTAAAATCAGCATTCTAAAATGACACAGCCACATCAATGTTTTTAACAGCTCAATTCACAATAGCCAAGCTATGGAACCAACCTAGATGCCCTTCAACAGATGAATGGATAAAGAAAATGGGGTATCTATACACAATGGGGTATCTATACACAATTACTCAGCTATGAAGAAGAATGCAATTATGACATTTGCTGATAAATGGATGGAACTGGAGACTATCATGCTAAGTGAAGTAAGCCAGTTCTAAAACACCAAAGGTTGAATGTTCTCTCTGATATGTGGATGCTAACCCATTACTAGGGAGGGTAGGGAGGGGAAGTATAGAAGTTTGTTGGATTAGACAAGGGGAATAAAGGGAAGGGAGAGGGGATGGGAAAAAGAAAGACAATAGAATGAATTGGACGTAACTTTCCTGTGCTCATATATGAATACGTGACCAGTGTAATTCCATATCGCATTCAACCACAAAAATGGGTTCAAAATTGTAATGGGTTGCACCCCATGTGTGTCAGAATACATCCTACTGTCATGTATATCTAAAAACAACAAATAATAAAAAATTGTTATTCATGTGTGAGATTGTGCAATATTTTTCTTTGTGTGTCTGCCTTAAATTTACTCAACATAGTGCCCTGCCAGGTCCTTTCATGTTGTGGTATATCACAGAATCTCCTCCTATAAAAAGACTATAATTTTCACACACGTATGCACGTGTGTATTTGTGTAAATGAAACATTATCTATTTGTCCAGTTTTGGGCATTTAGGTTGTTTCCATATCTTGGCTATTTTGAATAATGCTGCAGTGAGCATGAGAGTTTCGATGTGTACATCAAACTGAAAAGCTTCTTCACAGCAAAGGAAACAATAAAATGAAAAGGCGAACTATGAACTGACAAAAATAATTGCAAACCATGTATCTGATAAGGGGTTAATATCCTAAGTTATGAAGAACTAGTATAATTCAGTAGCAGATAAACAGATAATCCCATGAAAGAGAGGGGAAGGAACTTGGAGTCATTTCTCCAAAGAAGAATAAAATGGAAGTGCTCAGTATCAGTAATCATCAAGAAAATGCAAATTAAAGCCACTATGAGGATACCACCTCCACCTATAAAAATGACTATTACAACAAAGATAAGAAATAGCAAATGTTGGCAAGAGCATGGAGAAAGGGGAACCCTAGAACACGGTTGTTGAGAATGTAGGTTGGTATAGCCTTTGTGTAAGAGTGTGGAGGTTCCTAAAGAAATTAAAAATAGAGCTACTGTATGACCCAGCAAACCTGTTTTTTGAGTATATATCTAAAGGAGATGAAATCATCACCTTATAATAAATATCTTTCTATATTTCTGATTATTCCTTTTCAATTTTTTATTGACATGTTTACCTATCCCTTTAATATTAATGATGATGTATGGTTTTACTCTTAGCCTAATTTCAAAAGGAATTACATTTTTTATTTAGAATATATTTACAGAAAATTGTGATGATAATATTCTCTAAACTCTGCCTCCAGTTTCTCTTATTATTGCCTTATAGTAGTACACATTTAAAATAAATGAACCAAAATTTATACATAATTATTAGCAAGTTTATATTTTATTCATATTTCCTGTTGTCCTTTTTCTGTTCCAGAAAACGGTGTTTTCTATTCCAGAAATCCATATAGGATACCGTATATTATTAGTCATGTCTCTGTAGGCTGCTCTTGACTGTGATAATTTCTTAAGCTTGTTTTTGATGATCTGGACAGTTTTGAGCAGAATTTTGGTAAGGCATTTTGTAGACTGCTTCTCAGTCAAAATTAGTCTGATGCTTTTGTCATGATTAGACTGAGATTATGGGGTTTGGAGGAAGACAAATAGGTAAACTGCCATTTTATCATATCATTTCTTTGTACATACTATTAACATGACTTACTGTTGATGTTGACTCTGATCATTTGACTGAGGTGTTTTTATCAGGCTTTTCCACTGGAAAGCTGTTCCTGTTTTCCCCTTTACTGTATCGTGCTCTTTGGAAGGAAGTCACTATATGTAGACCACACTTAGAGGTAAGAAGTTATTTTCTACCTCCTTGAGGGTAAAGAAGCTACATAAATTATTGGGATTCTTCGGCATGAATAATGTATCTGTTCATCACCATTTGTTTTTTATTTGTGGAGATTTGTAGAAATTTATTTTCTTCTTTGCCTGGTTTAAATTTTTAGTTGCTGATTGTCGTGGTTTGGATGTGAGGTGTCCCCCAAAAGCTCACATGTGAGACAATGCAGGAAGGTTCAGAGGAGAAATGATTGGGTTGTAAGAGTCTTAACTCAATCAGTGAATTAATCCCTGATGGGATTAATTGAAGTACTAGGGTGCGGCTGGAGGAGAGTGGAATTGGGGCGTGGCTATGGGGTATAAATTTTGTATCTGGGGAGTGGAGACTCTCTCTCTCTCTCTCTCTCTCTCTGCTTCCTGATCACTGATGTGAGCTGCTTCCCTCTGCCACTCTCTCCTGCCATGATGTTCAGCCTCACCTCAACCCTTGACAAATGGAGCTGGCCTTCTATGGACTAAGACCTCTAAAACTGCGAGCCCTCAAATAAACCTTTTATCTTCTGTGATTGTGCTGGTCAGATCATTTAGTCATAGCAGCGAAATAGCTGACTAAAACACTGATACATATTGATGAATTCTTATTATGTTTATGTTAGCATTTTTCTATGCTTCCCTTTTGAACTCTGCCTCTTTCTAGTCAACTTCCTATTTAACCTTTTCCTTTTGTTTTTTCTTTTATTGAAACCTTGATTTCAATGTGTCTACACTGGCTAACCTCAAATATAATATACCCTATCTGCTACAGTTTATGCTTCATCTCACTGAAATTTGTTTTTACTGCCTACTCATTTAAGCTAAAAATGAATGGGATTCTTAAGCTTTTCCTTTCCTTATTCCCATTTCGTCAGTACCTCAACTTGGGTGATTGCATTTGTCTGTTGCATTGATTTCCCTAAAACTAGCCTATTCCACTTTTGTACCATCATTCATGTTGCCTTATAACCATTTTTCTAAAATAGATGTCACTTATTCAAAATACTTAACTCACTCCCTTCTCAGAATCTTTCAGTGAGGTCTGTCTCTGCCACTAATGTAGCTGTGATTTTAAGAAAATACTTGATCTCTCTTTAGACCAAGTTTCTGTATTGAAAAAGAGAATATGATGTTAGGAATCATTCAAGAATTAAAAGTGATGGTGTCTGTAGGGTTTTCAGTATGTGTCGGTACAAAGTTGTATACTGTAAAAGATGATTATTTTTATTACTCATTGGCTCCAAACTCCTTAGCATCACCCTTCTTAACATGGTTGATAAGCCACCTGTCTAGTAGCTTTATGGGTATTCTTCCACCATAGGTACCTTATTATCTAACAGTCCCACGTTATTTGTGGTATTTCAGGCTTGTCATACTATGTGTAACTGTCCCTTCAGATCTGGAATGTCCTTATCTTTCTTGCATAACAGCAAAATTGGCTGATACTTATTTTTCCATATTCAACTTAGATATCCTCACCCATGCCTTAGTAGATTGCCTCAAAATGCAAAAATCTTGTCTAGGTATCCTTTTTAAGGATACTTAGAAAAGGATCCTTTTATCAGGCTTGTGCTTGAATCTGACCAGTAGTGGGAAATTTATAGTTGGATATGTATTGATGAGTTTTGAAAAGATCTAAATTTTATAAAGTAATTTTTATACAGATTCGAAATCTGCCCAGTTTTAGCTTTTTGATTGAGATCCAGAGCCACAAAGGGTTAGTGTGTTTGTTCAGCATTTTATAAGTATTTGAACACCAAATATGTGTTGAACATATTTTAGAAGTCTTTTAGTTGGACATATAAGAAACCTGAAACCTGCTAGCTAGAGAAAAAACTGATTTGTTTATTAACGTTGGTTGTTTCCAGATGTTTTTTATTGTTCCTTCTATCAGAAATACATTTTTGAGAATGCATTCTCAGTATGGGTATATTTATCTCTGTGTGTGTGTGTGTGTGTGTGTGTTATATATATATATATATATATATATATATATATATATATATATATATATGAAGGTAACAATGGATATATTATGAAAGATAGAAATGGAGTACTTTTCAAAGGATAATACAAAAATAAATGTATTTTATTTTACATGTTGTGGTATTTTTTTCTCATATTCTGATGGATTATTTTACATAGCCCCCTTCTCCTAGGGAGATATATGTACACCATTTTAAAGGCCACCTACGTAAATAATCCAACTGTACTATGTACAGGATTGGAAAAGGTCTTGGGGATCATTGAAGAGATTCAGATACCTCTATTAGTTCTACGTTTTTCTTTGCTTCTTTCTCTAATAGCTTCACTCTTTCTGACTGGCTTCTTGTGATAAGAACCTTGCCTCCTTTTGGCTTGGGCTCATTTCTTCAGTTTATATTTGTTTACTGAAGAAATTATGAATGGAGTACATACTCTGTGCCAGTCACAGTTGTAGGTGCTGAAGCTATAGCAGAATATTAAAAAGAAGTACATTAAAGGCGTAGTGATTTGCAGAGAATTAGAGTGATGCGACAGTAATTATTTTCCTACTTTAAGAACAGCCTTTGTCCAAAGGGGACATTAAAGCTGGGATCGGAATCACAAGAAATAGCCAGCCATGCAAATATTAGGAGGCAGAACATTCCAGGGACTAGCTCAGGCAAGATTTATGAAGTGGGACTTAACTTGCATATTTGATGAAGTAAAATAAGGCAGTTGAGTTCAGAGCTTAGTAGATGAGGAGAGTTTTGTGATCAGAGAGAAACGGGGCTTTCCCTCTTTTGTCTCTACTTTGGAAACATCCCAGGGAAGGACTCTGATCGATCCAGCTTGAGTCAGTTTCCTGTCCCTTGGACTAATTATTATGACTGGGCACATGTTTTAGTTTGTTTTGCTCAGACTCTGTTGATGGCTTGTGCTTATGGCTAGAAGGTTAGGGCAAAGGAGTTGGGTTGGCAAAATTAAGAGATGCCACTAACTGTAGGCTTTGTGGGACAAGAGCTTTTTCATTAAGTCAGCTAACAGTTCTGTCTTAACATATGTATTTTTACTTTTCTTTGATAACTTTTTTACCAGGACTAAACTTTTCATTGTCTCTTTATTCTTTTTTGAAATGAATCTTCAACCACATGTATTTCTTTAACATTGCACAGTAGTAGAGAGTGCGAGAAGTGGAAAGAGAAGATGAACATCTCAATGAGCCCTATGGAGATATTCAGTCCATTTTCTGATTACATCCCATTCACATATAAAGGATAAATATGTCATTTGGAATCATTCTGTAATTTATTTCCTAAAGCAGGGAAATTGGCCAGTATATTATAGAAAGTACTTCTTAAGTTCAGAAAAGGATTTCCAGATGTCTCTACCTAAGTGAGAAAACTTTGTTAACCCTTAATGTTTTATCCTTCAAATATTCTGGGTAAGGATGTTGGTGGAATAGTTTTGCTTATTGGCTTTTCATAGTATTAAAAAATTTGATTCATTATGTTAATGAGGGTCATGCAATTTGAATTCTGTATAGCAGTGGATGCATAGTATTAATGCATAGTGGTATTCACTATTGGGGTAAAAATTAATATGAGATGTTGATGTTTCTGAATTGGTGAGGTTGCAGCAATGTGTGATGCTATATGACAATCTTAATTCTTGAAGTCGCCTGGAATAGGTGTCTATAAAGAAGCATGAGGCCAGTTTTTATAAAGAATTGAATATGTTATACAGTTACTAAGTAATGTAATAATCATAGTATTTGATATCATATTCTTCTTAAGAAATCATGCCATTATGTTCTATACTTACAGTGTTAGGTTAGGTTTGAGTCCATCGTAAAGCAAGAACTCTTATATTGGAGTGCCAAGGTGAGCCTGTGTGTTTGAGTACTTAATTTAGATGTTGAAATGTTTATTATGGATGGGACACTAGACCAGAGGCTCTAAGGGATTCCTAAGAATTAGAGCTCTGTGGTGAATGTTTTTGCTACTATTACAGAATTTTAACAAGGCTTTTTTTGTGTTGTAATTTTGTATTTTATACATGTGGATTGTGAGAAATAAAATGGAAATCCTGTCTTCATGGGTTGGAATCTGGTGTGGCTTCATAAGGCAAACAAAATGTTTTAGCATTAATGTGCCCGGTAAATTTTTCTGAGACCAAATAATGTAAAATGATTTTATAGTTGCAGACAGATTCCTGTTAACTTACATTTGGTTTCTTAACTGATGGTAGGAAATTCAATAACTGATTAGGCAAACAACTAAAGTAATATCTTTGTACATCCTCAGTACAGCTTGTTCCTCTTCACTTGTGACAAGTTGTTTGGGGAAGAAATCTGAGATTGCATGCCAGGACTTGATATTCTAAAAGTCTGGTGGGGTTTTTTTTTTCATATTTTAAAAATGACAGGTGTATTTCAAGTTCTAGAATATCTTGATTTTTTAAAAAAGAATTTTCTGTGTAATAAGTAAGTTTTGAACAGTCCTTAAATGAGGATATGTATATTTTCTTCTCTCCATTCTTCTAACTTATTTGGGAGTTTTAGGAAAGGAATAAGTACTATTAGGATGATCAGATGTAGAAAGGTGTAGGTGAATTTATTATCTTTAAGCTTACATAATTCTTATTTATATGAGTGGCTGGAGTTGTCACATGTAATTTGAGGTCTACATCTGGTTTTATGTTAAGTGAATCTGATACAAGCTCAGCTATCTTCAATGGTGATTTTCCCAGCAGTAAATTAGGAACTTGGCATTGAAAAACCATGTGGTTTTGTGTAAGTAGAGCTCAGTTTGTGATGTTTTCTGTCACTTAATAATTCTAACTTTAGAGTTTTGGTTTTTAAAGCAGGATAATTCACTCCAGAAAAGGTTGAAATCTGTGACTTTCTATATACTGAGAGGTACACTGAACTCAATAGTTTGAATCAAAATGAATATCCTTAATTAGAATGTACCCATTGAATGTTAACCATGGATTTTCTATATTTTTAAAATTATAGGAGACTCTGTATTTGTACTTGAAAACATCTCAGAAAGATAGAAATTCAGAGATATTTATGAAGTTTTCCTGCACTACTAATAAAAAATGAAGAGCAGGGGATAAGCCTAGACAAGCCACTTTTTGCTCTTTTGCCTTTCTTAAAATTTTCTTTTTCTTTTCAAATTATTAGTTTGGATTGCAGTTTCAGTTTGAACGTTGCAGGTACCAAAAAGTCTTTTCTGGTAGCTATCATCAGTTTGTTAATACCATCCACTAGATTATAAATGCTTGAGGGTAGGGGTTACTGTAAATTCTTCTTTATATTTTATTATACTTAGCTTCTCACACAATAATTTATGTAGACAAAGTATAATGAGTTTATCTAATTAAATTAGATTGACTTGACATAGAGGGGAGGAATTAGATAAATGGAAAAACAGGGCTAACTGAAGGGAAGATAGGTCTTATCATCATTCCGGGTATCAAGTTGTTTTAGTTTAAATAATCAAGAGCAGTGATGTTTTACTCACCATTGAAACTGTTGTTTTTGACAAGTCAGGTGGTAGCTTGTGCTTGTTCTGCTACTAACTAGCATATTACCTTTCAGTAAACTTCTCTGTGTGCCAATAAATCCGGTGTTAAAAAAACACCATTATTTTGTTTCAGGGGATAAATCTTATGAATTAGTTTTTTGGTTTTTCTCCTTCCACTCTCCCAAATATAAAAAATATATTTTTCATATATTATAAAATGTACAGATCAAGAGTGTGCATTGTGTTGAGCTCTGATAAATACACCTGTGCACTAACACTTGAATGATGCATAAAACATTGCTGTTTCCCCAGAAGCCTCATTTGCCTTGTAGCCAACCTGTCCCCCACCACTCTGTCCACTCCTTGGCATCCTGACTTCTGAGATTAGTTTGCCGGTTCTTGAACTTCATATAAATGGACTTTTACAACATATATTCTTTATAACTGATTTAATTTGCCCAATATAATGTTTTTTATTTTAAAAATTGTCATTATTGTTTGATACAGAGATCCAAGAAGAATCTATATAAAGTGACAATACCTACAATATACTTTGTGACCTAGATGAGTAGTTCTTGTGGAAATTGTTATGGGCAGCCACTCAATATTTACAAGTTTCTATTAATCTGGAAATTAAAATAATAATTTTATTTATTTTGTCAGGATAGTAATTTTTCCTAATTATTGAACTCTGCTCCGAAAATATCAGGTTTGGAATGAAGAAATTTCCATTTCTGTTTAGTTTTTATCCTCTCATTTGGTTTTGATCTTGATTATAGAGAAGGATTCATAAATATATACTCTTGTCAGTATAAATTAGCAAACCTTTGAAACAGGTCACCATTAGTTCATTGGGGGATATAAGTCAAGTGTATATGGCTCAAATCTTGGTATCATCTTCATTTCTTGTTAAAAAATTGTGATAAATACACATAAAATTGATGCTTTTTAATCATCTTGATGTATATAGTTTAGTGGCATCAAGTACAGTGCTGTTGTGCTGCTGTCACCATCATCCATCTGTAGAACTTCTTGCAAAATTGAAACTTCATTCTTATTTCTTAGTTTAAAAAAGCATTTTATGAGTCAGTCTTTTTTTTTTTTTAAATTAGAGTTTTATAGTTATACATAGTAGTTGGTTCATCCCAGCAAACTCATACATGCATGGAAATCAATTTCAATTCATGATCCTCCTTTTTCCCCTCCCCGTTTTCCTTCCTGTTCTCCCTCCCCTCTCCCATTCTCCTTCCTCTACTGGACTTTCTTTTGCTTATTAATTTATATATATTTTTTTTATGTTATCCTATCCTTCCCTCCCCCTCTCCTTTATTTTAGGGTAGCTTCTGCAGATGAGAGAAAACATTTGACATTTTGAGTTTCTGAGTTTGGCTAATTTCACTTAGCATGATATTCTCCATTTCCATCAATTTACCAGCAAATGCCACAATTTCATTATTTTTTTTATGGTTGAGTAGAACTCCATTGTATATATACCACATTTTCTTTTTTTAACATTTTTTTTAGTTGTAGATGGACACAATGCCTTTATTTTATTTATTTTTATGTGGTAGTGAGGATTGAACCCAGTGCCTCACACATGCAACCACTGAACTACAACCCCAGCCCTATGCCACAGTTTCTTAATTCATTCATCTAATGCTGAGCATTTGGGTTGACTGCATAATTTAGCTGTCGTGAACTGTGCTGCTATAAACATTGATGTGGCTGTTATCACAGTAGTATGCCAATTTTAGATCTTTTGGGAAAATATCTAGGAGTGGGAGAACTGGGTCATATGGTAGCTCCATTGAGGAATCACTCTTGGTATCATCTTCATTTCTTTCCAGAGTGGTTGTACTAGTCTATAGTCCTACCAACAATGTATATGTGTACCTTTTTTCCCACAACCTCACCAGCATTTGTTGTTGTTCATATTCTTGGTCAGTGCCATTCTGACTGGAGTGGAATGTAACCTTGTGTAGTTTTGATTTGCATTTCTTTGATTGCTAGGCATGTTGAACATTTTTTCATTTATTTGTTGGCTATTTATGTTTCTTCTTTTGAGAAGTCTCTGTTTAGTTCTTTTGCCCACTTATTGATTGGGTTATTTATTATTATTATATTTTGGTGTTTTTTGAGTTCTTTGCATATTCTGTATATCAATCTCCTATGGGAGGGGTAGCTAGCCAAAATTTTATCCCATTCTGTGGGCTTTGTCTTCATGCTCTTAATGGTTTCCTTTGCTGTGCAGAAGCCATTTAATTTGATGTCATCCCACTTATTGATTCTTGGTTTTATGTCTTGTACTTTGGGGGTGTTGTTAAGGAAGTTGGTGCTAGCACCCATATGATGGAATGTTGACCTTATGAGTTTTTCTAGCAGTTGTAAAGTTTCTGGTCTAATTCCTAAGCCTTTTATCCATTTTGATTTTTGTTTTGTGCAGAGTGAGAGATATGGGTCTAATTTCATTTTTCTACACACAGCTATTCAGTTATTCTAGCACCATTTGTTGAAAAGGCCACCTTTTCTCCAAGATCCATTTTTGTCACCTTTGTCAAATATCAGAGTGCTATAGGTACATGGATTTGTCTGTGTGTCTTCTGTTCTATTCCATAGGTCTTCATCTCTATTTTGTTGCCAGTACCAAGGTGTTTTTATTACCTCAGCCCTGTAGTATAATTTCAGATCAGGTGTTGTGATGCCTCCTGCTTTGCTTTTCTTACCTAGAGTTGCTTTGGCTATTCTGGGTCTTTAATTTTTCCAAATTAATTTAAGAATTTTTTCTAATTCTGTGAAGAATGTCATTGTTGGGGATTGCATTGAATCTGTATATTGTTTTTGGTAGTATGACTATTTTGACAAAATTAATTCTGCCCATCCAAGAACATGGGATATCTTTCCATCTTCCAAGGTCTTCTTCAATTTCTTTCTTCAGTGTTGTGTAATTTTCATTGTAGAGCTCTTCTGCCTCCTTGGTTAGATTAATTACCAAGTATTTAATTTTTTTTTTTTGAGGTGAGGTTATTGTGAATAGAATAGTTTTCTGATTTCTTCCTTGGCTGAATTACTGTTGGAGGATAGGAAAGCTATTGTTTATGGGTATTGATCTTTTATCCTGGTGTACAAGCAAGTCTTGGTAGCACATATTTGTAATCCCAGTGACTTGGGATGCTGAGGCAGGAGGGATCACAAGTTCCAGGCCAGCTTGGCAACTTAATGAGACTCAGACTCAAAATAAAAAATAAAAAGGGCTGGTGATGTAGCTCAGTGCTAGAGTGCCCTTGTATTCAATCCCTTATACTGCAAGAAAAAGGAATAAGTAAAGCAAAAACAAAAACTAACCCCCCCACCAAAAATACTCCCTCAAAGAAAACCAAACCAAAATAATAATAGCAGAAATATTTTACAGAGATTATAGTATAAGCTCCCTTACCCATCTCACTTGGCCTGTTAATTGTTAAATTTTAAAAAATATTTTTTTGGTTTACAGACTTTAAAACATAGTATGTATGTATATTCCAGTCTTTTAATGATTGACCAAAATCTTTTATATGAGCATAGTTCTCCTGATTGAAGATCATTGTGAATTTTCTTAAATCATACTTTAAACATCATCATCAATTTTTACCTCAGTTTTATTTAAGTGTAATACATCAGTTGCAAAATAATCTCAGTGGAGATTCCTTTTATAGTCTTGCCTTTTAACAACAAGTTTTTAAAAAATAAGTACTCTTTATCATTTTGTTGTAAATGTTTCAACTTTTACATAGAAACAACTAGCTTTGCTTCTATATCATAGATTTTAAAATATTTAATCAAATTATACAATTACATTGACAGATACACCTGATGTAAAAATGTTTGTGAACAAAGACCATTGCTTCTTGATGGTATATAATGCAGCTGACTAGAGCACAACAGCAGGGTTTTGTCCTTATTGATCTGGATCCATTCCTTAATACTGTGAGAATCAGGGGTGATTTGGAACATGGGTTTATCTCATGATTATCTCATGGATTAATTATGTGAAAGACAATGTCCAGGGCAGGTAGCAAATTGATAAACTGAAAGTTTTTGAAGCTTTAGTATTTGACAAAATGGGCAGTTTGCTTTCTTTCCTTTTTTCAAAAATAGTTAAGTTTGTTCATTACACAAAATGAGATCATAGTTTTATTTATCTGTGCCATATAAGGAGCTACTCCCTAAATAGAGTGACTTAAACAGCTAATTTATTTTGCAGGTCATGATTTTGGGAAGGGCTTTGCTGGTTTTATTTTGTTGAAGTCAGTTGGTGACTAAAGGCTAGAGACATTGGAAGGCCACTTAACATGTTTAGCATGGATGCTAGGATAACTGGTAAAGTCCAAGACTGAGCAGATGTTTCTCTCTTCTTGTGGTCTCTCCACATGGCTCATTTGGGCTGTTTTTCAGCATGGTGATCTCAGAATAGTCAAATTTCTTAAATGGAAACTAGTCTCCTCCAGAGCAGTTTTCCACAAAATAGGAAGTAGAAGCTGCTCATTTCTTAAGGCCTTGGCCCAGAAAATGGCATATGTCTGCCATATCCTACTTGTTAAAGCAATCACAAACACAAAACTACCCACCTTCAAGGGGAGGAGATACAGACTTGACTTACTGATAAGATGCATGCCATGAATTTGTATTTTTAACTCTCACAGGTTTAATGACATTCTTATTTTTAAGAGCTTCGAGTATTTCTGGTGGGTATGAATGTTGAAGTTAGGGAAGAACACATAGGTGTGTATTTAACTAGTTCACATTATAAATGAGAATGAAATATCTGAAAAGAGTAAATGAAAGAATATTGGTGGCAACTTCAGTGTAACAAGTGCTACTGTAAATTTCCTAGTTGTTAATCAAACATTCTTTCCACTATTAGGTTTGAGTTATAGTGCCTCATAGCATAAATCAAAAATATGAACAATGTAGAACACCAGGGAGGAAAAACTGATCTCAGTAATATGTTTAGATCTTTTTGATAGGCTGAAAATCCTATATGGTTTCTTTTTAACATACATTTTAGTCTATGGTGTTAGATGGTTTTGTTAAGTGAGCTAGGTCGGAGTTTCAAATTTTGAGAAGACACCACTTTAAAATGAACTTTACATTTACAAATAATTTATTTTCTTAATAGAACTAAAGCTGATTGTAGTGTTATTTTGTTTATAAATTTGTAAAATTTACCTTTGATTTTTAAATGTGGTATCATCATTTATAAAGATAAGGACAATCCTATCTTCTTGGTAACATTTTTCAATGATCCAACTAAATATGATCTTATTTGATGACCAGTGAATTACAACTGAAGAAACATTGAAGAATTTCTAAAATGGTCATTAGAAATGGTTTATTTTATGAGATTTTGCCATGTGTTTTGGTGTTGTAGGAAATTTAAGTTTCCTTAAGATCATTAGCATTTATTGACCTTGTGTCATGCTTTGTTAGATGCTGAGAATATATAGATCAAGGAAGTCTGATCTATATATCTTATTTAATGAATATCAAATGAATGTAATTAAGATGGCAATGAATTATATTTTGAATATGTCAATAATGAAAATGTGTTTTTCTCTTTCTGATTGATACTGGTTCCTATTTTCCTGATGTTGCCAAGAGAAATTACCTTCTTTTCTTTTATTATTATTTTTTATTTGTTCTAATTAGTTAGCCAAGAGAAATTACTTTGAAATGTTAATTCCACTGTAATTTAAGTGACTCTTTTCTTTAGGCAAAGACCTGTTATTTCCAATGACTTGTAAAATACGGTTATTGGAAATGACTCATTAATTTCATGCAAACTTTTAATCTTTTACATAATTCATAGAAATTAATAATTTTGTTCACAGCTTTATCTCCCTTACAAAGCTGATAATTTTTCTCCTTTTCATCTTTTTCATTTGAATGTAGTAGGTATGGTTTTAGAGACTTCTTTCCTAGGAAAACATTAGGTAGAAGTATATATAACTATGCATGAATGGAAAATGAAAACTAATCAGAGGAATCTTGTTTGTATATCTCATTATTATATTGCAGGTGATTGAATTATTTTCTTTGCGACTCCAAATATACCTCTCATTAATAGCTACGTTACTCTCTTCTACCCAGTTGTGTTAGTATTCTTTTGTTTAAACTGAGATGTGACAGGTAAAATAATGGCTTTAGCCTTTGTGTCACAGCTTAAATATCAGCCCCTCAGACGAACCTTCTTTTACCCACCAGTTATTATTTATTTTTTCCCTATTTCATTTTTTTGTTTGCTATATCACCCATCAAAATTAATAATTGTTTTGTTTACTCATTCTTTTTTAGATATCATATTGGAAAAACTTTCTGTCTACTGTTATGTACAACTAATTAGAACAAATAATAAACATTAAAAAAGAATAGTTCTGTGAAAGAAAAAGAAAAACGAAAGATTTTCTGAGTGCAGAAAAAGGTGTTTCCATTTAAAACTAAGAGTGTCATATATTATACATTATGTTCTCAATAAGTAAAAATTCTTGGTGTTTTTCATTTGCTTACAATTGAAATTTTTGAATTTTAAAAAATTGTAGTATTTGATGGCCTCACTGATTGCACAGTAGTGTCATAAACCATCCCATTCTAATTCAAGAGTATATTCTGATCTTTCTTTTAACTTTCAGTGTCACAAGTCTGGTTCAGGAGACTAGTATGGATTGGTGCCAGTGATGCAATTTAGTTCTCTTCCTGATTCATTCACTCTTTATGTTGTGCTTTTTGATGATGTGACTTTTTGCCTTTATCAGTTGTTATTGTGTTGCATGGTATTTTAGTTTGCTGAATAGATTTCTTCATATTTCTCTGACTTGCTTAATGTAGCTTCTAATAGAGAAATTAGGAAAGATATGAGAATGTTTGGAATGAACTCTTTTTTTCCCCTCTTTCCACATACATTTTTTTTTTTTTACTGGTGCATTATAATTGTACATAATGTTGGGATTTGTTGTTACATATTCATACATGCACACAATATCAATATCAATTCATTTGTTTTTAAAGTCCTTAAGTATGTTTAGGTTATTTCACTGTTAAGTACTTTTTGGTGTACAGTACAAAGTCAGGCAGCCGTTTTTTCAGTTCTTGGACACTACTTGAAAAGCACTATGTTGGATTACTTGGTCTATGTAAAGACAGGGTTGAAAGATGGAGTCTTTGTCATGGGAGCTTATGTAGTTTATTAGGGAAAATTACTCAACTGTAACACAAATTTAAAAGGGAACAATGCTCTGTGATTGGGCAAAAATGTTATAACAGTTCAAAGAGGTCAACATGGGTTGCTGTGATTACTTTGGGCTAAAGTAGAGGTTAAAGAGGGACATTAAAGGTTATAAAATTCATGCAATTAATGATAGTTTAAGACATGGTGATTAGGCTGCATTTGATCATATTTCTTTTGATCAGTTCAAATCCCTTTTTAAAAATAAATATTGGCATTGTACCAACACTTCACTTATTTCGGTTATACAATGAAGAGGGTTTTTAGATGGCCAGATAGTTCCAGCTTCCTTTTGTTATATGTGAGATACAACAGATGTTTGGGTTGGGCTGCCCATCTCACCTTCCTTCCACTTACCCCCCTAGCTTTGTACTTGAAGAATGAAATATGAGCTTCTCAGGTGGACATGGCAAAATTGAGATGTGTGTGTAAGATAATGGTGCATACTAAGCCTCAATTAAATGCTAATTGGTTATTATTTAAAATTTTAGTTATTATAATTATTGGCACATTAATTATACAAATTAATGGATTTTACTCTAGCACTTACATACATGAGTACATTGTACCTTGATCAGGTTCACCTTCCATTCTGCCCTGTCTTGCCCTTCCTTCTGTCCTTGCTCTCTGGATCCCTTTCCTTAAAGTCCCTCTTCTACTTTCAGTTATTATTATTCTTTTATTGTTCTTATTGTTTTGAAGTTTCCAATTATGAGCGAAAGTCTTCAATATTTGTCTTTCTGTTGTTGGTTTATACCTCTTACTCTGACATCCTCCAGTTCTATTTTCCTTCAAATGACATGATTTCATTCATCATATTGTGTGTGTGTATCATATTGCCTTTTTCTAGTCATCTGTCGATGGGCATCCTGACTGATTCTACATCTTAGGTTTTATATGCTGACTTCATTTCCTTTGAATATATCCCCAGGAATGGGCTAACAGGATCCTGTGGTAGTTCTACTTTTAGTATTTTAAGGAACTTTCTTACTGTTTTTCATAGTAACTGCACTAATTTGCATTCTCACTAACAGTGTAAAAAGGTTCCTTTTTCTCTCTTTTCTCTTTAGCATTTGTTATTGTTTGTTTGTTTGTTTTTTGATAATAGCCATTCTGACTAGGGTAACATGGAATCTTAGTGTATTTTCGATTTGCATTTCTCTGATCGCTAAATATTTTGAACATTGTTTTTCCTACATTTGTTGTTCATTGGTTTTTCTTCTTTTGAGAAATGTCTTTTTAGGTCATTTGCCAATTTATTGATTGGAGTACTTTGTTGTTTTTTATTTCTTCATATATTCTGAATATTAATTATTCGTCAGATAAATAATGGGCAAAGATTTTCTCCCATTCTGTAGGTTGTCTCTTCACTGTGCTGATTGCTATGCTGTGCAGAAGCCTTTCTATTTATCAAATCTTGGTTTTGTTTCCTGAACTATTGGAGTCCTATGCAATAAATCATTTTCTATGTCAGTATCTTGGAGTTCACCTCCTATGTTTTCTTCTAGTAGTTTCTAAGTTTTCAGTGTTAGGTCTTTGATCCATTTTGAGTTGATTTTTATATAAGGTAGGAGTCTAGTTTGAATTTTCTACATTTGGATGTCCAGTTTTCCAAGCACCATTTGTTGATGAGGCTGTCTATGCTCTGATGTATGTTTTGTGGTACCTTTGTCAAGAATCATTTGGCTGTAGGTGTGTGGGTCTATTTCTATGTCCTTTATTTGGCTCCATTGGTCTACTTGTCTTTTTAATGCCAATACCATGCTGTTTTTTATACCATGACTATAGTGTCTTTTGAAATCAGATATTGTCATATCTTTAGCATTGTTCCTTTTACTCAGAATTGCTTTGACTATTTCAGGTCTTTTGTGTTTCTATATGAATTTTAGGAATTACCTAGTTCTGTGAAGAATAGTGTTTATATTTTTATGGGAATCACATTAAATCTAAATATTGCTTTGGGTAGTATGGCCATTTTAATAATATTTATTCTTCCAGTCTGAAAATATGAGAGGTTTTCCCCTTTCCTAGTGTCTTCTTCAGTTTCTTTCTTTGTTGCTTTGTAATTTTCATTGTATAGGTCTTTCACATCTTGGTTAGGTTTATTATTAGGTATTTTATTGGTTAGTTTATTGTTTTATTTTTTAAAAATATTTGTAGTTGTAGATAAACATAATACTTTCATTTTATTTATTTATATGTGGTGCTGAGGATCAAACCCAGTGCCTCACACATGCTAGGCAAGTGCTCTACTACTGAGCTACAACCCCAGCGCTGGTTAGTTTATTTTTTGAGGCTATTGGGAATAGCCTTTCCAGATTTCTTCCTCAGCAGGTTCAATATTAGTGTGTAGAAAAATGACTGCTTTTCGTATGCTGATTTTATATCCTGCTACTTTGTTGAATTTTTCAGTTCTAAGAGTTTTGGTGGAATCTTTTGAGTACCATCAACTGATAATGATAATTTGACTTCTTCCTTCTGTATTTTTAATCCTTTTCTTTCTCTGCCTCATTGTTCTAGCTATGATTTCTAGTATTATATTGAATAAAAGTGTTGAAAATGGACAGTCTTGTCTTGTTCTTGATCTTAGAAGAAATACTTTTAGTTTCTATGGTCCTTTGATACCTGGTTTACTTAGGACTTTATTATAATGGGATGCTGAGTTTCATGACAGGCCTTTTCTGCATTTATTGAGATGATCATGTGATTTTTATCCTTAATTTTATTTACATGCTGTATTGTTTATTGGTTTGCATATATTGAACTATCCTTGCATCCCTAGAATGAAACCAGCCTAATCATGGTGTATCTTTTTAATGAGTTGTTGAATTTAATTTGCAAGTATTTTGTTGAGGATTTTCATATCTATGTTCATCAGGGATTATGGTCATTTTTATTGTATTTTTATCATGTTTTGGAAGCAGGATAATATTGACTTTGTACAATGAGTTTGGAAGAGTTCCTTGACTGTTTCTATTTTGTGGAATAATAGTTTAAGGAGTAGTGGAGTAAGCCTGGTAAAATTCAGTAATGAATCTACAGATCTGGGCTTTTCTTGGTTTGGAGACTTTTTATTATTGCTTTGATCTCATAACTTAAAAAAAATTTTTGTAATTGTAGATGGACAGAATGCCTTTATTTTATTTCTTTATTTTTATGTGGTACTCAGGATTGAACCAAGTGCCTCAACATGCTAAGCAAGTACTCTGTCACTGAACTACAGCCCCAGCCCTTGATCTCATAACTTTTTATGATCTATTTGTTTTTTGTACATTCTTTTGGTTCAATTTTAGTTGGCCATATGTTTCCAGAAATTTGACTATGTCTTCTAGATATTTCACCTTATTGGCATTTCGTTTTTTAAAATATTCCCTAATGATTCTTTGAATTTCAGTGCATATGTTGTAATATTTATTTTTTCATCTCTTTTTTATTTATTTGGGTCTTCTTTCTCTTTATCTCTAAAGATTGGTCAGTTTCATTTATCATTTCAAACAGTAAGTTGTGTGTTTCATTAATCTTTTGTCCTGTTCTTTTGGACTCTGTTTCATTTATTTCTCTTCCAATCTTTGTTATTTCTTTCTCTGTACTGATTTGGGGTTCGATTTATTTTTGTTGTTTCAAGACTTTGAGATGCATCTGTAAGTTATGTATTTGAAATCTGTTTTACTGATATAGGCACTCATTGGTATAAATTTCCCTCTTAGTGTGACTTTTGTTATGTCCCAGAGGTTCTGGTATGTTCTGTTTCCATTTTTGTTCAATTGAATTTTTTAATTTCCCCTCATTTCTTCATTGACAGTGCTTATTCAATGTTTAATCTCCCTGTGTTTGGATACTTTCTGTAGTTTTTTTCTTACTGTTGAATTATAGTTTCAATCCATTGTGATCTGACAAGATGTAAGAAAAATTTTCCATTTTTTTGAATTTGTTAAGATTTGCTTCATGTTCTAATATATGATCTATTCTGGAAAAGATTCCATGTACTGATGAAAAGAATGTGTGTTCTGTGACTATTGAATATTCTGTGGATGTCTGTTAAGTCCATTTTATCTATGTATATTTCAACTCTGATATTTCTTTGTTGATTTTTTTTGGCTTGGATGATCTACCTGTTGGTGAGAGTGGGACGTTGAAGCCCTCCTCACTATCATTGTATGGGCCTTTCCCATTTTAGTCTAGTAGTGTTTGTTTTATAAAATTGGATGCTGTGATGTTTGGTGCATATATATTTATTTACATTTGTTATATCTTGGTGAATTGTTCCCTTGATCAGTACATAGTGACTTCCTTTATCTCTTCTGATTTTGGATTAAGTCTATTTTGTTGCATGTAAGTATGCCTACTCTTTCTTCCTTTTGGTTTCCATTTGCTTAGGATATCTATTTCCATCCTTTCACTTTCAGTCTTTGTATGTCTTTGCTGGTGATATGAGTTTCTTGCAGGGTCTTGTTTTTTAATGCAATCTCCCAGACTGCATATTTATATTCAGGGTTATTATTGACAGATATGTTGTGGTTTATGTCAGTTTGTAGATTATCGTCAAACTATTTTGAATATTCTTTGTTCATTTCTTCCTGTCTCATTCATTTTAGATGTTTGATGGTTTACTATATTGATAATGTTTGATATTTTCCTATTTCTCATTTGCATGTCTGTTTTTTTTAGTGATATTTTATTGCTGTCTTTCCGCCCCCGGTAAGACGCGACACAAGGTTGTTGCTTTAACACACTTTATTCTAGCGCCTAACACATGTTACACAGCTGCTGTTAATGATGTCCCTCATGGTGTCCCTCTTGGCGTCCTCTTGGCGTTCTTCAGGCGTTCTTCATCACTACCCCCCTGCCTAGTCCTTATATACGTGCTCCGCGTCATCAGGTCGGGTGGATGCTCAAGCCAATCAAGTATTTACTTCCGTGGTGAGAGCGACTTGTTTTTACAAAATAAAACCGCATTGCCAACCTGCCAGCCGCCATCTTAGCATAGAGCCGGGGGTACCCGGAATACCCCGACAATATTTATTCTTTCATGTGCTATTGTGATTATGTCTTCATCTTAAGGATTCCCTTAAATTTCTTATACTGGTTTAGTGATCATGAAATCCTTATGCTTATGTTTATCTTGGAAGTTCTCTATTTCTTGGGTAAACTTGCTGGGTACAGTAATCTTGGTTAGCAGGAATTTTCTTTCGGGGCTTGAAGTACCTCATTCCATGCTGTCCTAGCATTTAGATTTTTGCTGGTAAATCTGCTCTTATTCTAATGGGTTGGCTTTTAAGTATGTTTTGATGCTTCTCTCGGCTTTTAATATTCTTTCTTTATTCTGTACTTTTGGTGATTAGCTATAATATGTTGTGGAGAGGTTCTTCTCTGGTCAGGTCTATTTTTGGTTTTGAATGCATCCTTGTATTGGGATGTCTGTTTTTCCCAAGATATGTGATATTTTCTGCTATTATTTCACTGACTAGGTTTTCTGTGCCCTCAGCATTTAGCTCTTCTCCCTCTACTATGCCATTTATTTAGATGCTTGATCTTTTAATGATGCCCCAGAGATCTTGCACATTCTCTTCATTCTTATTTATTTTTATCTGTTGCTATCTGAAGGTACTGTTTTGTGAGAGGTGTCTTCAGGCTTTGATAGTCTTTCTTCTGCTAAATCTAGTCTGTTGTGACTTTCAGCTGAGTTTTTATCTGACTTAATGAGATTTCATTTTCAAGATTTCTGTTTGGTTCTTTTTCAAAATCTCTAAAGCTAATTCATATTTTACATTGCCTTTCTTAATTTATTCAGCTGTTAATTGTATTTCTTTGGATTTCATGGTTTGTTTGATTTTTTTTTTTTTTTTTGGTACTGAGGTTTGAACCCAGAGTATTTACCCAGCCCTTTTTACTTTTTATTCTGAGACAAGGTGTTGCCAGGTTGTTTAGGGCTTCTCTGAGTTGCTGAGGCTGGCCTTGAACTTGTGATCCTCCTGCTTCAGCCTCCCAAGTCATTGGGATTGCAGGTGTACACTACCATATCCAGCCTTCATTGAGTTTTTATAAAATCTTCTTTTGAATTCTTTTGCATTTCATCCACTTTGATAATTTGGCATGTGTTACTATATAGTTATGTATTTTGGTAGATGTCATTTGCCATTTTTTTATTTGTATTGTGTTTCTGTGTTCAGCTTTGCACATCTGTTGGGATGGATGTTTTTTTCACTGTTATGTGAGGATCTTCTTAGTAAACGGCTTTTTCTTGATGATGTGTCCTGGAATATTTGTTCATTGTATAGTGTTTAGTTTAATTAAGACTGCACTTTAGAGTGTAGTATCCCTGTGACTTGTTTGGCTGTACTTAGTGGGTTTTGATACAATGAATACCATGTTGGAGCCTGAGGAACTTGATATTTTTCTAGGTCTTGCAAGTGTGGGGTCCCTCTGTTATTTCAGGCAGGTGTGGCGTGCACAGCAGTGTTATGTGTACGTGGCATACACCCTCTACAGTTGCTCTTACAATGACTATGGAAGCCCCATCTGATTTTAGGGAGTTTTCTCAGGCTCTCTTGATATTGGCTCTATTACTTGAAAGCAGTTCTGTTACTGGCTCTTTCCAAATGTGGTGATGACCTGGAGCTTTTATCCTGTTTAGACACTAATGCAGGTCCAGTTGTTTCATAGGGAGAGGCAGGAACTGGGGTTACAGATCCCTCTCTGTGGCATTCACCCCCAGGCTTTTCAACAGTACAAGATCTGATAAATTAATGGAGTGATGAATACTGAGTCTGTTGTAGGTATGGTGCCCATGAAGTTGTGTTCTCTCTGCTCTTGCTATGGTGGGGAGTATCCAGGAATGGAACTGCAGATTACATTTTGCTGTACCTACTCAGGAGTGCGTCCTCATCTGGGAGCTTTTTTCCCTCTTTTCTATTCTCTAAGTTTCCCCCTCCATTCTGCCAAGGTTTGAGTGGGACTAGGTCATCCCTGGAGCAGCTGCAGTTCCTTTGAGCTGGCTGAAAGTGTAGCTTAGTGGCAGAGCACCCACCCAGCATGCTTGATGTGCTGTGTTTGATCCCCAGCACTGCAAAGAAAGAAGGAAGATGAAAGAAGGAGAAGGAG
This sequence comes from Glaucomys volans, assembly GCA_020662805.1. Classification (NCBI taxonomy): domain Eukaryota; kingdom Metazoa; phylum Chordata; class Mammalia; order Rodentia; family Sciuridae; genus Glaucomys; species Glaucomys volans. Next base: position 522,144 of record JAJEJO010049065.1, on the reverse strand, counting down.
AAACCAAATAAAAACAAAACTAGCAATACAATCAACAACTGGAAAGAAAGAGGAAAATTATATATAATAAAATGAAAAGTTAAAAAAATAAAATTTATTAAAATTTATAATAAAATAAAATTTATTTATTTTATTTTAAAAATAAAAGTTAAAAATAAAATGAAAAGTTAAAAAATAAAATTTATAAAAATATATAAATAAAATTTATATATAATAAAATGAAAAGTTAAAAAAAGTTAAAATAATAGAGGTAGCAGGAGAATAGTAAAAATGTGAGGAAAAGAAGAAAGAAAAAAAGGAAAAGTTAAATATTAAAAAGAGGAGATGATAGAGTGAGATGCAACAATGAAAATATTAATTAAACATAAAAATTTCATCTCCACTGAAGTGCTCAAATGAGTGGGCTAAGAGTGGAAGCTCACAGCTTATGCCAATCAGAGTTTCTCTCTTAGATTGTACACCCCTTGGACAGAAAAGTAGGTGATAGTCACCCCTTCTTCTTTCCTTTGTGGTGCTAGTCAGGTGACTAATGGGAGGGATTTGTGACTAGAGTCAGTTGGGTACCTCCCAGGTGCTTTGCATGCTGGAATGAGCTAGGGTAAAATGCAGAGTTCCCTAGAAAGAAATTATCTCTGGAGTTTTTTGGGTTTCATACTGGGAGGGCAGAGTTGTAGCAGATGCCATGTCCTGTCAAGAGGCTTGGGGAGATGCAAAACACCCAAAGCTTCTCCCTGCAGAGACGTACTCAGAGGATAGGGGTAATCTCAGCTCTGTGACATGCATTTCACTAAAGACAGCGATGTTGAACATCTTTTTATTTATTTGCTTAATTGCCATCTTTTATGAATCTTCTTTGGTGGAATATCTTGTTTGTATATTTTCTGATTGTATTCTCTGTGTTTTCAGAGTTCTTTATATAGATATGAGTTCTTTGTAAAATATATGGTTTATAAATATTAAAGTCTGTAGCTTGTCTTTTTGGTATGTTGGTATGTATCTCTGATTGTTTTCTGAAATAATTTCAGACATAAAGAAAAGTTATAAAAATTTCCCAAATGATTCCTGTATATTCTTCACCCAGATTTTCCTAATGTTAGCATTTTACCACACTAAAAAAATTTCTATTTCTCTTCCCTTCTCTCTCCCCATCTTCCTCTGTATATATGTATATGTTTGCATGTGTCTACATATATCTGTATGTACACACTGTTATATACATATGCAAACACATTATTATAATTTCTTTAATAGGAAAACAGACTGTATCATAGAAATAGAAAAATAAACCAAAGAACCTTCTGGATTTGTCCAAGTTGGAATAACATTTTGGATTTGCCTGAAAACACTTCTATTACTGGACAAAACATATAAAACCACTGTTTTTAGGCATAGAGAACATAGGGCAGAGCTGTGATCCTTGGGGGACAGAAGATACATGAAATAAACATCATACTCTACCTAGCTTCTTTCATCCTAAGAGCAGAAGGAAGTGGAGGCTAATTAGGGAGTAGTGATTTTGGTGGGTGGGGAAACAGAGGTTGATGTTTGTGGCTCTGAAGTAGTTGGAATTTGCAGAAATGATATTGGAGAGGGAATTCCAGAAAAATAGGTTGAGAAATCTATGTAGGGGTTTTCCTTAAATTGTTGGCTTATTGCTTTGTGGGAGATGGAAGAGTGTAAGCAAATTAGGGGGCAGACACAAAATAGATTTTTATCCTTGTTTCTTAATTGCCTTTTAAAATAATTGACTTATGAAATAAAAGCACCAACAAGGACTTGACATATGTAAGGTTAAAAGTTTTATAGTGCTAGAAAAGATGAAAGGAAATAAATGGAAGCATAATGTTAATATGTTTTTTGTTTTATACATGGAGTATTTATTTTCACAGCTGGTGTGAATTTTTAAAATTTGTTCTTTTTAGATATACATGACTGTAGAGTATATTTTGACGTACTATGCATACCTGGAGTACATCTTATTCTAATTAGGATCCCGTTCTTGTAGTTGTATATGATGTGGAGTTTCACTGGTCGTGTATTCATATATGAATGTAGAAAAGTTATGTCCAATTCATTCTACTGTCTTTCCTATTCCCATCTCCTTTCCCTTCCCTTCATTCCTCTTCATCCTTATTGTGTGTTAGCATTGGCGTAACAGAGAGAACATTTGGCATTTGTTTTTGTGGGACTGTCTTATTTTACTTAGCATGATAATCTCTAGTTCCATTCATTTACTGGCAAATGCCATAATTTCATTCTTCTTTATGCCAAGTAGTACTCTATTGTGTATATATACCACATTTTCTTTATCCATTCATCTATTAAAGGCCTTCTAGGTTGGTTCCATAGCTTAGCTATTGTGAATTGAGCTGCTATAAGCATTGATGCTTCACTGTAGTATGTTAATTTTAAGTCCTTTGTGTATACACCGAAGAGTGGGATAACTGGGTCAAATGGTGGTTCCATTCCAGGTTTTCTGGGGAAACTCCATACTGCTTTCCACAGTGGTTGCACCAATTTGCAGTCCTACCTGCAATGTATGAGTGTGCCTTTTTCCCCACATCCTTGCCCAGCCTTATTGTTGTTTTTTTTTTTTTTTCCTTACCAGGGACACTTAACCACTGAGCCACATTCCCAGCCCATTTTACTTATTTTTTATTTGAGACAGGGTCTTACTAGGTTGCTTAGGGCCTCACTAAGTTTCTGAGGCTGACTTTGAACTTGCAATCCTCCTGCTTCATCCTCATGAGCCACTCAGATTACAAGAGTGAGCTATCATGCGTGGCTATTATTCCTATTCTTGATCATTGCTGTTCTGACTGGAGTCAGATAAAATCTTAGTGTATTCTTGATTTGCATTTCCCTGATTGCTAGAGATGTTGAACATTTTTCATATATTTGTTGGCCTTTGGAATTCTTCTTTTGAGAAATTTCTGTTTAGTTCTTTTGCCCATTTATTAATTGCATTATTATTTTTTTTGGCATTGAAGTTTTCAAATTCTTTACATATTCTGGCTATTAATATCCTGTCAGAGGGGTAGTGGGCAAAGACTTTTTCTCATTGCATAGGCTCTTCACTTTTGTTTCCTTTGCTGTGCAGAAGATTTTAAATTTGATGGCATCTCATTTATTGATTCTTTTTTTTTAAATTTCTTGAGCTTAAGGGGTCTTGTTAAGGAGGTTGGTGTGTCTGTCCCTATATGATGGAATGTTGACCTTGTATTTACTTCTAGCAGTTACAAGGTTTCTGGTCTGATTCCTAAGACTTTGATCCATTTTGAATTGACTTTTGTGCTTGGTGAAAGATAGAGATCTAGTTAAATTCTGTTACATATAGAAATCAAGTTTTCCCAGCACCATTTGTTAAAAAGTCTATCTTTTCTTCAGTGTATGTTTTGGTATCTTTGACAAGTATCAGTTGGCTGTAAGTATGTGGGTTTGTTTCTGTGTCTTCTATTCTTGCCATTCGTCTTCATGTCTACTCTGATGTCAATACCATGTTGTTTTTGTTACTATAGTTCTGTAATGTAGTTTGAGATCAGGTATTGTGATGCCTCCTGCATTGCTTTTCTTGCTCAGAATTGGTTTGGCTAGTCTGGGTCTCATTCTTCCAAATGAATTTAAGGACCGGTTTTTGGGGTTTTTTTCCCTGACCTTTTGTGAAAAATGTCATTGGCATTTTGATGGGGATTGCATTGAATGTGTATATTGCTTTTGGTAGTATGGCCATTTTGACAATATTAATTATGCCTATCCAAGAACATGGGAAGTTGTTCCTTCTTCTGAGGTCTTCAATTTCTTTCTTCAGTCTTCTATATTTTCATTGTAGATCTGTTTTTCACCTCCTTGGTTAGATTAATTCTCAGGTATTTTATTTTTTTGAGGATATTGTGGAGCAGATGGTTTTTCTGATTTCTTTCTCACCTGAATTTCTGTTGGAGTATAGAAATACTGTTAATTTATGAGTGTTGATCTTGTGTCCTGCTACTTTGCTAAATTCATTTATCAACTGTAGAAGTCTTCTGGTGGACTTTGTTGGGTCGTCTAGATTTGTCATCAGTGAACAGTGAAAGTTCGACCTCATCTTTTCCTGTTTGTATCCCATAATTTCCTTCTCTTGTCTGATTGTTCTGGCTGGAGTTGAGAACAACTTGAATAGAAGTAGTGAGTATGGACATCCTTGTCTTCTTCCTGATTTTAGAGGAAAAGCTTTCATTTTTTCTCTGTGCCAGGTTGCAAGGTTGGTTCAACATATGCAAATCAATAAACATAATTTACCACGTACAAGAATTAAGAAGAAGATCCATATGATCATCTCAATAGATGCAGAAAAAAACCTTTGTAAAATATAGCTACCATTCATGTTAAAAATTCTGGAGAAACTAGAGATAGGAGGACCTTATCTCAACATTTTGAAGGCTATATAAAACAAACCCAAAGCCAGCATTAGGCCTTTTTTGTTTTTAATCAATATTTTTAGAGATTAACACAATGGCTTTATTTTATTTATTTATTCGTTTATTTATTTGGTGCTTAGAATCCAACCCAGTGCCTCACACGTGCTAGGCAAGCGCTCTACCACTGAGCTACAACAACAGCCCCAGGCCTTTTTTAAAAGCAGTTTTCTTCAAGAACTGTTAGGAATGTTATTGGGGGATGAAGTTGTAACTCTGCATGAATTATGGACAGTCAACAATATGTAATTAAAAATTGCACTATTGCAAAACAAGTTTATTATCCAGCACCTGTACATGATTTTAGTTTATTTTATTGCTGGTCTTGTATCAGAAACATTTTCTTTTATTTTTACTTGTTTTTTAAACTTTGTTTAGTCACTTAAAGAAAATCTGCTTTTTTCCCAGTTTGCCTCAAATTCATTCTAAGTTGTATATTTGTTTTCCTTTTCAATAAAAATATCATAGCACCAGTGCCATGGTGTATGCCTTTAATCTCAGTGGCTTGGGAGGCTGAGGCAGGATTTCAAGTTCAAAGCCAGCCTCAGCAATGTCAAGGTGCTAAGCAACTTAGTGAGATCCTGACTGTAAATAAAATACAGAATAGGACTAGGGATGTGGCTCAGTTGGTTGAGTGCCCCTGAGTTCAATCCCTGGTACCAAAAAAAAAAAAAAAAAAAAAAGAAAAGAAAAAGAAGAAAATCATAACCCCCCGAATTTTTAATGTAGAAATTGATATTTCTACCATTATAGTGGCAAAATTCAATTCACCTCTTGTGATTATTGATAGATCAAGAAAAACTATCAAGTATATAAGATTTAAATAATACAGTTCATGGACACATGGAATCTAGTATATGTAGAATGAAAAGATAAATCAGAGATCAAAAAGATAATGAGAATTCTGTTAATAACTGTATGCCAACTATTTAAAAATAGCATCTCTAGAGAAATATTGCTTAACAAAAACCAAGGGAGAAATTAAAAGTCTGAATCATCCTGTAATTATAAGAAATCAAATCTTCCCACAAAGACGGCAATAAGCCCAGATGATCTGCTAACCAAATTCCTACCAGAATTATAAGAAATAGATTATTCCAATATGATGTAATTTCTTTTAATTAATAGAAAAAGAATAATTTTCCAGGTAGTTTTGAAAGCCCAGCATAATAACCCTGTTACCTAAACCAAATGAAGATTTTAAGAAATGAAAATTATAGATGTATTTCACTCTTGAATGTGGATCTAGAGATATCAAAGAAGATATTAGCAAAAAAATGAAACCTACATTTAAAAGAAAACAAGCATCATTACCAAAATGGTTTATCCTGGGTATGGAGTGATATTTAATACTAGATGATCCATAAATGTAAATGATGACATTATCAGATTAAAAGAGAAAAACACCATAGGATAATTTTAATAGCTTTAAAAAAGCATTTGATAATCAGTGTAAATTCATGATAAGAATGCTTAGCAAATTGGAAAGAGAAAGTACCTCTTTAACCAGTTAAGGAATATCTATAAAGTCACAACCAACTAATGGTCACCAAATGTCTTTTTTTTTTGGGGGGGAGATTTTTTTTATTCTAATCCAAATGCCTTTTTATATGGGGAAATTTTAAAAGATTTTCTTTGAAATCAGGAATGATAAAGGCATTCTTGTTAGCACTTGTTCCAGTTATGTTGCTTCATAAAAATCATCCCAAATTTTGTTGCATAAAACAACAATTTTTTATGCTTGCGTATTCTGAGGTTCAGGGACTTCCATTGTACAGAATAAGACTTTTTATTGCTTTATTCTTTTTAGTGGCCTCAGCTCTGATGATTTGATCACTGGAGGTGATTTGATGGCTAGATGACTTCTAGGGAGTCATCTAGAATTCTGTTCATTCATATGTTTGGTGATTTGATGCTGGCTGTTGGCTGGGAATTCAGCTAGGCAGTCAGTTGGAAAACTTACACGTGGCTTTTCCATGTGGTCTCTCTGTGTGGGCTGGTTTGGTCTTTCTCCCATCATGGCATCTAGGTTCCAAGAGCAAGTAGTATAAGAGCAAAAGACAGAAGTGCACTGCATTTTTATGACCTAGCTAGGGAAGTTACAGGATGTTTCTTTTACTGTGCTACTACTTATAGAAGTTGTAACAATCAATCTAGGTTAGATGAAAGGACAGGAGCCCTGCCATTCAGTGGGAGAAGTATTGATGTTCCATTCTTAGAAGAATATATGGGAGAAGTGATATTTTTGAGGCTACCTTTGGAAAATATGATCTGCTACCTTACCTCACATACTCAACATTGTATTGGAGGACATGACCAGTGTATGAATACAAGAAAAAGGAATTTAAGAACTAAGAATTGTAAAAGAGTAAATAAAACTGTTGTCATCTGGATGCAAAATATTCACTTATATATAAAATTTAAATGATATGTGGATAAATGATTAGAAATAATAGATTGCCAAAGGTGAACAGATATAGGATTAATATATAGAAGGTAATTGCATTGTTATACAAGAGCAACAAACAATTAGAAAGTGGAAGTTAAAAGAAGTAGTTAAATAGTATTGCAGAATATCAGTAGCTAGGAACAAATCTAACAAGATATGCAAGACTTATTTAGGGAGAAGTATAAAACTTCATTAACAAGCATTTTAAAAAAGACATGTATATGTTAATGATTAGATGTACCATGTTTATGAACAGGATTGTGTAATATCATAAAGATGTCTTTTCTGCTGAAATAATTCTGTAGCTAGCAATAGACCCACAAATTTTAGGTCTGTCTGTATCAAAATAAATTTGGCATATAATATAGAATATATAAGTCCTGAGGAAAGAAGTTTATAGTAAAGGAAATTGGGACAAAATGGTCCATGTCAGAAAAAAAATAGATCCCTGGTTCTACCATAATATTAAATTGTAAGTGGCTTATATACTTAAATGTAAAAAATAAAAATTTAAACTTTCTTTTTAGAAAATACAGGTGTATGTCTTTTAAAACCGGTGATAGCAAAAGATTTTAAAAATAATACTAAGTATTGATAAATTGTTATTAAAAGTAGTTTAGAAATTTTTGTTCATAAAACTGCCTTAAGTGAAAAACAGGTCGTAATATATAAGATGTTTGTAGTAAATGAAGTTAACAAGTGATGATTAATATAAAAACATTTTTAAATTCATGCAATTAAATTAAAAATGCAGAGACCACACAGAAAAATAATCAAATATATGAATAGGGACTTCACAAAAGAGGAGCTACATATCGTTAACAATTGTATGAAGAAATTTTAGCTTCGTATTTAGGGAAATCAAATTAAGTTCACCATGAAAGAACATGTAAAACCAGGTGTTGAGAATGATGGACTTTTATACATTGCTTCCACAGGTTAAACTCATGCAGCCATTATCCTGTGGGAAAAAATACAGGTAAACCTTACAACCCAGTGATTTTTCTTATTGGTGAAAACCCAAGAGAATTTCTGTGTATATACAGAATTAGATATGTTGAAAAATGCTTATAGCAATTTTCTTCTTAATAACAAAATTTCTGTAAACTACTTAAACATCTATTGACAGGAAATGACTGAATAGACTGGTAGTCAAAAGAATAATATAACAAAAATTCTAGCAACATATATGAAAAAGTAATAATATTGACTGGAGTAAGAAATTCATGATAAAAAAGTTGTTTGGGAAGAAGAAATGAACCCAATATTAGTAATAGAATCATGTATATAAAGGATTTTATACTGCATTATCTTAGAAATCACCTGGTCAACCTGTTTATTTTATATATGAGGATAATAGTTCAAAAAGGTTCAGGGATTTGGCCAAGGTCATACCATTCAGGTATGATTGTAGGCTATGGAAGTGCCAGATATGAAAATGGCAGCAACTAGGTTATAGAGTTAAGGTAGAGAATTTTGGCTTCATCCATAAAGCTATTGAAAGGTTTTAAACATGGGAAGTATTTAGAGGCATCACTTGGGTGGCAGAGTAGAGAATGACCTAGAAACTGGAAACAGAACTGTATTGGAGGCTGATGATATAAATCAAATGAAAGATAATGGTGACCTTAATGAGGGTGGGGATACTGGGGACTGAGAAGAGTAGATGACTTCTAATGGTATTTAGGAGACAGAATTTGGCATTGAATTTATGAGTGGAGTGAGAAGAGGGAGGCAAAGATGACTCTTGATTTTTGTGTTGGCCAACTATGGTATAGATGGTAGTACCACTCATTGGGATAAGGAATTCTGGAGGAAGAGTAAATTTGAGGATGATAGGGGAGATCTTGAGTTCATTGTAGGTTGTGTTGAACATGAGGTTACTGTTAGATTGAAAAACTAATTGTGTCTTGGGTATATGGATCTAGAACTCAGGAGTGAGTGAGATAGTTCAGGGAGTATTTGTAGTGCAAAGAAGAGCTAGGTTGGAGCTGTTGGGAACGCCAGTGTGTTTAAAGGGTAGCTAGAAGAACCTGTGAAAGATACTGGAAAGAAGCATTTGGGGAAATAGGAAAAAAGAAGGAATATGGTTGTTCTGTGAACCATAGAGTGAGAATATTTTGAGAAGGAAATTTTGGTCAAATGTTGTTAGTGTTCAAATAAGAAGAGGAACTGAAAGTGTCTCCTTGCATTTATGAAAAGGGGGTATTGGCTGCAGGCATGTGACATTAGAATAGAACGCCTATGAAGTTGAACTGTTAAGAGTCGGCTGTGGTTAGAGGAGAGGTGGTTGAGGAAGGTTTTGCTTTTGCTTTTGTTTTGTTTCATTTTTAAAGATGTAGAATCTGGAGCATGTTTCAGTATTGATGTGAGAAAGTCAAATAAGAGGGAGAAGTTGAATATTTAGGAGAGAAGTAAGAGAACCAAGCCTCTAAGCGTACAGATGATGGGATTAGGGATTCTTTTTTCTTTGTGAGCAGAATAAGGTAGAATAGCTGAGTATAGAAGTTTTAATAGTAAGAAGTTAAGGGACTTCTTTGAAATACTTTGTTTTCTTTGTTTAATAGGAGGCTTGACCATTTTCTTTGATTGTTGGGAGTTTGAGGAGAGTTTATAATCTCTGAAATTGCTTTGGAGAATGAAAGAAAGAGAGATGATGTGGTAGGCAGAACCATGAATTCAGATGGAAATGAGAAACAGGGATTTTACAGTGATTTTCTCTAATACATCTCAGCAGAAGACAAGTGATTAGATATTGGTTGGTGGTTCTTGTGGAGGAATTGGTAACAATTGCATTGCAACTGTTCTGAATTCTGAATTGATTGAGAAATAGCAATAATAGTGGCTTTATTGTTAAATCTTTCATGTAAATGTGGCTTAAATCTAAGACTGAAATGTCTTTCACAGGTTCTCTTCTAAGTTAAATTTACACATCCAGTCACCAACAGTAAAGAGGTAGAGAATTCTGTGGATTATTTCTTCAGTCTTGTTTCCTACTATTGAGAGAAGGCTTGTGTCCTCCTATAAAATGTGAGAAGTGGAAGTGATATTTCTTACCCCTGATTTTCATTGGGAAATGTGATTTTGCCCAGTGGAAGTATAATTCATATTGTGAGAGTTTTTGAGTTGATAGACAATAGCCACATAAAAATGTTCATTATTTGCTTGGGAATATTTGACCCCAGAGACATGGTTAGTTCTGGGAAATTTGTGCAGAACATTAAGATTATGAGTACATGCATTCTTTGAAGGGCAGGATAATGTGGTAGGATCAGAGAATCTTCAAGGTGGGAAAGATTGCTGTTAAGGAGTTGGGGGAGGTAGGAGAATTAACCAGAGAGGGTAGAAAGTAGATAAGAGTTGGAAGGTAAGTGTTTTACAATTTTTATTTTTTGTTGTTATTTCCTGGGATGTGTAATTTTCTTATAGAAGGTTGATAAAGACAAAAATCTTATTTGATGATACAGATGAATATTATAAAAAGAAAAGTTTTAGTTTTCAGAATTATAAGTGGATGAGATGTTTTTCTATCTGATCAATTATGAATAGAATGTTTTTCAAGTAATGAATTTATAGCTTAGTAATTTTTTTTGGACTTGTGATAATATTCTGCATTGGCAAAGTTTGACTCGTATTTTAGTGTATAGCAATACTTCTTTTATTCAGCTGCATAGAGTTTCAAAATTAATTATTAGCCCCATTAATAACAGGATACTTGAAGAGAGTAGAATGCAGTAGTTTTTTCAAAGATCTAGACCTCTAGGCTCTTGCCTTAATATGGGTAGAACTGTTTTAGTGCTAGCAACTTGATATTCTCCTGCCCAAGCGCCAGTGTGTTTTTATTGGAAAAATAAGAGGGAAAAGGAAGTCATGTGGGAACTATTAACAACTCATTTGCTTCCATTCAGTCATTTATTCCAAAAGCATTAATTCAAAATATTCTTTGAGCCCTTACAATGTTCTAGGAACTGTTCAGTTCAAGGTGCAAAGAAGTTAAAAAAAAAAAAAAAAAAAGTCCCTACACTACTTCCAGGTTTCTTACAGAAACCTAGGCAAACAGATAGCTTCTTTGAACTGATAAGCATGATGTTCTGATTTTACATTAGACTTTTCTAATTATTCTCAGTCTTTAATGGCTATTCATTTTTTTAAATAATAGTGTTTGTGAGAGTGTGTGTGTGTGTGTGTTTTCTTTGTACTGTTTCCTCTACTTTACGTTTGTTACGGAGAGTCAGAAAATAACAACAAAAAATTGTTTCTTGCTTCTAGGAAACATAGTATCAGAAGGATCAGATTGAGAAGTATTATTGCAATTTTGAGGATGGTGATTAGCAAGTGGTTTTCCAGATGGGATAGAGATTGTGGTAAATGCTAAGTAGAAAGTGTTAACTGGAAGGACACTTTGGGATGATTGAATAATTTAGATGACCTCTTGACAGATTTTATTTTTTGAAGTCAGTTATCTAAGGGCCTTTTCTTCAGTTAGACCATATATTTTCTACACACACACACACACACACACATAAATACAAACATATTTATTTTTTAATTTGCTTTGTTTTTGAGCAACTTTATTGTTTAGAGATACAGTTTTACATTTTGCATAAATATATGTAATAAAGGAAAATGTAATAGGGCAATATTATAAAAAATTCTAATTTATTCATTGATTAAATGTTATTTTAAAGCACTTAATGTTTCCTTTTATGGTTAACTTCATAAAAACTACTGAGTTTTTTTCCAGAGAATCTTGATGGAAATAATAGGTAGGTTAACTCATACTGTTTTATTTCTTTTCTTATATCCACCTCTCATTTCTTATCTTCTAGAGTCCAGGTATTTAACATGTATAGTTGATTCTTTTAGTCATTACCATGTATCTCTAAATAATATGACTATTATTGTTACCATTTCATTTTCCAACTTCAGACTCATCAGTTTTCTAATATGAAAGTTGGGACCCTAAGCTGTCTTTTACTACCCCCTCTATGGCACATATCCTCTCTTCTTCCTTTTATATTCCACAAATGGTTATATTTTAATTTTGATGTGATTACTTATTCATTGTTTATATTATTTTGATTGTATAAATATCATTCACAACTGGAAAATGTAGTATACAATGTTTACTTTTCTTGTCCAACATATTGGTTTCTCTGTTTTCATTTGGTTAGTTTTCTTTTCACTAATTCAACCCTAAAATTTCTCCCATTTAAAAAAATTGCAGTAATGATGGTAAAACATATGACATAGTCTATTAATTTTGCTTGAATACATCCTGGAGGAGCTTTCTGATCTACTCCAATCTAGAGTGGTTGTTTTCTGATCCTGTCACATAGGTCGCATAGTTCAGTTTACCATCACCGTTCTGGAGGAATTCCCTTTGCATTTCATGATAATTGGATCTTATTTCCCAATCCCACATAATCTTTTTTGTCTTTTTCCTTTGTTTAAAGCATAACTTTTTAAGAAAGTGGGAAATAAAAATTGTTTCAAGACTTTATAGGTGGGGATATGACTTTATTTGTTCTTCAGTTATTTGTTGGTTTGGCTACTTGAAGAATTCTATGTTGTAAATCATTTTCCCTCTGAATTCTAAAAGCATTGCTCCATTGTTTTTCCACTGATGTTGTTGTGAAGTCTGATGCCATTATATTATTGATCCTTTCTTAAAATTTATTTTATATCTTGGGAAGCTTCTTGATTCTGATCTTTGTCTATATTGTGTCTTGGTTGTGGGTTTCTTGTTTTCTTGGGTACTTGATAGACCACATTAAATCTGGATGTAATTTTCTTTAATTTTAGAAATTTTTTTGGAATTTCTTTGTGAATGATTTTTTACTTTTGACAATTGTTAAACCTCGATATTCTGAAATATTTAATATAAATTCCCTAATGATAACAGAGTTTCCACCTCTTTTCGTGTCATGACACAAAAGAATGAATTACATGATCTATCAATTTTTTGGTCAGGCTTATGATTCTGTAACTTGGATGAAAGGTATATTTGGTGTTGGTCATTCCTAGAATATTTGTATTTTAATGGCTATCATGTTAAGTTGCAGAAATATTCTGAAATGTTTTGTAGGAATGCACTTTAGATAAAATAATATTTGAAATGTGTTGGAGTGGCTAAATCTATAACAAGGCCATATTTGTAATTTTTCCTTTTAAAAACTAATTTTTAATTTTTTTAGTTTATAAAATTATTACAAATCAATGCTGTTAATTTTCTTTCCTCTTACTCTTCAAAATGTTCAAGAGGAAACAAACTATTGCAGGATTTGATGTCAAAATTAGAGAAAGATTATTGCTTTAAAATAATATTTATTTCTCTAGTACTATATTCTAAGAAACTCAGGGATACATTTTTAAAAAAATAAAATACATCAATATTTCTTTGAAAAAAATGAAGAAGAACTCTGTCATCTGCCTTTTACTATGTAGAAGTTGCTGGATATGGAAAACATCAGTAGTCACTAATATGTTCTTTTGTAGGGCTAAATCAGACTTAGGACGGTATTTGATTCATTACCACAGGCAAATTGAAATGATTGTTGGGTATGAGTATTTGTTTTTGTTTTCAAATATTCTGGCACCTTACAAATAATTTATTGGGATGAGATTTATGAAAGAAAACACGTAAGAGTGGTACTCTAAAAATTCCATTCTTTTGAAACCATATTATTTGAGTATGGCATTTGTAGATGCTAAAAATATCTTTTAATTGTCTCTTGAGATTTGTGGGATACATGTGGAAAAGACATGGTTGGTGTTTATAGTTTGACTTAATTAATTCTCAGTATCCATATCATTCTTTCATAATTTCTTCATGAAAAATGTAATCACACAGATTCTGTTCACTTGCAACAAAAAATTAATGCGAATTCCATTTCAAGCTAACCACCATCAAAATTTTCTGGAAGTCTGGCTTATATTTTGAAAGTGTTGTATGTGGATGCCTTGCTTAGCTTTAATTTTTGGAGAAGTACAGCGTTTAGAACTTTTCATCTGATTGTTAAATTGTGGTAATGGTGACAATACATTACCATATTCTGGTTAATTTAATGCCCTTCTTTTTTATGATCTTTCTACCTACTGAGTTTCTGTGAAAATTAATTTTCTTTCCCTGTTAAAACAGACCTCAAGATTAACATTTTTAACTTTTGACAATTTTCTAAGTTCTCCTTTTGAAGGCACTAATATCAGTGAGAAAGCAAAGCATGACTACAGATGACTGCTGAAAGCCAGCAGCCTCAGAAAATGCCTGTATGATTATTGCTTGACACATGGTTTAATTTCCATAGCTGTTTCCATAGAAGTGGGAGAGGATTATTTTCCTGTAATCAGGTCCACTTTGTATTACTGAGTCAAGAAAACTATAATTAATATTTGAATATGTTCTTGAAAGATAGAAAAGGAAACCAGGTATTACTGACCACTGTCACTTGCAGCTCCTGACTCATAATTGTAAGTTCCCAAACATCTCTTGAGAAACTATGTAAGAAAACATTTTTTCCATGTTCATGTGACCACCTAATACTTTATTTTACCTTAGGTTTTTTAGTTCTTTCATGGTTTGTTAGGTAAGGCTGCTATTTTTTTTTTTTTTTTGAGGCCCAGGTACTAATTAATTAGTTCATCCTTCCATTTTTATGTGTTTAGACCAGAATAGAGCATATGTTATCCTACTATTTGTCTCTCTTACATACTTTAAGGGTAAAGAAGAGAGAAATTCTGGATATTCACTTGTGTTTTTCTCATCCCTAGTCTCCCATGAATACATGACTTGATTTATCTTGATCAGCCTAGTAACTTGCTCCACATTTTTCCAAAAGTGCAAAGCAGTTTCAGCTAAAAATACACATATCAAAATGCTCCAAAAGTTGTGGCCACAGCTCAAAAATGCTGATCAATTTTGAAAATCTAAATCAGCCCGGCCATGAAACCGAGGGAAGAACCTTTGTGGTGAGGAACAGATTTCCAAAAATTCACCACAGTCCTGTTCTTAGCTCGAGTTTGTGCTGATGTTGCCAGACAACTGAGGAATAGATGCAAAAAGCAGGAAGCATTATTGAATTGAGCCCTAGCGCCAATTTGGGAAAAGCAAATTAAAATGTAAAAGAATATTTTTTCCACTCCTGGCGTCTGAACATAACATGGCAAAATACATGGTTGCTGAAAAAGTTACAAAAATTGCTAATTTTGCCAGAAAGTCAAAGCCAATTACCATTTTTTTTGGTGTTAAAAAATGTATACATTGATAGTTTAAAAGTGTTTATAAACTCAAATGAAGTAGTTTTAATTTATGAATCAAAATGTGTGTACATTTAAGTTGGAGAACAAAATCAAAATGTATGTAGATTTAAATTGGAGAAGTATTTTGACATAAATGACTGTGTGTGTGGTCTTATTTCAGTGTCTTTTGATATTTTTCAGGTGACATTTGAAGAATGGATGATGATGATTTTGGTGGTTTTGAGGTATGTATTATTATTTATGTTTGAGTGTTTAAACTTTTGTAAGGTTATAACACAGTAAACTGTTTTGAAAATATTTAATTTTTTGTTGGCATTCATGATCTTTTCTTAATCACCTTGACTGTAACTCTGGAATTAAAAAAAAAAGAATTCAAGAAAAATTAAAAAGCATCATCTCTTCGAAAGTTAGAACTGATTTATTATTATTGAAGGTTTGGTTTTGCCCATAGGAATGATTTAAATTGAGGTAATTAAGTGCTACCAGTAGAAACACTAAAGAAGAGGTTTTAAAAATTGTCAGCAGATGATTTTGCTGGGATACATGTCTATTAGGAAATACTTGTGAGATGAGGGATGAGTCTTAGAGATCTTGTCACATATTTGCATGTTTACACCTGTAACGAGTTGATTTAGTGTATGAATGAAGTACATAGCCTTTTGGTGGTTTATATAGCTAATTAGTATGTTTAGGTTGTTAGATTATTCTCTCAGGTTTCGGTTGGATACTTTGTAAGTGGAAATTGTTAGCTGAAGAAGCAGTGTCTTTTCCTTAATCCTTTTCAATGTGTGTTCATTTTATTGAAATATTTTATAACCCAGTTATTTTTATGGAGCCAGTATAGTCTTGCAGGAAAATCTCTGGATTAAGAGTCAGGATGCCTGAGCTCAAATCCTGGAACTACCATCAAGTGAGCTCTGTGATTTTTTTTTCTTTTCTTTTTTAAGTAATACTTTCACCTCGGTTGGATTTGATAATAAGTGAATCATAAAATTAAGGCATGTAATTAGTGGCATTAATAGGAGAAATAAGGTTTTAAGTGTATATACAGTGTTCTGAATTTCAAGAAAGAATGGTGTGCTTTTTTTGAGCTTAGGATAATTTTCTGTTTTGTTTATCTTCAATATCATCAATATGGGGCTATTTAGAATATGGCCATACCTATTTTTTGCATTTCATCTAAAACTGGTTTTTGCTTAGCATATTTGAATGTTTTCTGCATTTTATTTAGTATTTTGTTTTTTCTGAGGTGATTGAATCTTATTGATATTATTGAAATATAATATTTCCATATTATCATCTGGTTTAGTTTATTGTTTGGAAATTTTCAGCTATTTAGAGGATATAATCAAGCATAATTCCCTTTGTTTAAGCCATGCTTAATATATAAAATATATAAAACAGAGTGGGTAGTGCTCTTTGAGTGACAATTACACTCAATATTATATTCAGTCCATCTATTCCTGTCAATATTTCATAGGTACAGTGTCAACTGACATTGTAGTTTAATTGTTGCTATTCTGTTTCTTTTCACTCTTTCTGTAGAAGTATGTAAGGTCTTTATCCTTGTCATATAAAATCTTTTCATTTTTTTTCAGTTTGTAGTGAGTAGGTACTGTATTCTGTGTCACTTAAGTTCCTGTGGCAGATTATTTCGTTTGAGTTCTTGGCTGACAAACTCAATGCAGAATCCAAATTGAAATTACAGCTCTAATTTTTAGTAATAATTTTGCTGTGACCTGGTCACCTAAGAGACAGAAAACTCTGTAGTGTAACCCACAAACTCAACATTCAGTAATTGACTGTCCCAAAATTGGAGAGCTTGTTCACCAAACATGTCAGTTTTAGGAATTCTCTAAATGTTAATGCTAGTAAGTCCAGCGAGTAATTATTCAAGGAGATAGAGAAGTCTTGTTTTCTTTTCTTTTTTCTTTTTTAGATTAATTCCCTAAGTCTAATGTGAATTAATTTAAAAGATTTGGGCTTTATATTTTTATATTTCTTACATGAATGGGTAAATGTTGTGGTGAGTTAAATTAGAATAGTTAAAGTTCACAAGTGAAAACATAATTAAGGATATATGAAACAAAAATTGCATTGAGATAAGATTTATTTAGAATTTGAAAGTGTTTGTTGTATTACAGAAGATATGCATGTAAAACTGGGATAGTTGATCACCTGAATAGAATTTCTACATTTTAGATCTTTTAAAATAGTCTTGTCTTTTTGTTTGTTTTTCCTAGGCTGCAGAGACTTTTGATGGTGGAAATGGTGAAACCCAAACAACATCTCCTGCTATTCCCTGGGCTGCCTTTCCTACAGGTACTGATAGACAACAACTAGAAGTTTTCCCCATTTAACATGTTTATGCCTTTTTCAAAACCTTTTTCTACTTTTTCATTTGGCCTTGTATGATCTGAAAAATAGAGTGACTCAGATTGCCTCTTTAATATAGTTTTCATTTTAAATAAAAATTATGAATTATATTACAAATTCCATGATGATGACTTGATTCTAAAAGTGATCTTAGGGGCATTAAATGAAATTAAAGTATAATTTACATTTTCTAATTTATCTTAGTTTTAGAAAGGTGAGGTTCCAAATCATTTTTTAGATTGTCTTGATCATTCGTTAAAGACTACCTTTTAATATTCTAAAAATAACATCATTTTTGATAGTATTTAAATTTTTTATTGTAAAATCATTCAGAAGTATTGAAAATTAAAAATAAATCATCAGAGACTGGAGGTATAGCTTAGTGGTAGAGCTTCTGCTTAGCCTGTACAAAGTCTTAGGATTTAAATCCCCAACACATACTCACACACACCCCCACACACCCATGCACAAGTCATTAAAGAAATTAAGTATAAAAAATTCCATTATTGAGAGATATTTCTAAGAAGACTTAATATTTAATAGTAGAATAATTCATGTCTATATTATAGTTTGAACTTTCTAGACTTTTTTGTCAAATCACTGTAAAGTTAGGGATTAAAGATGGAAACCTCTTTCTTCAACAACTTTGCCTGGTTCTAAATTATTGGAATTAAGCATCCTACAAATGTTTATCAAGGGTTTATTGTGCATTAGACCCTTTGGGGATAGAGTGATGTGTAGAGCATAGTCTATCCATTTTTCAGGGGCAAGGGCAAGCACATGCATACTTATCATTGTGAAGCACATTTGTCATTTGGAAGGAATGATGATTTTGTCATCCATTCATTTAGTAAATGCTTATTTCATGCCTGGTGTGGGTGAGTCAGTACCATCCTTAATATATAAATTGTTGATCTGAACTTTGAAAGATGCATGTGCTTTCAAGAGGCAGGTATGAGATAGTGGGGAGAAGATTTTGAAGGGTAAAGAAAATGGAACAAAATGCAATAGAGAGGGAAAAAAAGGGATGGCATAGTTAGGATCCTCATTCTTGCTCCAGGGCTTCATGTGTTGTTTGCTCAACTTAGAAGTGTCTCCCTTAAGTTCCCATGCTGCTTTTTCCCATTCCTTTACTGTCTTACTTATTTTTTTTTTTTTATTATTATTATTATTATTATTATTATTTTTGTGGTGCTGGGGATTGAACCCATGGCCTTGTGCTTACAAGGCAAGCATTTTACCAACTGAGCTATATCCCCAGCTCTTGTCTTACTTATTATTGTGTTATTTCTTGCTTTAATGTTCCTTTTTCTGTGAAACTTTCCCAGCAGACCCTCTCATATCTACATGCACCTATTATCTGACTATAAAACTTAAGACTGTAAGTTTTGTGGGTTTAGCCATCATGTCTATTTATACTATTATTATATCTTACTTGCCAAGCACAGTGTCTAGCTTATAGTTTTCCCTTAATAAGTATTTGTAGAATGAATAATTAAGGAAAAAATGAATGAATTAGTAATGGAATCATTCAATAGATTAGGATGACAGTGGAAATCAATAGGAAGAGTAAGGATAATAAATAATATTTATGTAATGACTTTGAATTTTTATGTACAGAACAACTACTCTTTTCCTGTTGTGCAGATGAAAAAAATGATGGTTGAAAAATGTGTTATAGTTTGATACCGATAGGTATGTTTACAAATGAAATTTAGTCTTTTCCACCCTATTTCAGTTCTTTTTTTGAAAAAGACACCAGGACTGGATGTGATTGTGAAAGAGGAGTCAAATTGATTTTTGAGGTTTCAAGCCTTGATTCTGCAAAAAAGTTGTTAGTATGAACAGAGAATAGAATATGAATAGAAATAGAGAATTTGGGGATTGGTTTTGAAAGTAGTGGGACCATAATGAATTTCTTTTAGTCCTATGAATTTAAGGTACCTAGAACTGAGTAGAAAGGTAGGGATGGAATTCTTAGCTTGGGATTTGTAGATTGGTCTAGAGATGTAACACAGTGGTAGAGCATTTGTCTAGTATGTGTAGGGCCTGGGTTTGGTCCTCATTTCTGGAAAAACAAAATTACAGAAAGTGGTGGTGGGGGGGCACTGGAAGAAACAGTATAGGGCTGAATAGACTAATATGGGTGTCCACAGGGAACAGTTTTCCATGCTGTAAGGGGAGGGCAGTTAAGTGCAACAGCATAGAGATTAGAAAATTTTAAAGAAGCTGTTATCAACTGGTGTCAAAGGCTGTAGAGAGGTTTGTGAGATTGGAGGTTAATGGAAAATCCACAGGTGGCCAAAAGTGGCTTTTGAGGAAATGGATTCAGAAGATTGAAAGTCAAAACCAAATTGAACTTTTTTACATCTTATAAAAGCAGGAACAGAATCTGTTTTCCTATAATAACTTGAGGCATAATACTAAAGAATTATATATTGTGGGCAAATTATCTAATTTCTGTTCCTCAGAAATGAACATTATATGTCACATTTGTATGTGTCTATGTATATTTGTGGGTCAAGTCCTCAAAGCCTAAAAAAGTTGGAATTAAAGACCAACCTCTTCCCCCATTTCCCCCCCCACACTCTGTCCCTCACTTCCTTAAAAACAAAATATCCCCCCACTCCGCCAGATTTACAGAAAGTACTGTCTTTGGATTTTCTTGCAGAAATGGAGAAAAAAACACACCCTGCTAAGGGCTGAAGTTAAAAACCTGGTACACGTTCACCCAGCCAAAGCAATCTTTTTCTTTCTGTAGGTAGTTTGTCTTCCTCTGGCTGCTGGAGAAGTCAGCCTCTGATTTAGGTATCTGGAAGATGTTTAGATGAGAGTGATGTGAACAAGCTAAATGGCATAACAGTTTAATCATTTCCACATTAATACCAATGAAGATAGGAACCTTTAAGAGATCTGAGATTCTTTTCAGCCTAAGAAAAAACTAATTTTCTCCTTGTTTTTTTTTTCCTGCCTATATCTCAGCTATGATCCATGTGAAAAATATTTGTAGAAATAGATGAATACTAATCAAGTTTTACTGCAGCTGAAAATCTAAGCAGATAAGTCAGTAATATTGGTTTAAGTTTTGAAGTGTTTGGGGAGAAAGGAAAATCTTCATTCTTGGGGTTAGGTTAGAGAATTTTAAGAGTGTAATGGGATTAGTATGCCTTGTGATTATACTCTTTCAGGACTGGACTCAGGGTTAAATGGAGCATGATTTTTGTAATAGCAACTGGAGTAACTAATAGATCTCTCCAAGTGTCTCTTTATAACCTGCAATTCTGTCCATGGGTCTATGTACCTCAGGACCTGCATATTTCTGTACATTAGCATTATTAACATAGTGGAGCCTTCTAAAATGCTGGCTTGTGTGTCATGCTGATGATGAAATTAATGAATTGCCAGGCAGCATAAGTGCAATGCAAACTATTATCTATGGGCTTATATCACATTAAGTTAGGGCATCTGACTTGTAGCAAGTATCAGAAATTGGAGAATGTAAATGATGAGTATGAAATTAGTAATCTCTTCTTTGCCTTTTGCCCTTATACTCTATAAACATGGATATTATTACTTTATTTCAGTGAAAGCTATCCAAGAAGAATTGCCTTTATTCAAGCATTTTCCTCTTGTTCCATAGTCTTATCTTCTAGATTGCTTTCCATGGCTATTCTCTTAGAAGCCTCTGAACTAAACTGTGATCTGTGTAGTGTTTCTATGCCTTTGCCATTGCTCCTGATGGTAATACCATCCCTCAACTCCCATCTGCTTACCTGGGTCATGTTTTTCTTTCAAGAAAAGCTGTAGGACTACATTTATTCTAAATTTGTTCTGTATCTCATTAGCTGCTCCCTCTGAGGAACTGCTATCATTTTATTTCTACAGTACTTGCTTGGTGCTTAGCTTATGCTAATTCATAATTTTAAATGTTGTGGTAAAGCATATGTAACAGAATGTACCACCTTAATCATTTTAAAGTATATAGTTCAGTATTGTACCTTGTGAAACTGAAACTCTATACCCATTAAAGGACTCCCCTGTTTTCCCTCCCTCCCCAGTCCCTGCCAATCACCATTCTACTTTCAGTTTCTATGAATTTGACCATTATAGATCTTTTAAGTAGAATCACACAGTATGTCTTAATTCTTTTGTTCTGGGTATTGATCCCAGGGCCTTCACATGCTTGGCTCTACCACGGAAGTACATCCCAGGCCTTTTGAAAAATTTTATTTTAAGACAGGGTCTAGGTTAGTAGCCCAGTCTGGCCTTGAATTTTTTACTCTTCTGCCTCAGCCTCTTGAGTAGCTGGGATTTCAGGCATGAGCTGCCACATTTGACCTTTTTTTGTCTTTTTGTGACTATGTTATTTCATTTAGAATAACATCTTAAAGGTTCATTCATGTTATAGCATGTGTCAAAATTTCCTCCCTTTTTAATCCTGAGTAATATTCCATTGTACGTTTTGATCTTTCTTAATATATTCATCTGTTTGTGGATGTTTGGGTTGCTTCCACCTTTGGCTATTTTAAATAAGATTGCTATGAATGTGAGTGTTTAATTTGTATTTTTAGTATTATTTTATCAGTATGACTCATCTCTATGTTTCCATTTCAGTCTGAGCTTTGGAGAACAAGAGACCAGGTTTTAAACTTTTTGACTCCCAGGTGTCTAAAAAAGCACTA
Organism: Glaucomys volans; assembly: GCA_020662805.1. NCBI lineage: Eukaryota > Metazoa > Chordata > Mammalia > Rodentia > Sciuridae > Glaucomys > Glaucomys volans. The sequence continues at coordinate 499,924 of JAJEJO010049065.1, read as the reverse complement.
TGCCTTGTTAATAATCAGTGCCACTGTCTCTTGGTGATTTGTAGAACAGATCTACTTTCAGTTATCTCTTCTTCTTCTTCTTCTTTTTTTTTGTGGTGCTGGGGATTGAACCCAGGGCCTTGTGCCTGCAAGGCAAGCACTCTACCAACTGATTCAGTTATCTCCTCTTATTTTTAATTCTGTAGGGTAAATGAAATAGTCTTTCGATTATAAGTTAGAAGGGTGCATACTTAAACTTTCCTTCAAAAATACAATAATCTTGAAAATTTTTGATGATTATTCAAAGATGGCTAAGAAACTATTTCCTTTGAGATTCAGTTAACTTTCCTGGTCATTCTCAATTCAGACATATGCCTGGAAATAATGATGAACAAGAGTAGTTATAGATTCTCTGAATGAAAGCACAGCTGTTTTACAGGTCTCTTCTCTGTCCTGGTACTGATGTATACCAATAGGTATCAATAGACGTTAGACCAAATTTTAGTTTAATGGATTACAGGTCTACATGTAATAATAGCACTAACCAATTCTTTTACCTCCTTTGTTTCTTAATAATTTTTCTAAAGGAAAGTCATTTCAGATTTTGCACATAACAGAAGAAAGTTTTTGAGTTGGCTGTTTAAAGGACTGTATATTTTAGAAAAAGATTTTTCTGTTTTGACTAAGAAATCTATTGTTATTTGAAATTTTTCTAAATCAAAGATGATTCATAAATGGATTGGTAATGTTCTTTTTAGGAAATTAAGAGAAGAGACTTGACTACTATATGTGTATATATACATATATCAGAATATGGAGTATGCCTATACTTACATTATGATTTCTTCCTTTGTCTACTTTCACCTTTAATGCAAGTTCTCTTCCTACACTTCTTGAAAGAAGGACTGTGTCTTTACTTGACCTTGCAAGTTCTAAGAATTATATCTTAGTTTGGCATCAGTCTGTGGCTTTGATTATGTTTTCTGATTGCAGTAGACCCGAAATTTCAGATTCATGGAATTTATTTAAATTAATTCTTTAGTGTGTTTTTTCATTGATTCTCCATTCACTCATTTATTATATATTTGGAATTATACTGTGTAACAGACATAAATGCCATGTGCCGTGAATTTTATTCTGTTTTAGTGATGTTATATAAAAACTGTCATCGTGAAGGACAGTTTTTCATGAAATCTATTGTTAATATTGGCAAACACTTTCATCAATAACTTCAGCTTCAAAACTTTGATAGCAGTTGCGTGAAAAGAATATTAGGTCAGAATGTGTTGTTATATTGCCATTTTGTACAATGTGGGTGGTGCTCTTTTAGAGGCAAATGACTGTTCACTTTTTACTTTTAACTGAATAAATATAAATTGTCTAGAAGGCGAGGTGGGAGGCAAAACCTTGAATACTGTCCTTTCCAATAATGTTTCTCAGTTCTTGTAGAACTGCACAGACCACAGTAGAATGCATTGACCATCAAAGGGAAAAACAAGTGGTCCAGATAGATACTTTAATCCAAATTAGCTTCTTCAAAACAGCTTATAAAGAGGGCAAATTGAACTGTCACAAGCCGACCCGTTAGAAGGAATAATGGGAATTGGACCAGCAGATGTTGAACCAAATAACTTAGATGTGGTTCACTTTGCATCTGGAGCTATTTGCATACAAAGCCAACAGGAAAGTTCAAACATTTTTCTTAAGACATTGGCAGAGAGAAACCTGGAAGACAGATGCCTTTTTGATTTCATGGTTCAGTTTTTCCATTCTCCATTCTCCTGGCCAGGAAAACCTAGGACAACAAATCGGTCATTTTATTAATATCCCATTACTCTCCTTGCTAACCCTGTTTTTCCAGTAGAATCTGTGTTACACATCTATGAGAGCTCAGAACCTGAGTCTACAAATTTTTGTTTGAGGAGGAATTGTTTGAATATTTTTCTTCAGATTTATCTGTGGTTTGCAATAGTAATAATAAACATTAACCAAATGCATTGGTCTGGCCTATATTTGAGGTAAAATTTCAAGGTGACTCATTATGTATTCACATAACTACGTTATAATAGGCAATATGGATAATGTTTAAAAAGTTTCCATCTCTTTTGTTTCATGTTTATATATTTAGACATTTTATCTGGACATAAACTCGATTTCATAGTAGTATAATTTCATAGCATCTTTACACAGATTATTTGAAGAGAAGATTGCCATATAGCTTCCTTTTGCTGCTTTCTATATTTCTACTTACCTCCCAGGTTATTGACTTACTTCCTTTTATTCTGGAGGCAGGTTCTTTTAATGATACCTAAGATGATAACTTCCATAAAGTTCTGAGTTATTACTAAACATATAAATATTCATCTTCATGTGGATTTTCAGTAATTTGGGACATTTGTCTTCATTAATGAATTTAAGAAAGAATATACAAGTAATATTTGTTATGATATTAGAGATGAGGTTTACAGTGTGGTTTAGAGTCACACCGAAAAGTTCTATGTTGTTGACCTACCTCTATCTTATCTGAAATCTAGGTAATTAAATCTAGGTAATTCAATCTAGGTAATTCAATCATTCTTCTGTTGATTAAAAGACTAGATGATATATAAGTGTTCTTTAAGATTTTTGAGTTCTATGTTTATTATTTATTTATTTTCTGGTTACAGTTGTCTGTAATATGAGTAGCTTCTACTGGGTAAACCATGAGTCATGGTGCCTAGTTGTTTTGGAGGTATAACTGACATTTATTGGGTGTCTACTGCCAGGCATTGTGCATTTTACATTCATCCTAGTTTCTTTTTTTTTTCTTTTCAAATTTGTTCTAATTAGTTATACATGACAGTAGAATGCATTTTGACACAAGGTACACATATGGAGCACAACTTCTCGTTCCTCTGGCTGTACATCACGCAGAGTAACACCGGTAGTGTAATCATACATGTATATAGGGTGATAATATCCATCTCATTCCACCGTCCTTCCCATTCCCACATTCCTTCCCTTCTCTCCTCTCTGAACAACCCAAAGTTCCTTCATTCTTCCCTATTACCTCCACCCCCTGCCATTATGGATCAGCATCTACTTATTAGAGAAAACATTCAGCCTTTGGTTTTTTGGGTTTGGCTTATTACGCTTAGCATGATATTCTCCAGCTCTGTTCATTTACCTGCAAATGCCATAATTTCATTCTTCTTTAAGGCTGAGTAGTATTCCATCTTGTGTATATACTACATTTTCTTTATCCATTTCATTGGTTGAACCAACCAGCTTGTTTCCATAGTACAGCTATTGTGAATTAAACTGCTATAAACATTGATGTGACTACATCACTGTAGTATGCTGATTTTTCCTTTGGGTATAAACTGAGGAGTGGGATAGCTGGGTCAAATGATAGTTCCATTCCGAGTTTTCTGAGGAATCTCCATACTACTTTCCAGTGTGGATGCACAAATTTGCAGTCCAAACAGCAATGTATGAGTGTACCTTTTTCACCCCATCCTTACCAATACTATTATTGCTTGTATTCTTGATAATTGTCATTCTGACTGGAGTGAGATGAAATCTTAGAGTACTTTTGATTTGCATTTCTCTAATTGCTAGAGGTGTTGAACATTTTTTCATATATTTGTTCATTGATTGTATTTCTTCTGTGAAGTGTCTGTTCAGTTCCTTAGCTCATTTATTGATTGGGTTATTTGCTTTTTTGGTGTTAAGTTTTTTGAGTTCTTTATATACCCTAGAGATTAATGCTCTACTGAAGAGTGTGTGATAAAGATTTTCCCCCATTAGGTAGGCTTTCTCTTCACATTATTGATTGTTTCCTTTGCTGTGAAGAAGCTCTTTAGTTTGAATCTATCCCATTTATTGATTCTTAATTTTACTTGTTGCCCTTTAGGAGTCTTATCCAGTAAGTCAGGTCCTAAGCTGACAGTGAAGATTTGGACCTACTTTTTCTTCTGTTAGGTGCATGGTCTCTGTTCTAGTGCCTAAGTCTTTGATTCACTTTGATTGATTTTTGTGTAGGGTGAGAGATAAGAGGTTTAATTTCATTCTGCTACATGTGGATTTCCAGTTTTTCCAGCACCATTTGTTGAGTAGTCTATCTTTTCTCCAATGTATGTTTTTGATACCTTTGTCTAGTATGAGATAACTGTATTTATGTGGGTTTGACTCTGTGTGTTCTATTCTGTACCATTGGTCTACAGGTTTATTTTGGTGCCAATACCATGTGTAGTTTAAGTTCTGGTATTGTGATGCCTCCTGTTTCACTCTTCTTTTTAAGCATTGCTTTGGCTATTCTGGCTCTCTTATTTTTCCAGATGAATTTCATGGTTGCTTTTTGTAGTTCTATGAAAAATGTCATTGGGATTTTAATAGGAATTATGTTAAATCTGTTTATCACTTTCAGTAATATAGCCATTTTGACAATATTAATTCTGCCTAACCAAGAGCAATGGGAGAGCTTTCCATCTTCTAAGATTTTCTTCAATTTCTTTCTTTCTTCAATTTCTGTGTTTTTCTTTCTTCATTTCTGTATCTTTTCTTCAATTTCTGTATTTTTCATTGTAGAGGTCTTTCACCTCTTTTGTTAGATTGATTCCCAAGTATTTTATTTTATATTTTTTTGAGGTTATTGTGAATAAGGTAGTTTTCCTAATTTCTCTTGCAGTGGATTCATCACTGATGTATAGAAATGCATTTGATTTATGGGTATTGATTTTATATCCTGCTGCTTTGTTGAATTCATTTATTAGTTCTAGTTTTCTGGTGGAATTTTTTTGAATCTTCTAAGTATAGAATCATGGCGTTGGCAAATGGTGGTAGTTTGAATTCTTCTTTTCCTATTCATATCCCTTTAATTTCTTTCGTCTGTATCTGATTGCTCTGGCTAGAGTTTCAAGGACTATGTTGAATAGAAGTGATGAAAGAGGGCCTCCTTGTCTTGTTCCAGACTTTAGAGGGAGTGATTGCAATGTGTCTCCATTTAGAATGATATTGGCCTTGGACTTAGCATTGGTAGCTTTTACAATGTTGAGGTGTACTCCTCCCATCCCTAGTTTTTCTGGTGTTTTAAACACGAGGAGATGCTATATTTTATCAAATGTTTTCTGCATCTATTGTGATGATCATATGATTCTTGTCTTTAAGTCTATCGATGTGATGAATTATGTTTATTGATTTCCCTGTGATGAATCAACCTTGCATCCCTGGGATGAACCCCACTTCATCGTGGTACACTATCTTTTAAATATGTTTTTGTATGAGATTTGTCAGAATTTTATTGAGAAGTTTTGCATCTATGTTCATCCATGATATTGGTCTGAAGTTTTCTTTCCATGATGTGTCTTTGTGTGTTTGTGTATCAGGATGACACTAGTCTCACAGAATGAGTTTGCATTGTGGTAGTTTGAATTCTACGAAGGAACGAAAGGTTCCTTCCTTTCGTAGTTCATGGAATAATTTGAGAAGTATTGGTGTTAATTCTTCTTTGAAGGTCTTGTGGAACTTGGCAGAGAATCTTTCTGGTCCTGGGCTGTTCTTGGTTGGTAGGCTTTTCATGGTGTCTTCTATTTCATTGCTTGAAATTGATCTGTTTAAATTGTGTATGTCCTCCTGAATCAGTTTGGGTAGGTTTATATGTCACTAGAAATTTGTCAATGTCTTTGAGATTTTCTATTTTATTGGAGTATAAATGTTCAAAATATTTTCTAATTAACTTCTGGATTTAAGTAGCATCCATTGTGTTATTTCCTTATTAATCACATTTTTATAATTTGACTTTACTCTCTCTCTGTGTTAGTGTAGTTAAGGGTTTACCAATTTTATTTAGTTTTTCAAAGAACCAACTTTTTGTTTTGTAGGTTTTTTGTATCGCTTGTTTGACTTTTATTTATTTCAGCTGTGATTTTAATTATGCCCTGTCTTCTGCTGCTTTTGATGTTGATTTGTTCTTCTTTTTCTAGGGTTTTGAGATGTAATGTTAGGTCATTTACTTGTTGACTTTCTATTCTTTTAATGAATGATCTCAATGCAATGAAATTTCCTTCAGTGCAAACTTTCCTTAGCACTGCCTTCCTGGTATCTCAGAGATTTTGATGCTTTTTATCAGTGTTCTCATTTACCTCTAAGCATATTTTTATTTTGCCCCTGATTTCTTCTCTCCATTTATCAATCAGTAACATGTTATCCAGTCTCCCAGTGTTGGAATAGCTTCTATTTTTTATTTTATCGTTGATTTCTAGTTTCATTCCATTATGATCTGCTAGAATGCAGGGTAGTATTTGTTTTGTTGTTGTTGTTGTTAAGAGTTGCTCGGTGGCATAACATATGATCTATTTTAGGGAAGGATCCATTTACTGCTGAGAAGAAAGTATATTTGCTTGATGATGGATAAAATGCTCTATATATGTCTGTTAAGTCTAAATCATTAATTGTATTATTTAGTTCTATAGTTTCTTTGTTTAGCTTTTGTTTGGAAGATCTATCCAGTGGTGAGAGAGAGGAGTGTTAATGTCACCCAGTTTTATTGTGTTGTGGCCTATTTGATTCTGAGATTGAGAAGGGTTTCAATGCTCCATTGTTTGGGGCATATATATTTATAATTGTTATGTCTTGTTGATGTAGGATTCCCTTAAGGAATATGAAATGTCCTTCTTTATCCCTTTGGACTAACTTTGGTTCGAAGTCCACTTTATCTGATATGAGGATGGAAACCCCTTCTTATTTATGTAGTCCATGTGAGTGACCAGTTTTTTCTTAATCTTTCACCTTCAGTCTGTGAATATCTTTTCCTAGGAGTTGAGTCTTTTGCTGACAGCATATTGTTGGGTCTTTTGGATTTTGAAAAATCCCATTTGTCATTCTATGTCTCTTGATTGATGAGTATAGTAGACCATTAACATTCAGTGTTATTATTGAGATCTGATTTGTATTCCCAGTCATTTTGGTTTATTTTTGGTTTATAACTTAGTTTCTCCTTTGATTGACTTTCCCTGTAGTGTAGTTTCTCCCTTTGCTGGTTTTCTTTTCCTCCTCATGGAATTTTTTGCTAAGAATGTTCTGTAGTGCAGACTATCTAGTAGTGAATTCTTTTAACTTTTGTTTATTGTGGAAGGTTTTTATTTCTTCTTTAAGTCTGAGGCTTAGTTTTGCTGGATATAAAATTCCCAGTTGGCATCCATTTTCTTTCAGAGCTTGATATATGTTATTCCAGGATCTCCTGGCATTGAGGGTCTGGGTTGAGAAATCAGCGGAGATCCAAATTGGTTTCCCCCTATATATAATTTGATTTTTTTTCACTCACAGCCTTCCAAATTCTATCCTTATTCTGTATGGTGTTCATTTTCATTATAATGTGCCTTGGTGTGGTTCTTCTAATTTTTTGTACATTTGGGGTTCTATAACCCTTTTATAATTGATTTTCCATGTCATTCATTAGATTTGGAAATTTTTCTGATATTGTGTCATTGAAAAGATTGTACATTCCTTTACTTTGTATCTCCATGCCTTCCTGTATTCCAATAAATCTTAAATTTTGTCTTTTCATGTTATCCCATATATCTTGGAAGTTCTGTTCATGGTTTCTTACAATCTTCTCTATAGGGCCAACTTTACTTTTTAACAGTATATATTTTGCCTTCATTGCCTGAGATTCTGTCTTCCAAGTGGTTGTGTTGGTGATACTTTCCACTGGATTTTTAATTTGGTTTATTGTTTCCTTCATTTTGAGGATTTCTGCTTGATTCCTTTTTATAATCTCTGCCTCTTTATTGAAGTGATCTTTTACTTCCTGTATTTTCTCTCTCTTAGCATCCTTTATTTCCAAGATCAGTTTATATACCTTCTAAACTATCTGACATTTCTTCTACTTTGTTGTCTATGGATTCTGTTTTTGGAATACCTTGTTTTGGTTGAGGTACTCACTTGTTCCCTTTTTTTTTTTTTTTCATATTTGTGTGTCTTCCCATCTAGTGGTAGATCTGAGGCAGTACAGATTCTACCTTGTAGTTTTATAGTATTCCTGAAGGCTTCCTCACCTTTAAGGGGGAGACCAGTGTTTACAGCACCCAATGCAAACGATATACAACCTTAAACCCAATAGCTTCTATTGTAGTCTTAATAGCTTCCATTAAGACTTCTATAGTTTTGTTGCAATAAACAGAAGTGATGTGTTCGATTATTGTCTACAATAAAAACAGTAAGTTTTCTAAAAGGGTTTACTATTTCAAATGATGGAGAAAGAGGGAACAGAAGTAGTGTAGTATATGATGTTTATGAGGGAGAAGGAGAGAAGATAAAGGTAAAAATTTATAGTAAGAGTGAAGGAGGAATTAATAGAGGTTGGCTGTTAGTATGAGAGAATTGAGAAAGAATTCAGGGAGACAGATAAGTGAGGAAAATATACACAGATTAAAAAAAAACTAAAAATATAAGAATATACCACAAAACTGCAATATATTATTCAGACATCCTATTCCTCAATAAATTGATGCATGAAAAATATTTGGATTCAAAGATGGTAGAGATGTGAGGTTCGGGGAAGAAAAAAAGGGAAGTCTCAATGGAAAATTGAATGATTGCTTCCACTAGCTTTCAAAAATTTTCTCAGCTTCCCTTCTCTGCTGATAGGTGGGGTTGTCCTAAGTTTGATGGTAGCTCCCTGGTTGGCTGGGTGAGCCAATAGCAAGATGCCCTAACACCATCTTCCAGTCTTCCCATCCATTGTAGCTGGCCCCTTCCATCCCCTTGCACTTCAGGAATTACTTAGCTGGAAAGAGCACAATTTTCTCAAGTCTCTTCAAACTATGATCCCCCTGGGAACTGCCCTCAGTCTCTGGCTTTCCACAAGCTTGCCAGGCCAACACTAGCCCATGCAGGCCCAGCTGCAATCTGAGGGATCTGGGCTTCAGATTCCCCAGGCTCTGCCTTGCTGCAGTCCTAAGATCTCAATTCCATTTCATCTTGCAGAGAGACTACCAGGGAACCGCTCACACAAAGGAGCAAGCCTACAAAGAGGCAACCAGATGGCAGCCATTAGCACACCCAGCAGTAAGTCCTCAGGTGCAGCCAAACCTGTAGGTACCCCAGCAGTATATCTCTAGGTCCTGGCTGGTATCCCCAGTCTGAGGTGGCTGTGCCCCAGGATGGCAGCAGTGGTGTCGGTAAACCTGCAGGCCCCTGGGTCCTGGGCTCCCATGTCCTGGCTGGTGTCCCAAGATGGCAGTGGCCACATGTAACCAAACCTGCCCGTACTCTGATAATTGACTTCCAGGCAGCAGCGGGTGATCTGCAGTCAGTCTTTGAGCCAACCACTGGTGATTGGCGGGTGGACATCGGGTGGTGGGCAATGGGCAGGCAAACTGGCCAACGGCAGGCAAATGGCGGATGAATAAAGGACAAACAGTAGGGGATCCATGGGCAATGATGGCTGTCTCGCAGAGAAACAGTATTTCCTCTACTTTAATGCCAAGTTGTAGAGTAACAAGGAATGCAGGCTCCCTCTAGTTCCCCATCTTGTATCTTCCTATGGTGGCTAGTTTTAACAGCATGGTGCAACTGACAACAGTACTAATGTAATAAATTACAGTTGTTCTAAAAACATAGCTATGCACATAGAATACAAATATTAATGCGAAGAACTGTAATACTTAAGAGAAAGTTGGTCCTCTTCTATATATTTTATCATCAGTTTTATACTTTTTTCCCTTATAGTATTTTATGGTACCATTTTTATTTGTTCTGATTCTGAGTTTGCTTTTTACAGAGACTGGGGTGCTTTTTAAAATATTTTAGAACATATTTATAGACAACAGAATAGTTTAGAAACAGTGTTGTAGAGATTTTCTATTATTACTGATAAAATGAAAGTTTGGCAGTGAATATTATTTAATGTGGACATAGTACTCTATCATTATAATTCTAAATTAGCAAAAAAATAGTCTTTGACTATAGTTCAGTAATAGTAGAAATCATTGCTTAGCAGTGTTATGTCAATATGTACCTGTTCAGTTGTCCTGAATTACATTTCTTTGGCCTCTTGAAATTTTTTATTGTTACTGTTTTTAACAGACAGGCAGATATATACACATATCTGTAGTACAATGATGTAAAAGAAAAGAAAAATAATACAAAAGATATACAATGAAAATTTCACTTTTATCCTAGTTCGCTTTTCCCACTCTGCTGATACAACTGGTTTTTCAGTTTCTTTTGTAACAATTCCGAGATCTTCTAGGAATGCAAAAATGTGTGTTGTCCTCTTCTTTTTCTACAGATGATATTGTACTGTTTTTACACACAAATATCCTTTGCTTTTTTTCCCACCATAATATCTTGGAGAACTTTCTAAAGAAGTACTTGCAAATCTTCCACATTCATTTTAGTGGTTGCATAGTCCTCTTTTTTGGTGAATATACTATTATTGATGTAAACGATTATTTTCCTCCTGATTTCTTGTTGTTGCAAATATTCCTGTAGTGAATATTCTTGTTTGTATTTTCTGCAAAGACATTTTAAGTAGGATAATAATGTGTATTGTGTCTGTGGCTTACTGGAAAGATCTTTTAAGTCCATCAGTGGATAAGTGGATAAAGAAAATGTGGTATATATGCACAATGGAGTATTTTCGACCATAAAGAAAAAGGAAATTATGGCATTTGCAGGAAAAAGGATGGAACTAGAGATCATCATGTTTAATGAAATAAGTCAAACTCAGAAGGTTAAGGGTTGTATGTTTTCTCTCATATGTGTAAGCTACAGAGGACAAAAGAAAAGAAAAGTAGGGGTGGATTCCTCAAAATTAAAAGGAAATCAGTGGAGGACAGGGAGGTGGGGAGGAAGGGAGGAAATGCTGGGGAGCAATATTGGTCAAATTATATTGTTATATTGTGTGCATGAACAAATATGTTAATAAAAAATCTCATCATTATGTACAACTATAATATACCAATAAAAATATGGAAAAAAGAAAGATCATTTAAAATCAACATATATATGAGCATAGAACAAAGTATGTTTTCTAACTCTGAATAATGTCAAATTTCATATTTAATGTCACACATGAGGAAACTGGTCATGTTGAAGGTGAGCATAATTTTCTAAGTATATTTAAAATAAAGTCTTTGAATCTGGCCATGGGCAGATTAGTCATAGCCTGATAATTTGAAATATTCTTTGGTTAGGAATTGTGTTTTTTTGAAAGATGTAAAATAATGTGCATTGCAGTGTTTTTTATAATAACCCCAAATTGGGAACAATCCATATGTCCACCAAAAGTAGAAAGTTTGATATTTTGGTTGTTATAGAACTCTATATACCTGGAAAATCAACAAATTAGATCCATATGTAATAATGTGGAATAATCTCATGATCATAGATACTGTCCTCATAGTGTCTTTGAGAAATCAAGAAGAGGTCTCAATTGATTGACTTTTCTATAAATATCAGATACTTGGGCTGAAATCTGTGAAATGTAAATTCTGTCTCCCATTGGGGTACTATAATTCTTATTTGCTGGGATGAGAGCTACATTATTTTGACTTGTTAAAACAAGACCCTTGTCTGGTTCTTCCAAAGGATACAAGTCATCATACTATACACTCAATTAGCATGGCATGAGGAAGAGCAGGGAGATTAGACTTTAAATATAAGAATTGTGAATGAATAGCATTAAATGAGACTAAGGAAAGTTTTAAAGTATGACCTACAGTCTATAAAGTTCAAAGGGCAAGATCAGAGGCAGACAGAACAGCTCCCTCACACCCTCTTCATTTATTCCCAAAATTCTTCTATTGAATTCTTTTTTTTTTTTTTTTTCATCTCTTGGTGGTTTATTTTATTTTATTTTTTTAATTTTTTTTATTGAACACAAATGGAGTACAGCTATTGTTTCACTGGTTGTACACAAAGTAGAGTCACACCATCTGTGCGTTCATGCATTTACACAGGGCAATGGTATCTGTCACACACTCTGTTATTAATTTTACCCCCCATGTTATATGCATGTATGAATATGCCACAGTGAAACCCACTATTCTATGTAATTATAATGCATCAAAATGCACCAATAAATTTTTAAATGGTGCTCAGAACCGAGTATAATGTTCTTTATTGATATGACCAGTAACAGATGAGAGTGAGGTTTTCATTTTCCCTTGATTTATATACCGTACTGCTGTTTATTCAGCCAAGAAGTAAATTGGATATTTTGATATTTTTACTTTAGTATCTCAATGTGTTGTTCATTTTCAATAAATTCACACTGTTAAAAAATAATCTAGTTATTGATGGAAACGGTAAATATTTCTGCTATGGGAATTTTCTAGCTAGATCAAGGGTTGAAGGGCTTGCCAGAGCATGAGAGGCTCTAACTGATTTGCCCTTCCCACACTTGGTTCCACATCTCTGGACTGCTGTCCCTAATGAATATCATTGTTCCTTGTTTAGATTTTAGGTCACATCGCACTGGGTACTCACACAAGCTGAGTTTTAGGTACTTGCTTCCTGTATTTGAATGTTTGATATTTGATCTCAGTGTCTTAAACTCTTGGTATTATTCTCTTCTGTGTGCTTCTCTTTGGGGATGCCATGATTTCTTCAGGTTCTGGAATTCTCTAATGCATTTCTGTTCCTGTTCCTTCCTTGTGATTATTTATTCCATATCCTACCCATTAGCCAAGTTCTAGAAATTCTAAGTTCAGCCAAACACAGGTATCTTTTTGCTTTTCTCTACTTCCTGGCCACTACTGAGTCATGGCCACCTTTATGTCTTTTCCAGATGACTTCAGCAGCTTTTTTCTTGCATCCTCTCTGCCTATCCCCCGATTTCTCCTACAAGCACCTAGAGAGCTGTGACAGTGATCACTAAATATTGGCTGGCTGTTTGGCATTTGATTTTAAGGTTTAGAAGTTTTGGAGATTTTTTTGTTTTCATTTTTGTAGACTCCAGCGTATCAAAATATATACCATATAAACTATAATTTTTGAGATTTTAATTTTGATCTATATAATGATATTCCCGTGAATATTTTTTGTAGGCTTTTCACTGGGTACTAAAATTTGTACCTATTATTAGGATGCTCTTCTGAATAAATCACAAGAACTAATTGCAGTTATAAAATCCTGCATTGCTGTTGTGTCTAATCAAAGTCTTTTTAAATTCTACTTCGGATTTTTGCATAAATTTACATGATTCTCTTGGTTTCAGCTGTAAGTAATAAATTTCTGTTGCTTATTAAAGCATTGCTAAGGTGAAGACATAATCATTTGAAATAATTTAATTGTGAAAATTTCATTCATTTATGGGCTGGGGTTGTAGCTCCGTGGTAGAGTGCTTGCCTAGCATGCGAGAGGCACTGGGTTCTACCCCCAGCACCACTTAAAAATACTGAATAAACAAAATAAAGGTATTGAGTTCATTTACAACTAAAAATATCTTTAAAAAAATTTTCTTCATTTAAACTAAATTTTAAAAACTTGATTTTTTTTTTTAGTGAATATAATAAAGGCTAGTTTTATTGCAGATTCCCCCAGGCAGATTGTTTGATCTAATGGACCTTACCATGTAAAGTTAGTATAAATAACAGAGAAACTGCTTAATGCACTGAAAAATTACAATAGAAAGATATTTAGGGATATATTCTAGAACTATGAATAAATAGTGAACGTTTTACCTAAATATAATCCTATAGAAAATTTGTCTGCCTAAGACTTGAAGTGTTAATCATTTCCTGTTAAGTCTGTCACAGAAAAGTGGGTAAAAGGTACTCAGCTGATGGGAGGAAATTTTAATTCATTTGACCATGTAATTATCAGATCACTGTATGTACTCAAGTATTACATACAGTTTGACTATTTAACAAACCCTTCAGCAAATAAAATCAATTATTAGTTTTCTTCTCCAGCTATTCCCTTAAAATTATACGAACACAATGCTAATCTTTTTTATTTAAAGGAAATGTTTGCTGGTATCTTTATGTTCCTAAAGGAACAATTAAGTATTTTAAGCCCTTGGTCTTAATGATCTAAAACAAATATTTTGTTTGATGGAGTGTATTTGCTGAAATTTGTGGATTTTATTTATCCTCATCTTTTTAAAGTTAGATTCTTCACTTGTTATGATTCTGTTTGAAATTAGGGACTGAGACTTGTTACTTTCCACTTTTTCTTGGTTGGTTTTTCAATCCCTATCCTATAAATCTTTATTGTATACCAACCACAGTGGGCAACAAATAAGACAGACATGGGATCTGCCTTCTTAGAGCTTACAAGCTACTAAGACAGTGAAATTGAACAAAAAAATTACACAAATTTTTACTGAATTATAACTATGATATATCTTTAAGGGTGGGTTTAGGATAACTAATAATAGGGTACAGAAAGGGTGAGGTGAAAACTACTTTCCTGGAAGGTTTTTAAGTCCAAGCGTGGGTCAGCAGAGCAAAGGCCTATAGTGACTAGGGAGGCAGGGCTTTCCTGACAGTTGTGTAGCTGAGTCAGAAGGGGACACAGAACATCTTTCTTTCCAAGTATTAATTTTTTTCTTTCTTTCTTTTTTTTCTTTTTTTTTTTTTTTGCGGTGCTGGGGATTGAACCCAGGGCCTTGTACTTGCAAAGCAAGCATTCTACCAACTGAGCTGTATCCCCAGCCTCCAAGTATTAATTTTTATCAGTGTTGATAGTCTCTTAATTTTATAGTCATTTCCTGATTTACTCATTTCCTTTTTTATTTTTTTGCTCTATTTTCTTGAGTTTATCCTTCTGTTTTTCCTAATTTTAAAAAATTTCCTACTTATCTCATTAATTTTTAAATAATTTTATTAGTTCTAATTAATTATACACGATAGTAGAATGCATTTTGACACATCATACATAAATGGAGTAACTTCTCATTCTTCTGCTTGTACGTGATGTAGAGTTATACCAGTCATGTAATCACACATTCAAGGCTATCATTTTCTCTCTGATTACTCCTTTAACCACATCCTGACAATTTTGTGTGTAGTTAAATTTCTGTAACTTTTCACTTTATATTTTGAGATGATGTTACTAGGTGCATTCATATTTGGTGTATCTGTTTGGTGTATTGAACTTTTTATCATTAGGTCTCTAGATTTTTTTTCCTTTCAGAGCCATTTTATCTGATAACAAACTCAGTGATTCTGTTTTGGTAAGAATTCAACTAGTATTTCTTTTTCCATCCTTGTGTTTTTCAATCTCTTTATATCTTTATGTTCTTTAAAAAGTGTAAAGGTAGATATTGTTTGTCTAATCTAGTAATTATTGTCTTTGAATTGAAATATTTAGTTCATTTATATTTTAGTGTAATAAAATATGTGTATATGTGTGTGTATCTATACATACATATATATCTTTGACAAAAATGCTTATATATATATGTTTCTTTTTTATGATCTTAATTTTGGCTTTCTTTTTGTATTGCCATTTTATGTTTCTTTATCTTTTAAAATTGAATTTTTCATTTCATTTTGCCCCTGCTCTACTACTTTAAATGTACTCTGCTTCTCTTCTTTTGGTGGTTTTCCTAGGAATTTAACAAAGATTCTTAACTTATTAAAACCTAAAGCAAGGGCTGGTGATGTGGCTCAGTGGTAGAGTGCTTGCTTGTCATCCATGAAGTCCTGGATTTTGTCCCCAGCACTGAAACAAACAAACAAACCTAAAACAAATAAGTCATTTCTCATTTGAGTATCTTTGAAGGTCATTAATTTCCTCTCATTATTATGCTATTATTGTTTGATATGTATATATAATATATATATACACACATATGTACACACATTTATATGTGGATATACATAATACAAAGATTTTATATGGGTATACAATATTTAATACCAAATATTTATATTTATATCTGTATACATATAAAACATATTTAACTTTACAAGACATTGTTATTATTGTTAGCATTATTATGCTTGTTTGGAAGTTCTTGTCATTGTACTTATAAGTTACTTTGACTTAGGTTTCTAGATTGACAGCCATTTCTTTTCTCTGCACAATGCTGATGTTACTCCACTGTTCTCTAGTATTCATAATGGTTGCTGAGAAGTTACTCTGTTGCATTAATTTTTGCTCCTTTGAAGGAAAGCAGTTTTTTCTTTTGGGCTCTCTTTAGAATTTTCTTTGTGTGATTGGTATTCTGTAGTTTCACTATGATGATACTAGGTATGAACTTTTAAAAATTTTCCTTGATTAGAATTTGTTGGGCTTCATGAATGTTTGGATTAAACCCGTGGGATTCAAGAAACCCAATGATCTATAGATTCTAGAAGCTCAACAAATTATGAAAATTCCACTTCTCTACTCTTGAAAATTCTCAGCATGTCTACTAGCATTGGTTTTGCTTAATTTTGTCTCTCCTTCTGGGACTCTGAATAGACTTTTTAAAAAATGTACTATGGCTTTTCTTCACCTTTTCATACTCTGGCTGTGATATAGTCTAAGTAATCTCAGATATATATTTTTATTTCACTAAATCTTCACCATTCTCTTTAACTGATGTAATACTTATCCACTAAGTTTATAATGTCAATTTTCTCTTTTCTTTTCCTTCTTCCTTCCCCTCTCCTCTATTGTCCCTCTACCCTTGCCTTTCTGCTTTTGCCACTTTGTCTATTTTGAGGTCATATTCCCAGGTGCATTCACATTTAGAATATGTTCTTTCCCTTTCATTCTTCCTTTCTTATTTTATTCCTCTTCTTTTTCTTCCTTTCCATTCTTGACCTAGTGCACTGTTAGATGTAGGACATTTTTTTCTTCTTGTCTTCAAGGATTAGTATATTATTCTTCATTCACTTTTATCTTGAGAATATAGCTATTTGCAGTCCCCTTTGGAAGAGATAGGGCACTTTTCTTTTGTTCCCTGAGGTCCTGAAAATCAAGTTGAGGTTTACAAAGTTCGGCAAATATGTTCAGGGCAAAATTTTTTAATCTTCCCTTATGAATTTCTTAGTTTTTGCCTGAATTTTTCCTATTATTTTGACCAGTTTTCAGGTAACAACTTATCTGAACAATTATTTTTGGTATTGTTTTGTACTTCTAATTGCTTTCTATGGGTGGTTTAGTCAGATATGCAGTCTTCTATACTTTTGGAAACAGAAATTTTTAGTTTAAAAGCAAAATACAAAAAAGCCTCTTTTATCTATGAGGACTTCTAGTTAATGCCTGCTTTTGGTTAATTTTGCCAAAAATGAAAAAATATTGTTACGAAAAATAATGCAGATATGTCTTTTATTTGCTAGATTTGGATATTTAGTGTTTCTATTGGTAGGCCATTTGTGTACCAAATGTATCATCATTGCAATATGTGCCGTGCCTAATTAAAAATGATGAAGTCAAATGGCTTGAACTGAAATTAATTTTTTCTTATGTACATTAGCTATCCAAATGATAAATTTACATATCTAGATAATTTTTAAGAATCTTTGGTACCTTTCTGTAATTGAATATTTTATATATATATATATATGTGTGTGTATGTGTATAAATTTACATTTATAAATTTATATATATGTGTGTGTGTATATATATATATATATATATATATATAGCTTTTGTTTTTTGATTTCCACTTTAAGATCGAAAGACATTGTTATTGGTCATAATAGTCTTGTTCAGAGTTTAAATGTTTTGTCATTTTGAATTTCGTTGGATGTAAACCAGAGATGTATTTTTGTGGAATATTTTATAATAAAGTGAAATAAATAGGCAATCGTATTTTATAAGTACATGCTGAAAATAATTAGCTGTTTTTTCTCCCTTAATGAGAAGAGTATAAGTTATATGAATTGTGTACTTCTCAAAAGTTATTCACATTTCATGTTTGTCTTGTATACATTATGCAGTTCTAATGAAGTCCAGGAAATTATAAAAACTTGGCTGATGGGCAGATTGTAGTTTTTGCCTTATTCAAATTGCTGAGTGCTATTACATTTTTGAGTCTGTATTAGACTTTCAAGTTCTTGGGGGCAAATGCATTTCAGTTTTCATAAAAGAACATTGTTTTTCTGAGTTTGAAAGTGTAGAGTTTAACTGGTCAAATCTATTCATAAAAACTCTTCATTGTTTTGCCTCCTGGAGATATTAGTTAAGACTCTTCTGTAAAGTAACAAAAAAGTCTGGTGTAATAGAATCCATAGTATAAACTTTTCTATGTTTATTGAAAATTATATGTATAATTTTAAAGGTTTATTTACAGTTATTATATGTGTAATTTAGAGAAATTTCAACTTTTTGTTTTAGATTTTTAATTTTATAATTATGTTTTACTTACCTGCTAAGATTTATGGGAAATTAAGTTTCAGAGATTTGCTCTCACATTTCCTAAAGGTTAATTGAAGTCATATTTCAGAAGCCCATAACTTACAGTTGATACATTTATAAGTATGGTAAGTAATATTAACATTTCTATGTGAGCCATTTAAAGTGGACATTATAATTAATTAATGTTTTGAAACTGAAAAAGCCTTATGTTCAAATGTATTTTTATAAGAATAAGCCATTAACTCACATTAACTCACCTTTCTCATATTAACTGAACATTTTAGATATTTATAGATAACATTGTCATAAAGGGACTTCCTGATACCCATCATAATGATGATGGATCTGTAGGTACTACTTCAATTAATTTTTTTTTTAATGAGGGCATTCAGTTTTAGATATGTCAAATGTTCCTTATTTTAGCTTTGTTTTGAAATTACATTGTCTCTTGATTCAGTTATTTAAAATTCAACAAAGTTGAATAAAACTACATTATTTAGTACTATTAATCAGATTTCTCTTTTTCTTGCATCAGCCTTTTTCTTGTTTTCACTTCAGTTAAACTAGTTCATTTTTATGTAACATCTCACCTGGGATGTTATATTACAAACGTCAATGGCTTCTTTGCCTTCTGATTCATTCTGTACATGGTGTCTTTATATAGCGATGTTCAGAACCCAAGGTTCTTTTCAGTGGCTTTCCAGAATTACTATAATCTGTGATCTAATAATGGACTAACTATGTAGACTTTACTCACTATCACTCTGAACCTACTGGTATCTCAGTAAAACCCAAGTTACATGATCTTCCCTGTACATTTTCCCAATGTCTTCCTACCTCTGGTTCTTTGTTCTAGCTTTTTCTCCTCCTCAGCTAGAATACTGTTCTCCATCTCTGCCATGTGCAATCACACCCTTACTTTAATACCTAGTTTTAATGTCTCTTTCTCTATTGAGCCTTCCTCAGCCACTCCTCCAAGCTCCCTATTCCCAAACAAATCTGGAAGTGACCATTCTTTTTTATCCTAGTAATTACTGTTTTATCTGTGACACTTTATGCTGTTAGCTCATCTCCTTCAGGTTATTAGTTATGACACTGTGTAACTCTGGTTCTTTCTTTCCTGCTTTTCTGATCTTGACTTTTGGTTTCTTTACTGGTTTTCTTTTTCCATCTTCTTAATTTTTAGGGTTCTTGATTTTTAGGGTTTTGTGCTGAATACTTATGTTTTTTTCACTCTGATGATATATGTTAATCGATGAACCCAGATTTGTGCCTTCACTTTTCTTTAGAATTTCAGCCGTATCTTCAATTAATTGCTGCCTTGCTCTTGCCTCATGGCCTGATCCAGATGTACCTTCAAGTGAAAAACATCTACAACACAACATCTCTTCCCTTGTATTGATCAAACCTGTGCTTGTACTTTTATTTATTTTCTCAGTTAATAAAATTATTGTTTACCCAGGAGCACAAGCCACATAACTATAAGTCAACCTCAAGTCTTTGTCTTTGTTTGGTATAGCTAAGTGACTGGGGCATCTGTGATCCCCTTATTCTTTTTGTGTACTTTATACTGAAGTATAGTACTTGCTGTTCCCTTAAATATGTCTTGTGGTTTCATGACACTCTAGCTTTTTAAAATGTAATTTAAATTTTTTAATTTAGTTATGTGGTGCTGAGGAGTGAACTCAGTGCCTCATGTGTGCTGGGCAAGTGCTCTACCACTGAACCATGATCCCAGCCCTTCTTTTGCTTTTTGTATACTATTGCCTTTGCCTGAAAAATCCTATTAAGAATTATATAGGCTGGGCATGAATCCTAGCTTCAGTATTAGTTACTGACTTTGGCCAATTAATTAGCCCTTTAAGTACATGTTTCTTTACCTGCTCGGAAGAGGTATTGTGAAAAGAAAATACAAATACATACATATGATCAAAGGCGATAATATATACTATTGAATATATAACCGAGATGGTGCCATTTAACTATTAATTTTCCCCTTCTCTTTCTTGAAAGCCTGTCTTAGGATCAATTCCTTTGTTAGATCTTTCTTTTTATACAGATGAATATAATCCTTTTCTGTTCTTATACTTGATTTTCCATCTCTATTACTATATGTTATAATACCTTTATGTCTCTTCGCTAGAATGTAATATTTAGGATAGAGAAACTGCCTCTTTATCCACTTTAATAAAACTAATCCTAGCATCTATGCAAGCCCTTAAGTTAGATATAGAGTTTTGTGTACATGAAAGCACCTGGACTTTCCTGGGAAGAGAAGTTTGTTGCTTTTTGTAGATTCTCAGAGGAATTTGTTACTTAAGAAAGGTAAGGACTTATGGCCTACCACATGATACCTATTAAATAATATTGCACTGAATTAAACCACGAGTTTCTTGACCCCTGGTGATAGCAGCAACTTCCTGTTTTGCTAACCATCTGTGAAAGAGTAATCTGAAGGTCTGATCCCACTTGTCACTTCCCTGCCTTAACTTTTGGTCCTCTCTAGCTTTTTGAATGAATTTGTAGTGAGGTGTTGCCCTGCATTAAAGCTCTTTGTGTTTGAAATTTCTAGAATGATTTTTTTGCTGCACTAAACCCTTCCAGATATGAATACATTATATATTTTGGATGAATTAAAAGAACATTATGTAATGAGATGCTGTAAATTTCATTTTTCTTTATATAAAGCATATTCTTATGTCAGCTGGTCAGATAAGGAAAAAACATACTATCGTTCTTTGTCATCTTTATCTCTTGCTGTTTCTCTATGTACATCAGTTAGACTTGGCCTAAAATATGCTAACACAATATCTTGTTCATTTTAGGACTTATTTTTATCTGTCTCCTTTATTTGGGTTGTTGGAAGCATAAACAGAAAGAATGTAAAGTAAGTCCTTTGTAGACAGTGAATCTCCAATGGATTTAATTTCTTTCAAAATGTTGTCTCAGAAAACACTCTGATAAGAGCAGGTTGTCACCTTTTAAAAAAATCAGAATGTGAACCAAAATACAAAATACACAACTCTTTTTCCTATGTTTGATGCATTTAAGCCAAGAGTTATGGTCTTATTTTTGATAATCCTGTAAGATTTTAGTGGAATTTTAAAATAATTTTGTAAAATTAAGTGAAATGTTAAGGAACAATTGTAGAGACATCAGAAAAAATTATTTTTCTTATGGCTCATATGTGAAGAGAAAAAAAATTTTCTTGTACATAATTTATCCTTTCTTTCAGTTCTTTCAAGTGTTTGCTATAGGCCCTTAACTTTTTTTCCTGTATCCATCTCTCATGTTTGGGATTATCATCTGACTGTGCATCTTATGATTTAATTCAGTCTGAAATATTGCATGTACAATCTGAGACTGGCTATAAAACATGTGTCCATGAGGTAATAATTTTTTTTTATTCTAGTTGTCATTATTTGAATGAGTAATAGATAATGTACAATTTTTATAATCTGCCTGTATAAATCTACAATGGTGATGGATTGCATGTTGAATTCAGCAGAACATAAAAAGAGAAGAAAGATTTGTGCCTCTTTGTGGATATCTTTCTGTTAAAGAGAATTGCCCCTGGGTGAGGTGTAATCCCACCAATTTAGGAGGCTAAGGCAGGAGGATCGTGCATTCAAAAGCCAGCTTCAGCAAAAGCAAGGTACTCAGCAACTCAGTGAGACCTTGTCTCTAAATAAAATATAAAATAGGGCTGGGGTTGTGGCTCAGTGGTTGTGTCACCCTGAGTTCAATCCCCGGTAAACTCTCTCCCCGCCAAAAAAAAAGAGAATTGCCAATTAATCATTTAATAGCTTTCTGGATTACTATACAATCTTGCATTTGGAGATAGTCTGTCAAAGGTAAAATAAGTGGAAGAAATTTGTACATGCAGCTCTCTCTCTTTTAAAGATTTCCATCTGTCAGCCCTGGTTTCAGTTATTCTCTGTTGTCTGTGTTTTTTGTTTTGTTTTGTTTTGTTTTTTGTTTTTTGTATCTGTTACTGACCCTTTAAGACCTGGGCTGTGCTGCATTGATCTTAAGGTAGTCTCTAGAGCAGAGAGATCTTGGCTGAATGGGCCACCTATAGGTATAAGAGCTTCTAAGGGAAAGACTGGTTTGCTACAACACAATCTAGACTTTGAATGGTTTTTCTGGATTATTATACAACCTTATAGTTGAAGTTGCTCTGTCAGGGGTCAAGTATACAGAAGAGATTTTGTATGTACAGGCATTTATGCAGTTGCATAATAAGGAGTTTGAACAGTCAGGAACTAATTTGAAGGTGCCAAAGTGCACTGCCTCTGGTGTGCAAGGATAGCAGGACACCAGAAGAAGGGGTTAAAAAATATTTAAAAATTTTAAGCCCAGTGCTGGTACTCCCAGCCCTGTTTCTTAGCCTGGCCCTAGATAGCCACAGATTATCTCACTGTGGGTCAAGGATACTACCCCAGGGCTGGGGGTAAAAAATAAAATAAATAAAATCCAGGAAAGCTGCCTAGGCTGTAGAATATTGGCCGGCCTCTGCCCTTCTTTCTAGCCCCTTTTTGCCCATGGGTGGGAGCCTGGGTGGATGCTGCTGGCCACAAAGAATATAAAAGTAGGTCCTAGCACTGTTAGTTTATCATCTGGGGACAGGATAGTCTCTCCTTTTAAGATCTGACAGGACACCCCATTTGGCCAGGGGATATCTATCAAAGGGGCAAAGCAATTCTTGCTAGAACATTATTCCATCAAACTAAATGCCTGGGAAGACTGTCAGAATAAACTATACTCAGGAAAGAAAAAGACAGAAAATAATGCCAACCTGAGTTTTGTAGGCAGCCTTTTTGCAAAGGATCTTCAAGGAAGCCTAAAGAAAAGAATGGATAGGGCCTCCTCCGTTGCATATCAATATGCCTAGAATAAGAAAAAAGCCCAAAAGGAGCCTCTGGATGCAATTGACAATGGGGGACTCACTTCAAGTTGGTGACATCATGATAAGGCAGATAGGCTAGGTTCAAAAATATCCTATTCTCCAATTCCTTAAATGCAACTTGGGAGAAGTTTTTGTTGAGGCACAGTTTTTGTTGGAAGATTGTCCAACCCACTCCTGGGATGAAATTTGTTGTGTAAATTAAATGCACAGATAACATTCATAAGGATTGTATCAAAATATGAATATAAGAAAGGGTGTGAAACTAAAAAAGGTAAAAGAAAGTTTTAGGTGTAGAAATATTTTAGTATGGAAAATTAGAAGGTAAAAAAAATGTTTCTGGATGAGAAAGTATTTTGTTTGCTAAAGTAATATTCTTGTGCTAATGTCCAAGACGAAAGAGGTCAAAACTAAGGATGTAAACAAGTTGCGAATGTTTAAGTAAGGTTTCTAGAAGTTAAATCTCATAAAGTTTGTGTTTGTGATTAAATTGCTTATAATTAGCACAAAATTATTTGAACTTTAATGTACTGATATGAAGCCAAGTCAGAAACAATGATCTGCTCTTGTCTATCAAGATAATTTTCTTGTATTTGTTAAGCTTTTTACTTGGGGAAACTAAGTCTTAAAGGAATTAGGATTTGTACCTGTTTTAAAGTCTTAAATGATTACTTTGTAACTGATTAAAGAAACAACTGTTATTTAGGTTATAACAATGTAGTTGATACCCTAAATATATGTGACTAGGCATATGTATGCATCTGAGAACTATATCTTTCTAAACCTTGTCTAAGTGTTATGTAAAAGTTTATAAAATGAAAGTTTAATTTACCAGCGAGATAACCAAAAAGTGTTCTCTTTTATACATTGTTTCTGATATAGAAGGGGCACACTGTCATTTGAAGATGTGTCTTATATCTGTTTGCTTTGACTAAGTCAATTTCTGATTAACACTGTTTCCTAAATGTATAAGAGATTTAAGGCTATCTTTTGATTTTTATTAACTGATGCAGACTTGTGATTATTGTTACCATACACTATGGATTCTAAATTGTACTTTAAAAGTAAAATTTAGTTAAATGTAAAGCTTCAGAGAGCACTTTGCCAAGTTGGTGTTCTCCAAACTAAAATTGTAACAATAGCCCCCTTAAGATTTATAATGATATAACAAAATTGATTGGTATTTATTTATGCCATTCAGTGTTTTATAAGTGATATGTAAAATTTTGTGTTACTCTTTACCCTGGGATGGAAATTTTAAATGTATTTTTGGAAGGTATTAAGGAGAGCCTGATTCGTTCAAGGTGAACCATGTGAATCATGAAAACATTCTGCCACCGTTTCCACAAAAGAGGAGTTAAGAGCTCTATTAGCCTTTCTGTTTGATTATGTTTCAGATGTAATGTTGTATTGTAAACTGATACTAAGAGGTTCAGGAAATAATACATGAGAACTTTGTAGGATATTTTTAAAAAGGGGCAAAGATCAGACTCAGAAATAAAACAATTTTTAACATTTGTCAAGGGGCCATCCTCACCTGAGTTAAGGCTCTGCCTCTCATCCTTTTCCATGTTAGGATGGCTCTGAAGTAGGTTAGAATTAAACTTATTTAAAGTTGTGTTCAAAAGATAGATTTTTGTTGTAAAGATTACTGTGATCTCAAAATAAGTGGGATAAAATACATAAGTAAGTAATGGTTTAAGATTATGAATACCATTTTACTTGATTCATAGCTATTATACAAACTGAATATGTTTTTGCTCTGTTAATTTTGTAGTTTCCTTGTAAACCTTATAACTTATAACTTATAACCTTATAACTTATAATTGCCTGTTAGTGTTTTGCAAAGGTACTGCTTTTAATCAAAAACCTGAGTGAATTTGAGATAATAAGCCATCACTCATAGGACAGGTAGGTTATAATGCTGACTTACAGTACTAATACTTACTGCAATTCAACCAAAGGGGTAACTATTGAAGGTATAACCTGCTACTCCCACTTTTAAGACTGGTGAAACTGGCCTGCTTATGTTTAAAATCCCCCAATTGGATGTTAAAAATCAAAGTCAAGGAAGTAAAAAGGCCAAGGAAAAAGCAGCCAACATTTTGGTTCTTGCCCTCTAAAGGTCAGCCAGGACCCAGAAAATGATAGGACCACTCTGTGGGCCCTGCAGTTCCAGTGAGTTACCTGATCAGGGAGATTGAGAGGTCCCCAGAAAATAGGAAGCCAACCAGTGTACATTCTGCAAGGTGGAGGGTCATTGGAGAGGGAAATGTCCCTGATATTTCCGAGTGAAACCACATATGGTCAGCAAGACCCATAACCCATCTTGGCAGATGGTACCTGTCCGGTCGGATTTAAGCGGCTGCAGGGGGAGGAAGCAAGCAACACCTGGCAACCTACTGCAAGTGGGAAGCAATCAATTGGATGTAAATGAATAAGACCTGCTGACCCTTACGTCCACCTGATCCACCTATTCCTGGGCAGGACCTCTAGGCTATTCCCACCCTATAAAAACCCTGGGCAACCACAGCCACGTGCGATTTTCTCCTGCTTTTCCACCCTGACTTTCACCCCGGAGAGCTGGGAATTTTGCCTGGGAGTGCAAACTCCAATAAAGTTTGGTTCGGTTACTTTTGTCTGACTCCAGCTTGGCTACCCGCCTGTGAACGTACATTTGGTGCTGAAATCGCGGTGAGCTTTCAGTGCCACTGGTAGAGGTAAGGTGAAGGAGCCAAGAGGCTTTGCGTGGGTCCCCAAGAGTTATCTCTGAGGAATCTCAGCTGACTTTAAAATACATGCATATATATATATATATATATATATATATATATATATATATATATGTATTTTTAGTTTTTGATGGACTTTTATTTTATTTATTTTTGTGCAGTGCTGAGAATTGGACCCAGTGCCTCATGGTTTTCAGAGACTGGCTGAAATACTAATTGCTTTTGTGGTAATTGTTTACAAAAATGTAATGCTCTGCTGTCTTGTTTATTGTTGTCTTAGCATGATTCCTAGCTTATGTATGCCTTGTCCAGTCACCTGTCATCTGCAACTGTGGACCTCTGGACTGCTCTGATGCTGAATTCCCTTAACTGTCCATGCCCCACCTAATAGAGGTCAAGGATTTTGGGTTACTTCCCCCAACTTCTCCCTCTTTGAGCAGGAAGCAATTTGTAGTTGTTGGCACCCATTTTTTCATGGAAATAGAATATAGAAATTGACAGTGGGGAAATGTAACAGTGGTCCACTTTATGCTCTGACTATAGCCCTTGCTGCTCTACAACTGCAACTTATTTGTAAAATGGACATGTTTCTTTCTCTTCCTGCTCCTCCCTAATCTCAGGGGAAACAGGATTACTTTTCTTCCTCACTTTAGGCAAATTTATCTGACTTTGAGTACACACCCATCATAGGAACAAAGTAATCCAGTCTTTGGGAATGGTGCCAGGAGATCTCAGAAATGACTGTCTTCCAAAGTAACAAGTGAATTACAACTCCAACAGAGAACACTTGGAATGTAGCCTTTGAATCACCTCTTCAAAGCCTCCCCGTTCCTACTGATGGGCAGAATCACAGCCCAAAACAGGAGTCCCCTGTGTTTCTCCTTTGTTAGCTAAGCAATAAAAGTTCTTTTTCCTTTTTCTCAGTAAATAAATAAAGAAAAGAAAAAGAAAAAGAAAGGAAAAAAAAGAAAGAGTTGTAAGCCATGTAATTGAAAAATATATATTTACTAAAAAATATATATTTAAAAAGATACAAGGAGGCTTCTGAATATAATGATTTAAAGATATAAGTGTATATATGCCAAAATAAAAGACAAAAAAAAAAAAAAAAGACAACTCAATGACAACACACTTTCTTCATAGTGTAACAGGGGTTCACTTGATGCTTTGACTATATCCCTTGTCTCTTTGAAATTTACATGTTTTTTTTTTCCTTTCCAAACCTTCTTTTCCCTGACCTCCCTGATCTTCTTTTCCATGATCTTTTCCCCAAACTTCTCCTCCCCAGCCTTTTCCCTGACCTCCTCTCTGATCTTCTTTTCCTTGACCTTCTCCTCTCTGATCTTCTTTACCCTGATCTTCTCCTTTCTGCCTGTCCTCCCTAATCTCATTTTCTCTGAATCTCCTCTTTAAAAGCCCTCCTGTTCCTGTTGATGGGCAGAATCACAGCCTCTGGGGCAGGAGTCCCCTGAGTTTCTCCTTAGCTAGCAAAGCAATAAAACATTTTCCTTCAAGACTGTTTTTGCTATTGGATTGGTGTCGAGGATGGGGACTGAGCTTTGGGTTACAATAGTATTTATTACCATGAATAAAATACAGTCTCAAGTATA
The DNA here is from genome assembly GCA_020662805.1 of Glaucomys volans. Classification (NCBI taxonomy): domain Eukaryota; kingdom Metazoa; phylum Chordata; class Mammalia; order Rodentia; family Sciuridae; genus Glaucomys; species Glaucomys volans. Next base: position 472,412 of record JAJEJO010049065.1, on the reverse strand, counting down.
ACTTCAGGTTGGTAATGAGTTTTCTTTTATTTACCTTTGATGATTTCCATCATTCTACCAATACAAAACATTTTTAAACTTCAAATTGATATTAAGGTGATTAAAAGGAGCACTATTGGACAGTGGTGGTTTTTCCATTAGAAGATGAAGTAAATGAAATATTGAAGGTTGTAGAATTACTGTTAGTTTTGCTAATCACAGAATTAAGTTATTTTGAGTTGCTTACAATTCTAAAACGATTTATGAATACAGAATATCGTCTTTATTTTATTGTCATTTTTGCTTTTGGTTTTAAATTTGAAATATGTCTGGCAATTTTTTTGTTACTTGAAAATTAGTGTTTGTGTACTAGAAAAGGTATATGTCTTTTTGCTGTTTGCACTTTTATTTTATTTATTTATTTTCTTTTAGGGTACCAGGGATTGAACTCAGGGGCATTTGACCACTGAGTCACATCCCCAGCCCTATTTTATATTGTATTTAGGGATAGGGTCTCATTGAGTTGTTTAGCACCTCGCTTTTGCTGAGGCTGGCTTTGAACTTGAGATCCTCCTGCCTCAGGCTCCTGAGCTGGCATTACAGGCATGCACCACCATGCCTGGCCTAGTGTTTACACTTTTGAGGCATGTTTTAATCTCTTGTTTCCTAGATTCAATTAGACTACATTTTTTTAAGTGTTCTTTTCAAAATGGGATGACTGTTGTTAATGAATTTAGATTTCTAGTCTTTTACGTTTATGTAACCAACAGTCTACCTAACTTTTTTCACTTGGATGTCTATTGGACATTCAGAATCAACACATTCTTCCCTAAGGTCATGGTTGTTCTTGGATTAATTTTCTAATTTTCTTCTCCTGGAAACATGATAAAGTAGAATGTCATCTTTGTTATCAGACAGAAGTGTTCTGGATAAAAATGACTCATATAAATAATTTTGCCTGTAATGATGTATAATAATGTGCTTGTAATGCTCATGAGGCTGTGGAAGTAGGATTCCAAATTTAAGGCCTTCCTGGGAAACTTAGTGAGATCCTGTCTCAAAATAAAAATAACAAGGGCTGAGTATGTTTTCTGAACCTGGGTTCAACCCCCAGTACCTCAAGGAAAAACAAAACATTCTTTCTTGCCTAGGAGCTCTATCAATGAAGCGTGCATACCTGCTTCAAAGCCAGGAGACTTTCCTGTGTATTGGAGCTTGCAACCAAGTGTGTCTATTATAGAGATATCATTGTAGTGGTGTCTGTGAAGTTCTTTCAAGAGATAGTGACTCTCATGAGGCATATGCCTGGCTTTTAAGCCAAGGTGAGCCTCACACTCAACCTAAGTTGCTCACGAACTGGGATTTGCATTGAGGGCAGAGACTAACCTTTTAATTGCTGAAACTTTTCTTTTGAAAGAGAAACTTTGACATTATCTATATGCTGACTATACTTTCTAACTGAATCTGATGCTCCTTATGGCCTGGGATAGTTTTCAGAGTCCAAGTGTCTCACTGAAATAACATATGGCGCAAGTTGGTGCAGCCGCTCTGGAGAGCAATGTGGAGATTCCTTAGAAAACTTGGAATGGATCCACCATTTGACCCAGCTATCCCACTCCTTGGCCTATACCCAAAGGACTTAAAATCAGATTACGACAGTGATGCAGCCACATCAATGTTCATAGCTGCTCAATTCACAATAGCTAGATTGTGGAACCAACCTAGATGCCCTTCAATAGATGAATGGCTAAAGAAACTGTGGTATATATACACAATGGAATATTACTCAGCCATAAAGAAGAATAAAATTATGGCATTTGCAGGTAAATGGATGATGTTGGAGACTGTTATGCTAAGTGAGATTAGCCAATCCCAAAAATCCAAAGACAGAATGGTCTCTCTGATAAATGAATGATGATGCATAATGCGGGGGGGGGGAAGGGTGGCAAGAATGGAGGAAGGATAGATAGCATAGAGGGAAGGGAGGGGTGGGGTCAGGGTGGGGGGTTAAGAATAATAACAGAATGTGTGACAGACATCATTGCCCTGTGTACATGTATGAATGCACGGATGGTGTGATTCTACTTTGTGTACAACCAGAGAAACAATAGCTGTACTCCATTTGTGCTCAATGAATCAATAAGCAAATAAAAAAAAAAGAAAGAAAGAAAGAACATATGGCAAAGTCTACATCTGAACAACAGCTTCTTTGCCCCTTTTTCCATCAGCAACTTTTCCCATGTTAATCATTGGTCATTTCCTGCTTCCATTCAGTTAGACAAAATCTTGGAATCATTCTTGAATATTCTGTATCTCATCTTATATCCAATTCACTGGGAAATTTTATTACGTGTCCTTTCAAAATTCATAGTGTTGTGCCACCTCTCAGTATCTCCAGTCTTACTCTCCTTGTTTGATTCACCATTATCTCTTGACTGGATTATTGAAAAAGCATACTGAGTATCTCCTTTCTTTATCTCTTGCCCACAATTGTTCTCAGCACACTTTCCATAGTGTTTTCTATGATCTGATATTTAGTAGTGATCTAATATTTAGATCATCTCTGCTCAGAGTCCTAAATTGGCTAACAATTTACCCCCAGTTATTTTCTTTTTTGTGGCCCAGATTAATTTCTGAGACAGGCATTGCTCCCAAATCTTTATTTTCCTTATTTTGTTATTTATAGTTTATTTTTATAGGATTATTTATTTTGCCCTCAAACACTTTTCCTCGGTTGCCTTTCTAGGGTAGCTTTCTGCCAATTGTAATGTGCCATATCAAGAAATGGATATGTAAGAAATGGACAAATAATTCTCATTTACCATTATTTATTTTTTTCGAAGTTTAACATTTGCTTGCTTTCTCCTTTTTCTTTTTCCTCTTCCTTTTTTTTCTCCTTTCCTTCTCTTTTTTCTCCTCCTCGATATTTATTTAGTGTCCTTTTGTTCCTCAATGGAGGATATATAGTCAAAATACTAAGTCCCAAAGTTACCCAAGTACCAAAACCCACGTAAACCAAAACCTGAATTACTTCCCCCACATTTACAGTGTAGTTAGGTTATTCGTATGCAATAGGGTTTAATTCATTTTTTGCTCTTTGTATTCCATTTTAGGATTTAATTCCCCTTATTTCCTGTTTTCTTATTTAATTTGCTTATTTCAGCTATGTGCAACATTAACATGGTTTTAAAAGTCCAAGACTATATTGAAACTGATAATCAGAGGAGAGCAAGCTCCTGCCTTTCATTTCTTCTGTCTTCTGCCTCATTCTCATCTGTCCTTTATTTGTCCTATTAGTTTCGACTGTATCATAAAAAATAGATACATGTTTCTTTGTTTTTTCACATTTTTAAGGACTATTTGAATATTTTCTTTTTTGGTAAGTTTTTTTTTTTTTTTTTTAACATCTTTGACCTATTATCTTACAGGTTTATTTATTTTTTAATCCCCTCAATCTTTCATCCAAGTTTTAAATGTTCTTTAGATATTAGAAATATCAGCCCTTATCTGTAATATATGTTGCACATATCATTTTTATTTTCTAGACTGTCAGCTTTTTGTTGGTTTTTTAGATGTAATTTTTGACAGCCAAAGGTTTCTCTGCATTCGTAATAGTCACATTCAGTCTTTTAATGTGTTTGGAATCTAGCCATAGTTAGCCTTTCTTACACTTTAGGTAAAGAGCTTAGCCAGGTTTTCACCTAGCATTTATATAGAGTCATTTAAAAAACATTTATCTTTGATCCTACTTGGAGTTTATATTTGTATGTGGTGTGCGATATATCTAACTTTAGCCTTTTCTGAATGGCTAATCAGTTTTACCTGTACTATTAACAAGTCCATTTTTGCTTCATTGATTTGAAAAAACCACTTTCATTATATACTTCTTTCACTCATAGTTGAGTCTTTTTAAGAATGTTGTGATTTGTTCTTCTGGTCTGTTTATTGCTTCATCAAGTAATAGTTGTTTTATGTGTAGATGCTTTATAGTAACAATATGGCATATCTTAATAAGGATAACATAATAATATAGTTTATTTAGTGTATTTTAACAAGAGGGGATAGTATTTGAAGGGACAGTGGGTTAACAAGGCTGCAGCCATTGTTCCCCTGCCATTTTGCTGCTGTCATTATTTCTGCCCCCCAAACCCAGTTTACAACCTAGATTGTTAGCCTACAAATTTTCTTGTCAGTCATTGGTTAGATTGTTAGCCTGTGAACTTCCTCCTCAGTCATTTGTCCAATTGTTATTAGCCAGTGAAATTCCATTACTTAAGAATAGCTCCTCCACCATATCTCCCCCCGCCCCCCTTGTTTGCTTAATAAATCTCTTGTGTGAGTTCCTGCGCCTGGGGAGTGGTTTTCTGGTTGCTTTCAGTATTCCCTTTATTGTTTTTTTTTTTTGTTTTTTTTTGTTTTGGATGTTTTCCTATTTTTACAGGTTTACTTTTTTTCATGTGACATTTAATGTACATTTATCTAGTTTCAATTTTAAAAAGCTTATTGATATTGTATTGGGATTGTATTGAGCCTATATATTAACAAAGGGAGGACCATTATCTTTATGATGTTTACTTGACCTGTTTCAATGAAAAAGTGTTTTCTCTATCATTATGTTCTCCAAATGGTTATCTTTTTACATATATATGCTCAACAGCATGTATATGTTTGTTAAGTTTATACAGTGCTATTTTGCAGAATGCTTTTATTGTTTGAGTTAATTTTGCTGTGGATTCCTGTGGTAGGAACCTGAGATTGTTGTTGTCTTTTTTTTTTTATTTATACTATTATTTCATTTCTCTTTTCAGTTGGATTAGCTCATTCCTTTAGTATAATGCAAACTACTATGGAGAGAGTTGACATTCTCACTTAATCCTTAATTAGAAGAAACACCTTTAAGTTTTCTCTGTTAGTTAAAATGATTAATTTAGGACCAAAGTTGATATGTTTTATTATGTTAAGAAACTATTCAGAAATTCCTACTTAGTACTTCCACTTCGGTTGGGTGTTTGGTTTTATCCATAGGATTTTCAGAGTTTTGGGAGAAAGAGCATATCCTTTTTGTCTTTAAGTTCATTAACATGGAATATTATATTAAATGAATCTCTAGTAGTGATTGCGTTCCTGGAATAAATCCTCCTTATTCATTGAATATAATTTTCTCAATGTATTTTTGGATTCTGTGTTAATATTTTATTTAAAACTTTTACTTCATTATTTTCTTGTGATATTTTAATCTAAGAATCATTTCTGTCTTATCTCTAGCAGGTTTAGCTATCAAAGTTATATTAATATTAATGAAATTTACCTTCATTTTAATGTTAGAATATTGGCCATATCTAGATTTGGACTCTTTGGCAGAACATTTTTTCTTAAAATAATCTGAATCTTATATATTGTGTGTGGGTTAGTTGCCCGATAATATAATTTTCTCTCCCAAGAAATAGATTTATCTTCAAAAGTTCTTTTTTCAAAGCTCTAATCAAATCACCTTTTGCAAACTGTATTTCTGTAAAGGATTACCCATTTTTTTTAACTTTAAAATATATTTCCTTAGTATACAGAGGAGTCAAGTTTTTTTTGTTGTTTTTGTGGTTGTTATTGATTTTTTGTACCAGGAATTGAACCCAGTGGGGCTTAGCCACTAAGCCACATCCCCAGTCCTTTTTTGTGTGTTTAGAGTCAGGGTCTTGCTAAGTTACTGAGGACCTCACTAAGTTGCTGAGGCTGGCTTTGAACTTGTGTTCCTTCTGGCTCAGCCTCCTGAGCTGCTGAGCTTATAGGAGTATGCCACCATACCCAGTGAGGAATCAAGATTTTTAAAAAATTTCTTCTGTTTTAGTAACTATGTTCTCTTTGCCATTTAATTTTGTATATTTGTACTTACCCTTCTATTACTGATGGTTAAATGAGTTATGATTTTACTTTTTTTAAAATTCAGGGTTTTTAAATTATTGTACTCTTTTGTTAATCTTCATCAGTGTCTGCATTGTCCTTAATTTTTTTCTTATTCTGCTTTTTACGTTTTCAGGTGGGGATTTTATTCATTGATTTTTATTGATATGTTCAAGAATATAGATTTTTTTTCCAATTACTGCTTTAAATCATGTACGGATTCTTTTTTTTTTAATTTATTTTTTTTAGACATTTTGTATATCTGTAACAAAAAGTGGTAAGCTAGGATAATGTTATGATTGGATGGGTAATGGGGTATGCAAAAACATTCCTGAAAAACTTTTGAATGTTACCAAATGATAACTTCAGTGACAGCTTCTGTTTACTGTTGTTCTTACCTTGTACCTGTCACTGAGCTGAGTGGTTTGTATACATTATCTCACTTAAGCTGTATAACATGGTTTTAGGCACATACTATTTTCTCACTTTCAGAAGAGGAAAGTATGACTTATAGGGGTTTTTATAATTTGTCTAGGACTGCTTAACAGTTAAGCAGGTATTTCAAATTGGAATGCATTTCTGATTCCTCTGTCCCAGCTTATACTCAGGCAATAATATTATGAGATCATAGAGGTATTGAACAGTATGACATAATCAGGGAATTTTAGTAGCACGTTGTGACTGGAGTAAAGTTAGCACTTACAGTGGTTTCATTTCTGGCTTTGGAAAATTCATTGTTCATTGAGGTACTATTAACTGAGTAGGAAAACATGAGGCAAACCTAATCTAGATAAAATGCTAGTTAAGTTTAATGTACCCTTTGAACATCCAAATGGATCTGTCTGGTAATAAGGTGAGTACCTGGATCTGGAGATGTGAAGAGTTATTTGTGCTAGAGATGTAGATAGTTGCCATTAGTCTTTAGTTGATAGCTTAATAATGGATTTTGAAAGTGGTAACCAAAATACTGTGTATAGTGAGATCAAAAGTCTAGGAAAATGAAATTTAAGGTTTAATATAGAAAGAACCTGAAAAGACAACAAAGAAAAATTAGTCAATATGTTAGGAGAAAATCTAGGAGATAATGGGAGATATTTCAAGAAACATGGAGGGCCACTTATATGTGTTCTTGAGAACTAAGCAAAGATAAGAACAGAAGTATCCACTTGATTTTAATAGTAGCTGAAAGGACACATAGTATCTCTACTAACAGGTCCAGTGGGGTAATGATAGGATTGAGGAGCAAGAAAATGGAGATAGGTGTTATAAATTACTCAGGAAATTCGTTCATGAAGGAAAAAGGTAACAGGGAGGTAGTAGCTTCTGTGAGGTTTAGGATTCCTTCTTTGCTTCCTCACTTCCCCCTTTGTCCTTATTTTGCTTTTCTTTACCTTCTCCTTTTCTCCCACCTTTCATGTATTCTAACTGCTTTCCTTCTTTCTATCCCTGATGTGATATACTGGAACACTTTATTTTGCAGGCTGAGACTTTAACTTGGGACAGTTTGGATCTTGTTTTAAAATATGGTTATAAATATGAATGACAAAAAGAGCAGTTGAAATGTTCAGGTGTTAGAATGATTCTTTCAAGAGAGTCTTGAATACAGGGTCACAGTACAAGCCGTTGTGACCTTAAATAAACACTCTTGTCCAATAATTTTTTATAGAACCTTTAAAATAGTAATGAAAGTAAGAGCAACATTGTATTAAATGCTTTACATATTTTAGCCAATGTAAAGCTCCATCAGCAACCCTGTGAGCATCTTATAGATGAAGAAACTAAAGCACAGGTAAATTAGATAATTTGCCCATTGTTCTATACCTGGTATGGCAGTATGGTTCCAGAATCTATGTTCTTCACCGTAATGCTGTACTTCTTCTTACTATATATGTTACCTTTCATAACCTTTAAAAGCTTATTAGTAATATTTTTGTTATAAATTATAATTGACAACTAGAAGTTGCAATATTTTTAAAGAATGATTTCTTACCAAATATAATACAGATTAGAAAAAATACAATTCTGAAGAATATTGGCCAAGTACAAACATGATTTGAAGTTTTAGTTTTTTATATTTTAGTAAAAATAAATCAAAATGCTTGTTTGTGAAGCTAGAATCAATTATCTGGTATGGCACATAGTACCTCAAAAATAATATTGCTATATACTAAAGTATATATAAAATAAACAATAGAGTACCAATCAGAAGTAAATGTATTCTTTAGTTTATTAATACCTAATGGCTGTATAAATGTCTTTCTTCAGGGAAAAATGCAATTTCCATTGTGAGCTGCCTTCCAGAATTTATGGTAGAACCTTCACTGACATTGCTACTGATGCCAATGTGGAATAAAGGTCTTTATAATTTAGAAAGTCAAATGTATAAAACAGTTATTGCTAAAATTTATTTTTCTTAAATATTAAAGTGCTTATGTTTATTTGAATTGTTGGAGGAACGTGTAAAAATAAAGTCACATATGTATGATCTGTTGATTTTGCTCTTTACATTTTTGTCTTTTTTATTCTTAGCAATAGGCTTTGCTTTTATGACCTTTTTATTTGAATCCTAATTGCATTATAGTGATGGTTTGTGGTGAAACTAACTGTAAAATTGTATTTCAACATTATTTTTCTGTAGAAACAATCCAACAAGCTATAATTGATTTCAACTTGAAAAATTTTTTGCTTGTTACAAAAGATGATCTTAATATGGAAACAGTTGGACTCCTTGTTTCACAGTAATTGTTCTTCCTCTTTACATATTGTATAGTAATCAGTATTGAATTAGTTGATTGACTTCCTACTGCTCATAAGATCATTGAGTACCTGAGTGCATCTGTCTTGCTCACTGCTGTCTCCCAGTGCCTAGTGCCTGTATCTAGTACTTGTACACCTTCCAGGGCTTTTTTCCTACCTAAATAAATGAACTTTTCTGAACTAAAAAAAGACTGTATATAAATATTGTGTGTGTGTGTGTGTGTATGTATTTCCCCTTTGAGTTGGACATGCATGTGTTATGGAAGTGTGTTAGTATATAAGCATTAAGACCTTATATATTTGAATCTTATGTGGAAATATCATGGAAATATGTGATAAACAAGAATAGTCATAAAATCCTGATTTTCAATCTCATTGCTTTAAATCCCTTACCCTTTTCCTTTACTGTCTACTCTCTTTCTTCCTTTCAACCTGTCCTCTTTCTGTTTTCTCTTTAGTAATTCTACCCTTTGTTGTTGTTGTTTTTTAGTATCTGGAGTCCGTCTTTCACCAGCTTCTCCTGAGATTGTTTTGGACCATGATCACTCGTCTCCTTCAATTGGCTGCCTCTCTTCTGATGCCATCAAATCACCTGAGAACTTACATGTGGACAACAGTATTGTGAATCAAACTGTTCCTAAAGCACAGGTAAAGGCAAGTATATTTTACTAGGAAATTTGCATACCTAAAGAAGTACATACTGGTTTATTTGATTCTTTTATGATTTCTTTTAAACTAAGGTTTTCTAAAAGAAGTATTTCTGCAGTAGATATACTAACTTTGAGTCTAATACCTGGAGTTCAAAAAACAGGGTAATTATGATTGTTTTGTGGCACAATTGAAAAGCATCTGGGTAGCCTTAGTTATCAAAACATGTATTATCTCATTTATTCAAGTTGAAGTAGTTTTGTATTTCACATCTTGAACTTCAAAAGGGGGAAAGAATTATAAAAAAGAATAATTCTATTTTTGTAGAATTTTAACATGTTTTCAGACATTAGAACATCTGTATCAATTTTAGGATATAAACCAAGAGACAGCAGATATCCATTCAGATATTTATTGAGCCACACATGCCATGTACTGGAATTAGATTTCCAGAGGTAGATTTCTGAAGTGTAATACACAATTTTAAGTAACCTGTTAACTTTGCTAGATAGTGCTGATCATTAGAGATCAGTGGGGCTGGGATTGTGGCACAGTGGTGGAGTGCTCACCCAGCACGTGTGGGGCTCTGAGTTAAATCCTCAGCACCACATAAAATAAAATAAAGGTATTATGTCCACCTACAACTAAAACAAAATTTTTTTAAAAAGCAAATAGAAATCATTGATAAATTTCAAATTCTGATTTACAATTTAAAATGTAAACAAATTCTAGGTGTAAAAAATTAAGAGCTGGTGAGTATCAGATGTATCTATACTTAGTAATGCATTTTCAAACATAAGAAAGAGCATTAAGATTTTTTTAAGCATTTCTAGCAAAATAATAAGTTACTGTAGACTTTAAAAGTTAATAGGAAATTTTGATTTTTACTGCCAAGATCAGGTTGTTATAACTGTTTGAGGTGTTCTGTTGATTTACTTAAAGTGGGAAGTCATTTTGGAACTTTTGCTTCAACTTAATTTCCATATGTGGTTTCTGATGTTCTTTGGACATTTTAATTATTGAAGTAGTGTGAACTTTCCTCTCTCTCTCTCTTATGTGTGTGTGTCTATGTCTGTGTAATGTGATTTAGATTCAGCAGTCAACACACACTCATCTGGATATCCCACTTTTTCCATTGGGCTTAACTGATGAGGCAAGTAATGGAACAATTGCTACTGTGGATGAGTCTGAGGATTCTGGAAACCATGTATCAAACATACAGCTTCAGCAAAAAATTTCAAGCCTGGAGATTAAACTCAAAGCCTCTGAAGAAGAAAAATTGAGAATTAAAAAGGTAATTTATACTTGCTTAAGAAATAAACGTTGAAATATGTGAACTGAGAATTTGATATAATCTAAAATTGTGATTGAAAACTTATCAGAGGAAGAAGATATTATCTTCTCTTGGTTGTTGGTTTAGATCAGTCATATCAGCCTGTTAGCTGGAAAAGCCTTTGATAAGAAATCTGTAGTCTTAAAAACAGTTGGGTGTTCATATCCCTGGGTTCCACATCTAGATTAAACCAACCACACATGAAAACTATTTGGGAAAAAAAATCCATGTTCCAAACACATACAGACCATTTTTGTTTTGTTACAATACAACATATCTATTTAAAATGTATTTATATTATATTAGGTATAATATACAACATACAATACAACATATCTATTTAAAATGTATTTATATTATATTAGGTATTATAAACTATCTATAGATGAATTAAAGTATATGGAAGGATATGCATAGGTTATATACATATTCTGTGCCAGTTCATATAAGGGACTTGAGCTTCCTCAGATTTTCATATGAGTGGGCATCCTGAAAACCATCCCCTGTGGATTCCATGGGATGAATTCTTAAAGATATGAACAGTTTGACTAGGGTTCCCCACCCAACTAATACTTTCCTTTCTGATTTAGTTTAATTTACTTTGGAAGCAGGCAATATTATATTTCGTATGCAGATTTGAAGTTTTATAATATTAACTTCTCCCTGTGGGAATTCAGGCATCATGGGGATATTTGACAAGAATATTTAGATGTATAGCCATTCTCATAAATTATTTATGTTCTCATCTTTCTTCCCTATAGTTATCTGTTTATTTTATCACAAATTTGTAGAAAGTTTATATGGAGATGGGTTTTGTCCATTGAAATTACTTGAGGTGCTCTATTCATTTCTTAGAGTAATTCTAGTGTTTTATAAATGTTTGATATTGGTAGAAATTAGAATGAAAGGTATGATTTTTAGTATTGTTAGATTTTCAACCATACTTCCTCTGGATTCTTTCCTTGATACATATTTTCTGTGTTCATTAAAAAACTATTGTATTCTATTAATATTGCAAATTTTGTATTTTTTTTCTTTTAGGATGTGGAATCATTAATGGAAAAGCATAGTGTGTTAGAAAAAGGTTTCCTAAAGGAAAAAGAGCAAGAGGCCATTTCTTTTCAAGATAGATACAAAGAACTTCAGGTAAGCCTAGTGGATTTAAAATTTATTTCTTAGATATTTGAAAATCAATATATTTTTATATATTTTCAGTAAAATATGGTACTCCATATTTTTCATATGAAGGTACCTATAACATGTAGATCTTCTAAATATTCACGGACATTAACAAAACGTTCATGAATGAAGTCGAAAATTTTTCTTATTTGTTATTTATAATGACAGGTATAATAGAGTGGTGCTTGAATCTCTGTGGTATCCTAAGTAAAGCAAAATATTTAGAAATATAACAAGATACACTGAAAAGAGTAGATTAAATTTACTGAGAAGCTCTTCTTCTTAATAAGGGTTAAGATGTATATACATATAAAAAATATTTATTCCGAAAATGTGGACAATAAAGGAAAATGTAGCAAAATTTGTACCATGAAATCCCAAGTATTTTCACCTAATTTCAGAATATTTTTTCTGCATTTTTAATTGGTACATTATAGTTGTACATAATGATAGGATTTGTTGTTATATAATCATACTCGTACACAATATAACAATATAATTTGGCCAATATCACTTTTCGGCACTTGCCCCCTTCCTCCCTGCCTTCTACCCTGCCTTCCACCCCTTGGTCCCTTTCCTCTTCTGATCTCCCTTTGATTTTAGGAGATCTACCCTCCCCACCTTTGATTTCAGAATATTGAGCTTTAAAATTTCAATTGAGGAATCTACCCTTCCATTTAGGCCAACATTGGATATGCTTTTGCCAAGATTTTAGTCTAACTGGAAGAAAAGTAATTAATAAATGGAATGTTTGTAAAACCTTCTAGCAAACTTTTTTTTTTTAAATCACCATTAACCATGTTAGAGAATTTTGTTATTTTATGTGATATGGTCTAATTTCCAGGATAGGTGGAGAAGTGTGAATACACTGTACCAGAAGGAAATAATGAATGGTGTTAATACTACAGTACAATGAGGGTGTTTACTCCCACCCTTTTTCCTGTCTGTCCAGGGTGTGTAGCTTAACCAGAGGAAGAAAAGTGAGTCATGCTGCATTTGTCAGAGATAGCTATTTTAAGGACTTTCATAAGACTTGACTAGAGAACTCCTCATCTTTGTAGAGTTTGGATTTCAGTCCCTTCTGTCTCTCTCTGAGATTCCCATAGCAAGTGGGCCAGTACTTTTGACAAGCACTAAGGAAACTTGGCAGCTTGATAGCATATTCCATTGTGCTGCCAAATTAAAAAAATTAATTAACAGACATAGCTGGTTATTAAATTATCTACTAGTCAGTATTGGTAGCTGTGGTGACCTTGAGGAATTCTCCCTATAAGCTTTTTAGACTCTGCCTGTTCGTTAGCAATTTCATGTTCTATTGAAGTGCTTCCTGGTTATAGTAGCTCAATTATTTTACTTGAGAATTTAATTAAAAAAAAAACTACACATACTGTTATGTGAAAATAAAGTGTTTTGGAGGATTTTAAGTTTACCTAATAAATGGATTTATACAGCTTCAGGTTACATATGTTGTTGCTGATTTCTATTTAAATATTAGTAGATACTTTTCCCAATATTTTTGTGTACTGTTTTAAAATGAGTATTAGTCAAGTGTTGGACATTTGGGTCCTTTGCCAGAGGCTGCTGCAAATTGTGCTTTATGTCATTTGGTTAAGGGTGGATGAGATTCGTGGCTTGATATCCCTGAACATTGAACTTAATGACCTGGGATGAGGGGAATGAAGAAACTCTGCATAGATAAATAAAAACGTAGTTTGCATTCTTACGTAGGAATAGAGAGTGTTGCTGGAAATACACATTAAACATAGATTGAAAACATGACGTTTATTCATGTGCTTTTTTTCCCCCATGATTAGTACTCTGATGAGGAGAAAAAAAATGAAAAGAGATAAGATTTTATGTTTTGATTGACTATAGCTGCCATTCTGTTTCGACTGTATTTTAGATTAGATTAAATATTGGAGAACGTATAAATTTCGAATGTATGGCAATCCATTTTCCTGCACATCCCTTACAAAGAGAGAGTCTTATGAGGAGAGACTCATCATAGGAGACAACTATGTATTTTTTTTCTCATTTCAAAGCTTTTTGAATGATTGAATTGTTAAATTCACAGTAAATACTAAAATTGGGATGACCTCTTTGTCAAAATGTAATAGACCAATAATCATTGTTGTAATAAGCACTTATGTTAATTAATTTAAGACAACATGCCTGTATAGCCTGGAAAAAGTTTACTAAAAATAAACTTAAAGAATTATTTATAATAACAAGAGTAGTATTTTGAGGGTATTTTACTTGCTATGTCAGTATATTCTTGAGAATGAGACTTTCTGGTCAAAGAAACAAATTTTATAGCATTGCTTTATGTAATAGTTTTCACTAATTTATTTCATCTGATATACTTCACTGATTTGACTTCCTTTTTATCTTAAAAAAATGGTTCTCAACCCTGGTTTACATTATAATCTCTGGAAAAATTTTAAAAAACACTCAACTGCTGCCTCATACCAGTTAAATAATGTGTTTAAGTGTTTCAAATATGAAAAAAGTAGATATAATAAATAAAGGTGTGTAGTAAAAAGCCTACTCCTTATCGTGTGGTTCATCTACCTGACAAAATTTACCTGGACAAACCAGGTCCATTTACCTTGTTCCTGTTTCAACAGGTTTATTTTTATCCTCCTATTGATCCAGATATACTTATATTCCCTCCCTTCTTTCCTATACAGATAGTAGGAAATATACTTTATTTACTTGCTCAAAAATTATTTTTGGAGGCCTGTCCACAGTGGTTCATAAAGAGATTCCTTTTTCTTTCTTTCCATGGGTATCTGACATACATTACTCTTATTTTCTTTCATTATAAAGCATTTCTGTCAAACTCATACATCAACATAATTGTTTTTTCTAATTTTTTTGTTTTTTAAACTTCACTGATTATACCAGAATATGTCTTGGTTTTGGTCATTCTGAGGTGATTAATCTAGTTTCACAGTGTGTTGTTTTATTATATATAATTTCAATTCCTTGTTTAATTTCAAGGTTTTTGTTAAATTATGAACATAATGTTTGTTCTATAATTGTGTTCTTTTCTTTAGGTCAATACCTGTCATTTGTATGTTGGATAGTCCTTGTTTTCTACATCGTCTTTATTCTTGAAGTTTTTCATCTTCATTCCTTTTTTTTTTAATCTATAATGCCGCTTCTTTTATTCCCTTTCTCTTAACATTTTCATTTAATTTATTTGGAATTGTGGCATTTTTAATTTAATAATCATTTCTGAAATCTGTTATGATTCTTTTTTGAACTCTCACTTTATGTCTGAGTTTTTCTGATTCTGATTTATGTTGTTCTTTAACTTGTTTTATGCCTTTCCTAATACCTTTTTGCTCACTCTGAAATATAAATATCATTTTAATTTTTCCAATATATATTTTATTCTGTTTTCATCTTCTGTAGGGCTGTCATTTTGTTCCTTCTTTTTTCATAGTAGCATTGTATGGGATTTGACTAATACTTTTCTGTTATTTGGTTTTATGTGACATTACTTCCCATATGTTTTAAGTGGAAGAATGAATGAAAAGTTAGTTTGTTCATTATTTGAATGTGTTCTCATCTTTGTTTTTTGTCAAATTAAAGCAAAGATGTTGACAATATTTTTTGCAATTTTTTCTGACTCTTCCCTCTTTTCCACTTTTTTCCTGACCCTCTTATTCTTCCTTCTTAATTGCCAAATCTTAGGCTTGGTCACTTTGAGTTCTATTCCCAGCCATTCTGGGACTTTATCTTGAGAGTATTTAGTTTCTTCAGCCTGGTGTCTCCTGGGCCATTGATATCTTACTGAGGACTGCTTGTTTTTACCCCCAGTTGCAGTGTGCAGCCCCCTCTGTTTCAGCAACTGTTTTTACATTATCAGACTGACCTTGTCAGTGAACATCTGTTAGCTGCTCTGGAGTTTTTACATTTATATAATATCTTTTTATCTTACCTCCTCCAAAAGATTCTGTGTACAGATGTTAGGATTATTGATGATTTGTCCTTACCTGTTCATGCTTTGGAATTTACAGGGACACTGTGTCATCTATTTTTGTGACAGATATTGAATATGAGTTTTCTTTTTTACTTTCTGTATTTTTAAAATGTGTTCTGTGGTTTTGTGATGGGATTTTCTGAGATCTAAATACTACCATATTCTTAGTATTCTCTCACTGTTAATTAATAATTAAAGTGAATTATCCATGATGATGAGGGTTAAATATGTATTAATTCTTACTTTTTCATGGAATTAGGAGATTGCAGGGATTTAGAAGTCCTAATCTTGCCCTAGTAAAATCTGAAGGAAAGACCATGTTTTATTCATTTTTTTTTTGGGGGGGGGAGTACTGAGGATTGAACCCAGGGGCACTCCACCACTGAGCCACATCCCCAGCCCTATTTTGTATTTTATTTAGAGACAGGGTCTCACTGAGTTGCTTAGGGCCTTGCTAAGTTGCTGAGGCTGGCTTTGAACTCGTGATCCTCCTGCCTCAGCCTCCCAAGTGCTGGGATTAACAGGTGTGCGCCGCCATGCCCCATGTTTTATTCATTCTTGTATGCCATGGTTTGGCACTGGCCTGTGAGAACTGTCAAAACAAAGAGTTGTTTGGATGGAAAAAAAAAAAAAAAAAAAAACCAAAAACTTCTTGGGGAAAAGTTCTTTATTCTTTGTTTTTCCTTAAATTTTGTAGCAAGTTAATCATATTTATCTCAGTCACTAAATTTCACCTTCACTGTACTTTTTAAAGGAAAGAGGATGAACTAGTTTTTTGTTTGTTGGGGGAGGCAGTATTTAAAAACCCATCTGTAGGGTTCACCTTTTTATTGTACCTTTGTATCTGTATTTGCAGGTGAAGATCACCACACCTTGATTGATGGTTTCTAATAATGACATTAAGCCATTCCCTTTCCTCATCCAGATATTAAGTTTTAGAAAAAACACATCAGTTTTAGACTGTTTTACCTCTATAACAGAGATTAGAAACTTAAAAAAAAAAAAAAGAGGATAATTTTAAGGAAATAAAAATTAGTATTATGTATATTTTGTTTTTACCAAATGAAGTAGATTTAACTCTTGTTTATAAAGATAGTTTATTTGATACAGTTTAAACAATGAAGAAATTGTGGTTTGGGACTGTAGCTTAGTGGTAGGCATTTGTTTAACATGTGTAAAGACCTGGGTTTGATCCTCAGCGCTGAGAAAAAAGAAAAAAAAATTTAGGAAAACACTCTTGCCCCCAGTTTAATAACCAAAAAGGCAGTTTTTAAAACAATCAAAAGCAATTGCTTTAGTACTTTTCTAATAATGGGGAGAAATACTAACTTTAAAATTTTTGATTATTTGTTACTGAATAATAGTAGTAAGGACAAAATTGACCTTGGTTCTAAAAATAGTGTCCAGGATTGAGGGCATTTTTAAGAATTAAAATATAGGTACAGGTTTTTGAAAATTTTGTGTTGTCTTATACTTTGAAGCCCAGTATTTCATCTCCTTATTCCTGTTCTAATAATTCAGAAATTCAAGTCACCATTTATTTATTGAAACTAAATTGGACAGTTTTTTAAGCCTTTGGGAAAATGTTGTTTCCAAAATTTAGAGTAATATTAGTATTTAAAGTGTATGCTAGTCCTTCCTCTAATTCAAGATGACATAGATTTTGAAGGGTTTTTTTTGTTTTTAAATTTAAAAATAGTTCCATCATTTAAAAGCATTAGGCTCATCAACTTAGTAAGGGTTTCAGAGGTATTAAAAAGACAAATGAAACCCATACTTCAATAAGAAAGGTCTGTTGTTCCTTTTGATATGTGGATGCTAACCCACCACAAGTGGGGTGAGGGAATAGAAGTTCAGCAGATTAGACAAAGGGGAATGAAAGGAAGGGAGGAAGTATAGGAATCCAAAGACAGTTGAATGTGAATTTCTTGTAACTTTCCTTAACAAATACATGAACACCACTGTGAATTTCAATATCATGTACATCTCTAAGACCAGGATCCTAATTAGAATAAGATAATATTCCTTTTAGATAAATATTTCAAAATAGATTCTACTGTCATGTATAACTAAGAAGAATAAATAAAAGGAACTCCTAATTTTAAAAATCTTAAAACATGTTAAAATAAGCATCTTAGATTTGATTAATGAAATGAATATTTCTATCCCAAATATTTTCAACATGTTAAGAATTTGTAAATAGTTTAGTTAGAACTTTAAACTGTTTTAAGAAGAAAAACCAAAGTTTTAGTGGTTTTAAGCGAAGAAACTTCAAATATTTTAGTAAATAGAAAATAAAAGTTTTATTTTTCCTTCTGTTTTTAAATTTTAAAATGGTTTCATCATTTAATGGTGCTGGAGAATACCATGCTAACCGAAATAAGCCAATCCTAAAGAGCCAAAGACTGAATGTTTTCTCTGGTATGCAGATGCTAATTTACATGGTGGGGGAGGCATGTCTTGGGAACAATAGAAGTACTATGGATTAGACAGAGGGGAGTGGAGGGAGGGAAGGAGTATGACCCTGAGAATAAGAGTGGAATGAATGGGACATTATTACCCTATGTGCATATATGATTATATAATCTGTGTAACTCTATATCATGTACAACCAGAAGAATGAGAAGTTATACTCCATTTATGTATAATGATTCTACTGTCATGTATAACTAATTGGAACAAAAAAAAATTAAAAATAATCGTTCCATCATTTAAAAGCATTAGGCTCATTAAAGAGATTTCCTGCAGGAAAAATAAAAGTCCCCTCCCCCCAAAACACTAGACTGAACCCACCTTAAACTTAGGTGTCTTAAGTTTTCATACTAGGACTCTTCATAAAATCTCTCTAGCAAACATGCATTACTTTTATATATTCACTTAATCTTACAGATTTAACTCATGTTTGTGAGTGATTCAGGGGTAAATGCTAAAACTTAGTAAATGTGTTTTCTTGAAAAATTAGTATATAACCTCTTGTGATCTGTGCTAATATAAATGCTGATATATGAACACTTGGCAGAAATACAATTGTAATTATACCTATTCTAACATTGATCTTTTACTTGTTTTATAAATTTATGTAACTCAGAATTGTCTTTTCTGAAGTGTATAATTTGGTAAAATATGATTCTAATGTTAACGGCCTTTTCATATGATATTAGGATATTTTATGTACAATTATTACTTGAGGGATGTACATTTTATATTCTCACTTGGATTGTAAATCTTTCAAGGATTTCACTTTCATCAGAGTGATCACAGCTTTTGCATGCTTAGTAAATGTTTTTTATAAGTACTTAGTGATAGATTTTTTTTTTTTTATCATGCATTATGGGATTGCTGCAAAATAGGAAAACATGGCCTTAAAATGTGGCTAAGCCTCATTCTCATCCAGTGGTGTGGCAAACCTGTTATTTTTGAATATCCTAATTTACAATCTCAAGGGATGTATTTACTGTATTTCCCTACTTTTCTGAGGGCAGACTCTGACCTCAGCCATTCTAGAACAAAGCCACAGACCTCAGCAGTAAATGAAAAGACTAGGTTGAAGCAAAGTCTCATAAAATCCATATACTTTATTTAGTAGGAAGGTCATAGAGCCTTTGTTTCTCAGCTAGACCATTGAATACAACATAAAGGAGAGAGGTACATTTGCATTTTTAGTTATTCTGTGAAGAATGTTGAGGAAGGACTAATATCCATAGCTTACAAATAGAAGAAAATTTTGGTTAGGGTTAGGTGGCCCCTAGGTCTGTTTTTATTATATTCATTTGAAGGATTTTTGAATTTGGACTCTTCTGAGGTGTAAATGTTTAACATGGAAAGAAATACTTTAGGGGATATTTGCTATGAGTTAATAAGATTTGATTAGAAGAGTTCCACTCTTTTTCTTTCAGTGTTTACTTTTGAGAAGGCCATGTGTCTATATATTCTGAGAGAAGAAGGATATTGTGGTTTTGAAAGTAGCAGACAAAGAATCTACCATGTAAAACTCTAACAGTGCAAAGAATGGTACCATATTTGGGGAATATGATTATGGAGAACATGTACTTTTTTGAGCATTTTGTACTTGTTCATTGCTACTTTAACCTCATTATTTAGGTCTAAATTTTGAGGCCACTTTCTGACACAGATGTTTTCCATTCTTTTTGGCTAAGGTAGTTCACTTCCCATTGCACTCTTATTTTCCTCAAAACTTAGCAGACTCTTGTTTATGTACTTATTGTTTGACTCTTTCCCCTTTATTCCACAATGAATGTTC
The DNA here is from genome assembly GCA_020662805.1 of Glaucomys volans. Taxonomy (NCBI): domain Eukaryota; kingdom Metazoa; phylum Chordata; class Mammalia; order Rodentia; family Sciuridae; genus Glaucomys; species Glaucomys volans. The sequence continues at coordinate 452,369 of JAJEJO010049065.1, read as the reverse complement.
CTAAGAGGAACATATTTTCTGCCTTATGAAACCATTGCATTTCAGATCCTCGAATAGTATTACTTTACATTAAAAAATATGTTAGTTTGGTTAGTTGATTTCAGTGTGTGATTTGTAGAGTGCTATGGATTGAACTGTGTATACCCCACCCCCCAAATTCATATGTTGAAATCCTTATCCCCCATATGATAGTGTTTGGAGATGGGGCCTTTGGGAAATAGAAATGAAATCACAAGAGTGGTGTGGTTGTAATGGGATTAGTGCCCTTATTGGAGATACTGAGAGCTTGCTCTCTTTCTCTCCCTTACCAAGAAAGGGCATAGTGAGAAAGAGACCATCATAGGAGTCAAGAAGAGAGCACTTACCAGAAACTGACCATGCTCACAGCTTCATTTTGGATTTCTAGCCTCTAAAATTGTGAGAATATAAATTTCTTTTGTGGATTACCCCGTCTGTGGTGTTTTGTTATGGCAGCCTCAACAATCGAAGATGGAGTATAGGTCTTCTTTTTTTAAAGCTAATAGTATATTGTATCATCCATTTAGCATGCACTGTTGATCCATCTTTATGTTAAAACTTTGTTGGATTCAGTTTTTATACAAATGCAGTACCTTTTCACGTTATAAAACTACTAAGGGAGTTTATAGTTTTTGGAAGAGGTTTTTGTGATAAAAGATTAAGAAATGTGTGTTTTCTTTCAAACTAATATAGCATCTTTTAAGAAAATATTGAATTTGCTGTAGATACAGAGTTGAGAGCATTCCAAATAAGGAAAGTATATATCTAAATGTATTACCCACTCAATCTGCATCTAAAATTACAGACTGTCTGCCAAGGAGTTCTGTGAATTAAAGCAGTGTCTAAAATAATAAGAGCAGCATGAATCCTGCAGCAGCTGAAAAGGTCAGCCTTCCTGGCAAACAATAACCTGCCCTTTACTGTATAGGAATTTATGGATGTGGCCACAGCTCCAGTCCTGCTAGACTTTAAGACTTACCAAGGACCTCACACATTTTTGAAACCATTGACCCTCCTCTTTTGCTTTGTTTCAGGAAACTTTTTAACTTTACCATTTCAGACATGTTCCTCAATTGTTTATTGAAGTCTCTCCTATTTTGTTATAGTTTATTAATCTCAAGTAATAGATTGCCTTGACATTTCTTTAAGTATGTGTAAATTTTATACGTGCCTAAAATACCTTCTGACTTCCTTTTTTTCTTCTTTAAACTTTCTTTTATAGCTGAGTACAGTGGAACATGCCTGTAATCCCAGCCACTTGGGAAGCTGAGGCAGGAGGATCACAAGGCCAGCCTCAGCAATTTAGTGAGGCCCTAAGCAACTTAGCGAGACCCTGTCTTAAAATAAAAAGAATTGGGGATGTGGCTTAATGGTTAAGCGCCTCTGGGTTCAATTCCTGATTTAAAAAAAAAAAAAAAAAAAAAAAAAAAATTCCTTTATCCTTTTTCTTAAGACACACAATTTTCTTAGTACTAGTGTAGCAGAATTTTAAATATATAAATCGGTAGCTTAGAAAATGAAAGATGTCCATAACTTCACACCTGTGGATAACAACTTTTTAGACAGGTGCTGTTAATTTTCTCTCCAGAATATCCTACAAATTTACCCTTTCACCAACAAATGAATAAAAGTGACTGTTTTTACCATATCCTTGCCTTTACTCAGCATTTTAGTCTTTTAATATTTGCTAATTAGGAAAGTAAAATGTATCTCTTGAGTTTTAAATTTTATTTTCTCAGTAGGAAAATGGTTATTGATCTTTGATTTCTTCCCAGTATTTTCTACATCTATCCTATTCTTGTTCAAAAAATTATCTTCATCTTACTTTAAATGATTTATGAGAACCTCAATATGTTAGGTTTGTTTATACTTTCCCATTTAGTACAGGATATTTTTCTGTTTTTTTTTTTTATATTAATGATACCTTTTACTATAGTGAATACAAGAAAGCATTTTCATCTATTATTTATTAGTTTGGGGTTTAAAAATATTTAGGTATATTTTGTTCCAATAATTTTACATTTAACTTTTAGTTCATCTGTAGTTTCTATTGTTTGAGTGAGATAGGGTCCAGTTATTCCTTTCTCCAAATGTGTAGCTTCTTGCTCTTAAGATGTCTGTATAATAATCCCTCTCCTTATTTTGCTCAAACTTTTATCATACTAAATTTACAATAAATATTTGGGCATATTGTGGATTTTATTTTCATTTCTCTTTATGTATGTCTGTGTATTCATGTAGCAATACCATCTACATTGTCTTTTATTCTTTTATTGACTAGGCATTTGATAGATCTATATTTCCTTTTCTTGCCTATTAATCTTTCAGTTGAATTTAATAATCACTTAAATCTTTTTTCAACAAAATAATCCTGTTGGGATTTTGATAGAAATTTGGTTGTTCTTAGACTTATAGATGCAAAATTAGCTTTATTCCATGTTTACTCTTTCTATTTAATATTAAGATGTTCCTCCATTGTCCAGTATCTCTAAATAGCTTTCAGTTGAGTTCTACAATTTGTTTCTGAGAATTCCTAGATACTTGTTAATGTATTCCTCAAAATTTTAAGGACTTTTGTTAGCTTCACATATAATAAACATATACCTAATATAGAAATCAGATTTCCTAAAATTCTTCCTTGGCTTCTAGTTTGTTGGGTTAAAAGTTCTTTGAGCATGTAAAATTCCTATCATTTTTGTGCTGACATTCAGTGTGACAAACCTGAAGAACATCTGTGCTCTCCCAGAAACCGTGTCAGGCAATGAGGATTCCCACACGTAAATGTTTTAGGTTAATGAATGAACAAGCGAGCTTAAGCAATTGCCATACAATCTGAGGTTTCTAATGGAGAGTAGTATAGGTACATGGTATGGAAGATGCCAAAAGAGGAGATATCTTTAGAATTTAGACTTAAAACATGAACAAATCTTTGCCAAACAGTTAGGTAGAAAGAGGAACTTCTTGTAGATGAAGTGGCATATGTAAAATCTTAGAGTTATAAAATAGCATGGTCTGTTAAAAAAAAGAACTGCTAGTACTAGAGTTTCAGTAGTGAGAGTATATAGTTTGCGAGCAGAGGATATGAGTGGAAGGCATTTTTATAACTGATTCTGAAAAGGTGGTTAGAGGCTGTCAAGATATTTTTAGCAATTGAGCAACAGTGAAATATTTGCATATTTGAAATATTATTTGGAATTGACAATGATGAATTAGAGAGAGATGAGTTAGAGTTAGATAGACCTCTTTAGAACCTGACCCATTGGTCCAGGAGGCATATTATGGAGATCTTAATGGAGTGGGGAAATAGCAAATAAAGGTGAAGAGGAGGGAGAAGTATCTGCAAGGTAATAGAGTAGAAAACTTATAGAATTTGGTAACTGTTGGGAATGAGGAAGAGGAAGGAGTGTAGAATGGCCTTGCTTTCAGGCTTGTGAAATTCTGCAAGCCCTAATTCATAAACTTTGCCTGTGAAAATTTTTTAAAGTATGCATCGTAAATGTGTCATTTTCCTTTAGCTCATATCAAATTAAGAATGCAGTTATTATATAATTTCACAGGACTTTCAGACTAGGACACGTAATCTCTTCCTGCATTTAGTCATTCTCTCTTCTTCAATCTCGAATTCTTAGCACTCCTTCCCTTAGCAATGCAATTCCTTAGCGTGGGGAGCAATCACCTTTCACTTGGATTACTGCATGTAGTGTTGCTTTCCTCCAACTGTTGGGCAGCATAATTCTTCAGACCTGATCATCTCATCTGTGTCTTAAGACTCTTCAATGACTCTCTCTTTTGTTTAGGATTAAGGGCAACCTTTCAGAATGCCTTACAAGGTATTAAAAACCACCACCATCACCACCAAGAACACTTCCCCTTTGGTTATAATTAGGATTAAATAAGTTCATTCTCTCAAGTGTTCAAGAACAATGTCTGGCATACAGCACTATATAAATGTTTTCTCATGTTATTTTTATTACTTGTTTAATATCTAACTCCCTATTTGGACTGTAAGAACTATGGGCATTGAAATGATGTCTATCTTTCTTTTGGTATTATGTTCTCAGTATTAAGCACATATTTAGTAATATTACATGCCCAGACATAGTCATTTTATGAATGAATGAATGTTATCTGGAAGCATGATGATGGAGCATTCAAAAACTCCAAAGCTTAGGCAGAAGTGTACTATTTGTTATAATGTAATAGGTAATGATTATTCATAGTATCCTGTGTTGCTATGGGCCAATTCCTTTTAATTATTTCTGTGTAAGATAGCACCTCTGAAGTGTTTTTTATTATTTGAAGAAAGGTATTATAGATGGAGTAAAAGAAATAATTGAATATGTATAAACAAAAAAAAAGGTAAGGCAACATTGCATTATTAATTAAAATTATCTTAACATGGTTTTCTTATGTATGAAAAACTTTATCTACTAAGGATTTAGATGCATTTCTTTCTACCAAAATGCTTAAGAAATAAGTTTATTCATGTATGCATTCATCTGACAAATATTTATTAGGGGCCTTCTAATGGGACAGGTACTATTTTGGATGTTTGAAATATATTAGTGGAAGAAGAACATTAACAACCAAAAATGGCTGTTAATAAAGCTTACCATTTTATGGATGAGACTGTATTTAATAAGCATAAAATGGGTTGATTATAAAGTGACTGATGAAGAATTTAGTGCAAGGTAGGGGATTATGATTACTATGGCAGTGGAGCGGGGGATTTGGAGTGATCAGAATTTCATTTAAGGTGAGTTTTGAGTACAAAGTTGAAGGTGGTGAAGGGAGAAGATTTGAGTCATAAGGAATAGCTAGTGAAAAGACTCCAAAGTAGAAACCTATAAAAAGATCAGTGTTGGTGGAGCAGAATGGGTGAGGGGAAGGTATAATAGATGAGGTCACCTAACAATTAAAGGCAGGGCAGGGATCTGGAGGGCTTAGTCACTTTTACTTTTATTGGGTAATGTTGTTATATTTTAATAAAAGTGTGTTTTATTATACATTTTTAAGAAAAAGTTTAGACATAACCAACTTGTGTTTAAAGAATATGCCACAGTAAGAAGTAACATAAGAAATAATGTACTTTACGTTCTGTAAGTCAGGATGCCTGTAGTCTTTTGATAGCATATATTTTCTTTGTGAATGATATCTGATTAGTGAAAATAATTCTGGTTTTTGAAGACTGATGCAGATACGGCTAAGCATACTTCTTATTTCCAAAAACTCTTTTAGTCTAAGGTTTTTTTTGATAATTCATATTTTCCTTCCAGGTCCCCCATTTTTAGTTTGTGCCATTGTGAACACAAAGCTTAGATTTTGCCCTAGAACTAATACACAAGTTCAGCATTATCCTCTTAAAATTGTGAGATGAAGCCATAGCTCAAACTAGAATTAATTTTCAAGTCAGATTAAATTTTTTAGGCTATTTGAAATTTTCTTATATATCTTTTGTAGATTTATGAAGATTTAATATTTGAATAATTTTTAAAACTTTTTTCCTAAGATTGAAATCTTTGTTCTACGAAAGTTCATAGCTGATTTTTTAAAAGATATGAGAGGTGGCATGTCATCCAGATTTTATCCTAAGTAGACTTTAGTGGATACTCTTGTGTCATATATCCTTGAGGATATAGAGGCATTCTGTTAATTTCAACACTAAAATTTTACTTTTAAATTATTGTGTCTTTTAAGGGATCACAACCACCCTTCAAAAGAATTTAGGAAAATGAAACTTAGGTATATTGCCTTCTACCTTACATTGTTGTCTAGAGAAAGATATTTGAACTATATTTCAACTCAAATTTCCACCATGGATCTTTGTAGCTTTGGTTGTTACTTGTTTTCTGTGAGCAGAATATTTTTCCTGTACTTTAAAATTTACTTTCTCGCAACTCATTGTTTCTGCAAAAGTTTTGGATATGTTTTATGATTTAAACATCAAAGTAGAAAAGTATAAATTAAAATCAGAATCAATGAATATACATATAGAATTAATATTAAGACCAAGATAAAAATAAATATATATGTGGTTTCTTTTTAAACATTGTTATAACTGAGCTGCAGGTTTTATTCATTCTCAGATTTCTCATATTCCTAAACAGGAAGGGCAACATGGTGTTAAAGAAAAACTTTTCACTTCCTTAGTGAGTGTCACATAAAAGTTTCATGGAATTTTTAGTGATAAGGCCTTAGAATTTAGGTAAGGTGCTTGTACTTAAAAGCAGTGTAGTTAAGATGTAGTGAGAGGATAAAACTTTATTCTTGTATCCATAATGATGTTCTAAACATCATTATTTATAGGAGAGGCATCACATTTTCCATATGCAAGTGAGAAACAGGAATTATTACTTTTTGTAAAGGAGTTCAACATGAAATAAACAAATGTCAATTTTTTAAACCTTATTTTTCTTAAACAAAGAATAAACATTTATTTCCTTTTAGACTACTCAGGTACAGAATATCTTATTGAGAATAGATGCTTAACATTAAAAAAAGCCGTTGGTGACTTGAAAGGTACAGGCAAATGATGAACTTCAGACAATGGAAAAGTAATGAGAAATGATGGTGTTTGGGAAAAATGTAATCCATTTACTTCTCACTAGCATCATAAAATCTGTCTTTTCAAAAATAAAAGTGCATTTTTCATACCTGGATTCTACATATCGTATTGAATGGAAAATAAAAAGGTCTTCCTGAAATAATACTGAAGAAAGCAAGTTTAAATGTGAATCATTTGCCTATTAATGCAAAAAAAAAAAAAAAAAAAAAAAATTGTATTTTACATTTGTTCTTCAATGGCCAATAATTTTTAATAAAATTTTACTAGAGCAAGGTGTTTGGGTTGGATTTTAAAATCTTTGTCCTTTGGTTGACTTTCCTTCATTTTATTCATTTTAGAGTGCTTGTTTATAGTATTGTGGCATGCATTTTATTCCCACTAAATTTTTCCTTTTGCATCTCTGGCACAAAATGTGGACATAGAAGATCTAAAACCTAAAGATATATTCCATAAGCTAAACTGTTTTTCCATATGCCATAAACTCTCTCACATATACTTAAATGTTTTGTAAATGATTTTACATCTTTGGGTTCACATATACTTGGCACACTTTTTATTTAAATAGACACGAAATTAGTAATCAGTGACCACCCCACAGATAGCGTACATAGTGTCAACTGTCCGATTATTAAGGACATTTTACCTACATTGAGATGATTGCTTATACATTTAGTAGAGTACCTCCATAGGCACAGGGTTAGGTCTTGCAGTCTGACTCCCAAGGTCGCTCTTATAGAGTTTATTACAATTGAATGGCTTATAGGTACTCAGCTACTATTAATTCTCATACTTCAAAGTTTTGCCCCTTCTAAAAATGAAATCAAAATCCCTCAGTCATGGGAGGAAGCCTTTTGAGAAGAGATTATTAACCATTGCAAGTAAGGATAATAACATGAAATTTACTGCATTCTTTTTGATTCTTTTATTTGAGGGGGAAAACCTATATGCTTCCAGATCAGAATTTATTTTTACCTTTTCAATTAAATATCCAAGTCAAAGGTGTCTTTCAAAACTATAATCTAGTGGTTTGTGAATTTATTAAAAAGATCAGGAAATATTTCAAGACAAAGATAGTCAAACATAGACTTCCCCTCACATTTATTTCACCTTGGTCATATAAAAACTGATGTACTACAGGCTAAATACTACATTCTGAACCCAAAGACATGTATAATACTATCTTAACTCCATGCTTGTGGTTTTTGAGTTGTCAGTAATCTCCAGGATGAATACTGTGGACTGGTTATTTGCTGCCAACACAGCTGTCCTCCTGACAAAGGTTCATATGAGGAAAAATGTCTGGCTGAGCAACAATTACAGGACAAAGAGGAACAAAAGTATTGTGTTCTATGAAAATGGTGATGCTGTTGTACTTTTTGCCACAAGCCTTTCGGAAAATCATTTTTAAAACATTGTGGAAATGCCACAGTTTTTGAAACATAATCCTCTCCCCTTTTCAAGCCCAGGACATTATGATGATGATAGTCATAACAAATTAGTCTATTTTTAGAAAGATTACTCTCTATGCAATAGTTCTTTACCCAGACCAAGAAAATAGTTCACCATTTTTCTGCAATTGTCTTAGCCCTTTATTCAGACAGGATCAAGGTTGCTAATTACGCTTAGTAGGAAATTTACAAGTACATGATGAATAAATAAATTCTGTGGATTTTGTGAGTAAAGTAATAACAGAGTCAAAACAGATTTGGTCCTTGGTCCCTAATGCTTCTGTAATGACAGAAAGGAAGGAAGGAAAGGAAGGAAGGAAGGAAGGAAGGAAGGAAGGAAGGAAGGAAGGAAGGAAGGAAGGAAAGAAAAACTCAATTGATGAAAAGTTCACATAGTAAGTAACATGATGTATATACATTAGCTTGAGTTAAGGTTAAGGCAGAGTTGACCTTTCTTGGACACTTTAAGAATCACTTTTATTCCTAGTTTTTATAGCTTGTATTTTTAAGAAAGATGCTGAAAGGCCTGAATGGGATTCAGAAAAGTGCCTTCTAAATAATTAAAGGGAAGATATCACCTGAAAGTATAGTGAACTGTATCTTGAATTTTTCAACTATTTTTTAAAATAATGATTAAAAATGTACTTTTTTATACCTATATATTCTCTTTCATTGGAATAAGTTAACAAATGAGAAAAAATTCTTAGAATATTTGTCTTAGGTTTTGATTCAGGAAATGAGTTATGTATTTTGTGACAAATTTTAAAGATTGCTAGTGTAAAGATGACAGTGTAAAAGGTGACCAAGATAGTTTGATGCCATTTTTCTCTTCTGCGTTTTCTAGGATGTAACTTCCCTAGTTATTTTTCTTAATTGGTCACTATATAACCACGTTTAAAATTTTTTTTGTAGTTGTCAATAAATCTTTTATATTATTTATTAATATGTGGTGCTGAGTATCAAACCCAAGGCCTCACACATGCCAGGCAAGTGCTCTCCTACTGAGCCACAACTCCAGCCTCTATAACCATGTTTTAAGCATATTTCTGAGACAGTCATCTTATTTAATATATGGTGTTGATTTATTAACCTTAATCTGATGGCCAACAGCACTGTGAGTCATGCCTGAAAATGGTTATCTAGCACAAGTATTGTGTCTGAAAGGCTCATCACAGCCTTCTTGGAGTGCTTGGGTACCATTTTAAACAGTGAAATCACCAATAATAAGCACAGAGATGTAAAAAACACAGTACTAAAAAGACCGTGAAAATGACCCTTGTTTATAGAATGATAGCTGCAACAAGAAGGCAGAGCATTTCCTTGTTTACATGCATTGGGCAACTCAAGGTTTTCACTACTGTGCATATCTGAATGACAGCAGAAGCACCTGCAGTGTTGATTTTGGGTTACAAATAAATTTAGCAAGAGGGCAAGTTCATAAATAGGTAATTTGTGAATAACACAGATCCACTTGCTTTGGGAACTGATGACTTCATTGATGTCTTATGTTTTGCTTTTCCCTTTTGTATCTGGCGTTTTGTATTTCTGGAGATATTCTCCTGGCACTCTCATCTTTCATTATTTTATTTCTTGCACTTTAAAAATCTGTTCATGATTGCCTTTATTGTAGCTTTAAATTTAAGAATCATTAGGATTGTTTTTGAATGGTCTTTCCTTACCTCAGAGTAGACTTTATGACTTTCTAATTTTTACTTGTTTCTTCTTTTATGTTCTAATGACAACGTGGATTACAAATTTTCCAAATTATTTGCCTGTTTTGTAGTTATATTTCTGTCCAAGACCTTTTCTATAATTACTTAGCGGTTACTATTTATTTATCTTGTATATTTTTGTTAATTATTACCAATTACAAAGTGTCCCTGGTGATTGATTTTGGTTTGTTTCTGTATTGTGACAGTTCTGTGCTTACCCTTTATGTGGAGTTGAGATGATTTCTGGCATACTGGGTGTGTGTGCATGTGCACATTTCTCAGGAGTCTGGTAGGAAGGCCTTTGAGTTGCATTAGTCTAATAGACTGAGGAATTTGAGGTGCTGTAGGTAAGCAGGGAAGTTTTCTTTTGTTTGGAAGACTTGCTTTTCTACGTTTAGCATGATTCTAGCATGAATCGTGTGTCTTGGCAGAGTTCTGTTCTTTATCTAGCTGGATGGCTTCTGGTAATTTGAAGGACTGCTTTTTGAAGAGGAAAACAGGTTTTATTTAAAGGAAATTTTAAAAAGCATTTAATATGAGCCCATTGTTTTCTTGGCATTATAGATAAGTAATTCCTTTTCTCTAAAGAGTTCAGTTGCTTTAAAATCTATTTTTATTCCTTCACTGTCTTTTTGTACAGCATTCTCATTTCCTTGTGCTTCTAATCAGCAAAAGGCTTTAGAAATCAGAAAATTAACTTTGTTAGAATAATGGGAAGAAAGGCAGGTGGCTTCTGTTATTAGGGTTTAGGACATTCTTCCTATGCATGTATTGTGGAGCACACAATTTCGACACTTGTATTTAGCCCTTGGGATGCTTTTTAAAAAATATTTTTAAACTTTCCAAATGTTTTTATGGACTTATGGTTTGCTTAATAAAGAATTCCAATTAAATAGAGTGGCATCATATAAATAGCTTATAGGAAATTCAGCTTTTTGTACTGGCAAAAGCAAAAACACTTGGTCCCCAAAATAAGCAGTCAAGCATAGGAACAAACCTCCTCTCCAGATGGAACCCACATACCACCCTGGGTGAGAAATGCTAGGTATAGCTCTGTTCTTCCATCAGTCAAGCTGGTTCCCAGGGTCTGTTTTTTACATCCTTAGCATTTACCTATGTGAAGGTGAGACTTCACTGTAATTACTAGTTCAGAGAAGATACTAAGTATTCATTAATTTTGTTCATCATTTAGTTTTGGAAGTATTTGAGTGTATGAACCATTTTGAGTAAAATTCCAATACATGGCAAACTTCCCTCCACCTTTTCTTTTTGTTTTTGTTTTTAGAGGTCATATTAACTATTGTTACAGTTTATTTGGTGGAAGGACAGCTTTTTGAGCATCAGTTCCTACACTGACGTGTAAACAGTATTTGCCCTCATGGCATGTGGAGGAATCAGAACCATTTGTTCCTACAGGGAACCAAGAGAAGAAAAACCACAACTTTTTTTTTTTCCTTATACATAACAGAGATATTTGCCAGAGGTTTTTATTTTCTCAGAAATGATGATTAGTTTACTATAATAAAGTAAATTTGAGCTACTTTGAGTGGTGAATTAAAAAACAAAAAACAGTTCCTCTTACTTTTTTCTTACCCTTAATCCCCTTCCCAAGGAAACACAAGCAGATCATTTTATCTAATTTTTTAGTAATAAATGGAAAAAATAAACAGGCAACTCCCAGTCACTCGGTCCCTAATTCAAAAGAACAGGATACTTCCAGGGTGGAATTGGTTGGAATATTTTATTCTTGTCTAGCCTGCTTAGCTGTGAGCAGAAAATAATTAATAATTGATGACAGGGCAGGAAGAGAATCTGATTCATAGGTACACTAATCAGAATAATCGTTGGAAAATTGGGAAATCCCTATTATTCTGTTAAGTGTGATTTTAAAAAGAGTGTTCCTTAAGTTCTATTGGAACAAATAAGATTTACACGGTATATTATTATACATATTGGAAGTTTTAGCATGGTTACAGTGTGGTGATTTTTGTAGTTGTGGTTACATTATCTCTTACAGAACTTTTCAAGACTTAATTCAACTTCAGAATTTTGTTTTAAGCTAACATTTGGCAGAGGGGTAGGCTTAGTCTACGAGTGACCAACTTATTTTCTGAAATTTGAAGACTTTTGCTCAAATGCTAATAAATTGTTTCTAGGAAGCATGGCATTATTTAATTCCTAGAAATGAAGAAACATTTTGAGAAATGATTATAAACATGATAGTAGATGGAAGAATAGGAAAGTTGTCATTTTCATGCTTTTACACCCACAGGTGGTGCGACGTTGGATAACCTATTTCATCATAATGTAATATTCCCACTTAAAGGTTAATAATTTAGTTATGAAATGACAGTATATTTACATGGTTCAATATCTTAAGTTCAAAAGGTTATATTGTATAGTCTCCTTCTCACAGTATCTGCTGTCTAGTTTCTGTCCCTGCTGTGCAGTCAATGCTGCCAGTTTCCTATATATCCTTCCACAGATATTTCAGGTATATACACGTATATTGTATATATTTGTGTGTATGTATTCATTTTTCTCCTTTTAAGTGCAAGGATATTATGTGCTCTTTTACTTAAGAACATAAATAATAAAGCAAAACATATATCAGTATAGTAGCAAGAGCTTCTCCTTAATCATCAGTTGAGTGACTACTATTGTAACCAAATGCAAGGGGTTCTGTCCTTGGTCAGTGTGAAACCAGTGAGCATGACCAGAAGATAAGAAAATGCAGAAGAATTTATTAACCTCAGTGAGTAAGGTTACACCAGAGTTTTCTGCAGAAGGGATGCTCTCCTTGTGGACGAAAAGCATGGGGATTTTATTCAGGGAGCTTATACATATCATAGAGGAAGGCCTTTTAAGGGAGAGCTTAGTTTAGGTTGTGTGTTTCTGAGTGTGCTCTGTTCGGGGTCATTGTTCAAGAAGGAAAGATGGACACAGTTCTGGGCATGCTCAACTCAGGGTCTTAGAGTACATGTTACAGTAGTTAAATGGAAGACACAAATATTTTGGGAGCCTGCTCTGTTCATTGTTATAATGAGCCAAGTTTACTCTAGGATCCTAAAAGAAAAGATTGAGTGGCTTTGTGATCTTGGCTGGTTCTTCCTAAGTCTCACCAAAAAGTTTTAGCTGAAGCTCAACTCACAATAGCTGAACTATGGAACCAACCTAGATGCTATTCAACAGGTGAATGTATAAAGAAAATGTGATACACACACACACACACACACACACACACACACTACACACACAATGAAATATTACTCAGCTTTAAAGAAGAATGAAATCATGCTATTTGCTAGTAAATGGATGGAATTGGAGAATATCATGCTAAGCAAAATAAGCTAAACCCGAAAAACCAAAGGCCAAATGTTTTCTCTGATATGCAGAAACTAATTCACAATAAGGGACTAGGGAAGAATAGAGTTACTTTATCTTAGGTAGAGGGGAGTGTAAGGAGGGGAAGTGGCATGGGGTAGGAAGTATAGTAGAGCAAAACAGACATTATTACCTTATGTACATACATAACTACATGACTGATGTGATCCTACAGTATGTACAATCAGAAAAAATAGAAATTACACTCCATTTATGTATGATTTATCAAAATGTATAAATACATTCTATTGTCATGTAGAACTAACTAGAATAAGTTAAAAATTTTCTTTTAAAGTTTTAGCTGAAACAAAAGGAAAGGACTCTTTGAAGTTGTGTTTATGTAGGAGTTTGCCCTCAAAAGTTCCTGTTTTGTGTTGCATCTAACACTGTCATTTATTCAGTGGGTTTCCTAAAATGAACATTTAAGTGGTTTCTAACTTTTCACTGTAGTTACCTACATATTCTTATGTAATTCAGTGTTGGTACTAAATATGAAAACTCTAGGATTTGTGTAAGTATTCATTGTCGTATTATTGCAGTATAGGATCTAAACACAGATAATATTTAAGTTTTTAAAATCTTTATCAGGTTGGGTGAGGTGCTGCACTCCTGTAATCCCAGTGGCTTGGGAGACTGAAACAAGAGGATCTTGAGTTCAAAGCCAGCCTCAGCAATGACGAGGCACTAAGCACCTCAGTGAGACCCTGTCTCTAAATAAAATACAAAATAGGGCTGGGGACGTGGCTTAGTGGTTGAGTGCCCCTGAGTTCAATCCCCGGTACCTGCCCCACCTCAAAAATAAACAAAAAAAAACTTTATCAAAATTATAAGAAAACAGTCAGTTGTTAAACACATGTTATGGAAAACAACATTCACAGATCCTTTCCCCACTCATGTTCTTTGTTACCCCAGCAGCAACTACCTTCAAATATTAAATTAGTATTTCAGTCTCAGCTTCTAAATTACATACGTTAGACTATTTCAAGTAACATACTTTTTATAGTATTAGTACTTCTTGATTTTTCATATTGTAAATTTCTACTTCCAACCCACATTTATTGTCATCTGAATTTTATCACACATTATGATTTATTTTCCCTTCCTGAACTACTTATCTTAATGTTACTGTTGTCTATGTTTCTTAGTCATTGTGATTTTTTCCTATGAAATTTTTTCTGTTATTTTTTGTTATGAGCTTACGTATGTTTAATCTTAATTAAGTTCTTGGGACTTAATTAAGATATCTGTCTCCCACAGGTGACCTTGTGCTTGACTCTTTTGGAAATTGGGGGTCTCTCTACACTCTTGGCACTACACTTACACACTTCCAGGGACTTTACTAAAGACTAGTTATTTCAGTTTGCTGGCTTCTCTGGGTTTGCTTTTCTGATTGAAAAGCCTGTAATGATCTTTGTTCTTGAGACAACTTTGACTCTTAGGAGTGTTTCCCACATAAAAATCATGTTTCAGTGAAGCTATTTTTATTTTGGACCCTAAGTTAATTCCCCTTACTTCCTATAAGCCAAGCCATATTGTACACATTTAAGCTAAATGTATGATTTAGATGTGTTTTTAGTGGAGGTCCTTTGTAGTATTCAGCAGAGCTAGAGGTGAGAAGTCCTTGGACTTAACATGTGTCCATTGTGTAGATATCTCAAACATCTCTTCAGTGTTTAGTATTTAGTTCTAGGGAATTTCTTGAATTATTTTTGATGAATTATTGTGTTTTTCTCTTTGCTTTGTAACAATTATTATTTGATTCCTGTATCTATTGGATTGCTTATCTTATTGTATCTATTTTTTGTTCTTTTTATTTCTACCTCCTTTTTTGGCTGATTTTCTTAACCCTTTTTTTTTTCCCTAGTTTTTCATATATATTATTATGTTTTGAATTTCCAAGAGCTTTTTCTTTGTTTTTGTTCTTTGAATCTTTTATTTTATAGCATTTGTTCTTCTTTTGTGAATGTCCTATCTTCTCTCTAATTCCATGAAGTTAATATTATTTCTTTTTTTCTTTTTCTTTTTTCTTTTTTTTGTGGTGCTGGGGATTCAACCCAGGGCCTTGTGCTTGGGAGGCAAGCACTCTATCAACTGAGCTACATCCCCAGCCCTAATATTGTTTCTTATTCCTCCCTAATCTGTTTTTTTCCCAAGATGTTTTTTTCTTTTCTGTTATTGTCTTCTAATATTTGTCATCTGTTTAGGAACTCTCTTTTAAATGGCTGGTGATCCATAGCTATCTCTTATTTAGGAGATGGGCATAAGCAGTTTTGATTGGAAGTTCCATAGATAGGCTTAACTGTAGGGTTTTGTGATAAGACCAACAAAATAAAAACTATTTTCCAGTGCTTAGCTGCATTCTGAGTGGCAGTGACAGTAAATGATTTGTGTACAATTTGCCATCTCTTTTAAAGATCTGGTATTATTGCTAGTATTAAGATCCATATTAAATTTCCAGTATTTCATATTTAGGAGAGAGAACTCAGATAAACAGTTATTATTTTTAACACTTAAGAAATTTGAAAGAGGCTATGCTATAGTCTCATCAGGAGGAACATTTTATATTATGTTAACATACTAGGTCTCCTAGGCACACATGGAACAGAGAGAGGTGAAAGTACTTGAGGTTTGAAGGAAGAAGTTCATTCAAAGAAAGGTAAAGGAAAAGTGCCCTATTAGATACCTATAGTGGCCATAACAAATTACCATGCACTTGGTGGATAAAACAACTCTGTTGTCTCAGAGTTGTGAGAGTCAGAATTCTTTTGTGTTGTCAGGGATACACTTGGTCAGTTTGCATGAGAGAATTTTTTCTTGCCTTTTCTAGATTTTCATAGTACATGACATTCCTTGGCTTTGAGCGGTATGACTTCATTCTCTGCCTTCATTTTCATATGATTTTCTTCCCTATGTCTCAAATCACCTTCTCTTTTCTCATAAATGGAATTCAGTCGTTGGATTTCAGGCCGCTCCTAAATCCTTAATTTATAGATCCTTACTTATATCTGCAAAGGGTCACAGGGATTAGAACTTGAACAAATAGGCACACAGCACAACCCACCAAGTATTATCCTGGTACTCCAAAATTCTTATTCTTTATTATGTAAAATTCATTCATCCAGTCTCAGCATTCCTGGAAATTTCAACTTATTGCAACATCAGTGTTAAGTCTAAAATCCCATCTAAATATCATTATCTCAAAAGCTCCAAATGTCATCATTTCTAAACCATTGAACCCAGATGTGGGGGAGAATCTGGGTATGGTCAATCCTGGGGCATATTTCCTTTCTATTGATAGACCTGTGAAACCAGAAAACAAGTCTTCTGCCTCCAGAATACAGTGGTGGTACAGGTATCAGATTCCCATCTGAAAGAGGGAAATTGCTGGTCCCAAACAAATTCAGAAGGTAGCAGGGAAAATTCCATTAGGTCTCAAGGCCTGAGAATAATCCTCTATGACTTGATGTTCTGCACTAGTGTCTCCAGAGTGGTGAGCATCTGGACATGTGCTTCCTGTCTTGTTAATGTCTGGGCCTGCACTCCAGGTGCCCTCTGTGCCCAGGGTTATGACTTGATTGCCCTTTGTGCTTGGAGCTCTGTTTCTTCTCTGACTGTGAGTACTGGCTTCTGCCTTATACCCATGACTTGAGTTTCTGACTCTGTTCCTACGTCCCTGGCCTCTGCTCCCATAGCTCAACTTTCAGAATCATTATTCCTCTTTCTTGAAGGTTAGCATATATTTACAGTTTGCTACCTATCAGCTTATCTCCTATTTGTAGAATCCCAGAAACCTGGTAGTCTTCCTTTATTTCATTTCTTTTCTTCCCATTCAGTCCAGGATTTTCTGTATCTCTGATAGTATAATATTCTCAAAGCCATGTGGATCTTCTGTGTACACCAAGTGGGTTTATGCTGTTAGACAAGTTTGGTACTCCAAGGATCTGTATCTGTTCCTGACTTTCTATAGATGGTTGATTGGACCTATTAGCCATTTACCTAATCTTTTTAGCAAAAGGTCATCCAGTCACATTCCTAATTTTTCTCTTAAAGTTTGCTTTTATAATAGTGAATTTCCTGATTCTAGTTTATTTTGTAATATGAATAGACTAAGAACAACCAAGTGATTAAGTGCCAGTTCCTGTTTGCTTAACATTTCCTACTTTCTTTCTTTTCTCTTGCATTTTACTAAAAGCAGTAAGGAGACACTAGTGTGCACCTTTAATCCTTTGCTTAGAAATCTCAGCTAAATATGGACATTTATCACTTTTAAGTTCTGTTTTCCACCTAATAAAATACAACTAAGCTACAATTTCGACTTCTTTGCAGCAAAGTTAACCTTTCTCCCTGTTTCCAAAGTCATGTCCCTCATTTCTGTCTGAGATCTCCACCAGAAACACCCTAATGTTCATACTTCTACCAGCATTCTGTTCATTATGATTTATTTACACTCTCAATTGACAGATGCTTAGGGATGGCTATGTAGCTCAGTGATAGAATGCTTACCCAGTATGCACCAGGCCCTGGATTCAATCCCCAGCAAACCCCCGACCCCCCAAAAAAACAAGGATAAGTCAAGTGACAGGTGCTTTTTCTACCATCTTCTTCACTTCCTCATGAGGCCCCCATTAGTATTGCCTTTAATGCCCATATTTCTACTCACCATCTGTTCAAAGTAATCTATGCTTTTATTTTCTCTTACACCTCAGCATTCTTCTAGTCTTTGCCTATAACATAATTTCAGAGTCACTTCCAAATTTTCAGATCCTTCTTATAGCATCATGCTTCTTCTTGGTACCAAAATCTGTATTATTTTCCTAAGCTTTTGATAACAATTTCCTACAACTTGGTGATTTTAAATAGCATACATTTATGTATGAATGTCAGTCCTTAAGTCAACATGGTGACAAGGCCATTCCTTTCTTTTTTTTTGCCTTTATTTTTTTATTTTATTTTTTATTTTTATTTACTTATTGATTCATTGAACACAAATGGAGTACAGCTATTGTTTCAATGGTTGTACACAAAGTAGAGTCATACCATCTGTGTGTTCATACATGTACACAGGGCAATGGTATCTGTCACAAATTGTTATTATTTTTACACCCCACCCCCACCCCTCCCTTCCCTCTATGCTATCTATCCTTCCTCCATTCTTGCCACCCTTCCCCCCCCATTATGCATCATCATTCATTTATCAGTGAGACCATCCGACCTTTGGATTTTTGGGATTGGCTGATCTCACTGAGCATAACAGTCTCCAACATCATCCATTTACCTACAAATGCCATAATTTTATTCTTCTTTATGGCTGAGTAATATTCCATTGTGTATATATACCACAGTTTCTTTATCCATTCATCTACTGAAGGGCATCTAGGTTGGTTCCATAATCTAGCTATTGTGAATTGAGTAGCTATGAACATTGATGTGGCTGCATCACTGTAGCAATCTGATTTTAAGTCTTTTGGGTGTAGGCCAAGGAGTGGGATAGCTGGGTCAAATGGTGGATCCATTCCAAGTTTTCTAAGGAATCTCCACACTGCTTTCCAGAGTGGCTGCACCAACTTGCACTCCCACCAGCAATGTATGAGTGTACCCTTTTCCCCACATCATTGCCAACACCTGTTGTTGCCTGTGTTCTTAATAATAGACATTCTAATTGGGGTAAGATGAAATCTTAAGGTGGTTTTGATTTGCATTTCTCTTATAACGAGTGATGTTGAACATTTTTTCATATATCTGTTGATTGCTTGTCGATCTTCCTCTGTAAAGTGTCTGTTTATTTCCTTGGCCCATTTATTGACTGGGTTATTAATGTTCTTGGTGTAAAGATTTTTGAGTACTTGGTAGATTTTGGAGATTAGTGCTCTATCTGAAGTGTGTGTAGCAAAGATTTTCTCCCACTCTGAAGGCTCTCTCTTCACATTGCTGATTGTTTCCTTTTCTGAGAAAAAGCTTTTTAGTTTGACTCTATCCCAATCATTGATTCATGCTTTTATTTCTTGCGCTTTGGGAGTCATGTTAAGGAAATCTGGTCCTAGGCCAACATGATGAAGATTTGGACCTATTTTCTCTTCTATTAGGTGCAGAGTCTCTGGTCTGATTTCTAGGTCCTTGATCCACTTTGTGTTGAGTTTTGTACAGGGTGAGAGATATGGGTTTAGTTTCATTTTGCTGCATATGGATTTCCAGTTTTCCCAGCACCATTTGTTGAAGAGGCTGTCTTTTCTCCATTGTATGTTTTTGGCTCCTTTGTCAAGTATGAGATACCTGTACTTATTTGGGTTTGTCTCTGTGTCCTCTATTCTGTACCATTGATCTACCTGTCTATTTTGGTACCAATACCAAGCTGTTTTTGTTACTATTGCTCTGTAGTATAGTTGAAGGTCTGGTATTGTGAAACCCCCTGCTTCGCTCTTCTTGCTAAGGATTGCTTTAGCAATTCTGGGTCTCTTATTCCTCCAAATGAATTTCATGATTGCTTGCTCTATTTCTATGAGGTCCATCATTGTGATTTTAATTGGAATTGCATTGAATTTGTATAGCATTTTTGGAAGTATGGCCATTTTGACAATATTAATTCTGCCTATCCAAGAACATGGGAGATCTTTCCATCTTCTCAGATGCTCTTTAACTTCTTTCTGAGAAGGCCATTCCTAATCAAACTTTGGAGAGCAGTCTTAAAATAGGAAAAAAATCATAAAATGTTATAAGAATTTTAGAGAGGTCTATATCCACAATAATTAGGGTAATGTTTGTAGATTTATTTATAGGTCTTTTATCATTATTTGGCTGGAAATTGTTCCTTGCTACACTGATGCCAGCACCTGGAACCACCAAGTAAGGAGGATTGTTGTAATTGTCCTAACACAAGTGGGTGAAGCTTTTCTTAGATTCAAAACATTGTCTTCCCTCCCTCCATCCCTCCCCCTACCTCTCTCTTTTCCTTTTCTTTCTTTTTCTTTCCCCTTCCTCCTTTCTTTCTTCTTCCCTCTCCCACCTTTCTTCCTTCATTTTTTTGCCCTTCTTTTTCTTCCTCCTTACCTCCTTCCTTCCATTTCTTTCTTTCTTCCCTGCTTGGCTTGAGTTAATCTTAAGCATCTACTTCTCAAGGTACCCAGCCTTTGAAGAGCTTAACAAAGCTTGAAGCAAATAATAATCTAATCTGGTGCTGAGTGGGTTTCCTTTTTTTTTTTTTCCCGTTGGAGCAAATAATAATCTGACATCGAAGTAGCGGTAGGAATACAGCCAATCCAATCAACAAATTAGCCATCATCAGCCAGGGTTTTCCAAGAGGCTATGTTTCTTAAGCTGTGCAGGACTTAGCTTTTATTGTTAACAGCATGTAATTGGTAAGGGAAATGTTATGCTAATGCAGAAATGACAATGGCAACAATAGTTGCATTGTTATAAACACATCTTCTCTTATGAATTCCACATGTGTAGTTGTTTTCATCTTCAGAGTGATGAATTTGGTGACTAGTTTATTCATTCCTCATTTGCTGTCTTATTAATTACTTTCCTAAAAGTTTTGGTTTGAACATGGATATGAGGTTGTCATGTCTTTCTTTTGTAAATTAACACATAGAAAAATCAGTTACTTCTTTGCTAATACAAGCAGATTGTGGGGTTCTTTGCATATCCCATCTTTTATCTGTTAGGAAAATTCCAGGAAGAGTTTGCTTTAGTATCTTGTTTTTCATTGAGAGAATTCAGCACAGCTGATCATTTTGGATTTATTTGCTGATGAAATTTGTGCAGTGGGTTAAGGCAGCCATTAATGGGATTGGACCAGAGATTGATGTTAATCCTTCATGATTTAGAGTATGGTAAGCTAAAGGGACAATCTTATTAAGCATGTGTTTCACTACTAGAGATGATTTATTTCCAGTTGTAGTGTTATGTGATACTTTTAGACTGATTCTTACATCCCTATGTCATGTTTTTCCTCCCTTTAATATTTGACTAAAATAATTAGTCTGTCGGACCAATTGGGGAAAAATTTGAAGTGTTCTGTCATGTGCTGTTTTTGGTTAGAGTATATAAAGAGACTGAAAAATCAGGTAGAATGGAGAGGTAAAGAGTAAACATTTATTCAGTGGGAAAAACTTCCTTTTGCATTAAGACTGTGCTGTGCAGGTGAAACCTATTTACTTTATGAGAATTTTGGCTTCTTTAGGAATCAACCAGACTTTTTGCACCTCTTTGATGGTAAGATCAATGAAAAATGAAGAGGTGTTGTTTTGTTTTTCTTCTGTTTCATTAGTATGGTCTAAATGAGTCTTTATTGCACTACTCTGGCATTTGTAAGTAGACCACGTTAGTGTATTGGATTCTTCAGATTCTGGTAGGGGAGAATTTTATACCATTTTCCAGTCACAACCTTTCAGTGCATTGGTTGGATGTTATTCTATTATCTTTATTTTGATTTTTGCCCCACAGCTTTCCTTTTGGATAATCTGGAGGTGTTTATGCCTGCCTTTTCCAATATAGTTGATTTGTTGTTATGAAAAGGATGCAATCTTGTGGCTTCAGAGAAAGTAGTGGTGAAGCCTGTATTAAAAAAACCATTCTCAATCAGATGATATTAGCTAATTATGTTCTGGTACACTATTTATAGACTGGTTCATGACCAAAAGGTTTGGAAAGCAAGAATCAGTTGCCTTTAAGTAGGTGAAATGTAATGCTTGATTGACACACAGAGTTTCTTTCTTTTCTCTTTTTCCCTTTTTAAAGACTTGTAATAATTTATTCCAAATATGTCAAACAAATGTTGGATTTGAACCATATATGTGGCAAAGAATTCTGTTTGCTATGCATGGGTTAATTTATTAGAGGTGATTAGTATGAGTTCTGTGTGGCTTGGCAATAGCCAACAATGATAGAAGTGAATTGAAAAATATTTATTAGTTTGTACCATAGCTTCAGGTTTTTGTAAATAAATCTTGATTCAGATATCTAAATCATTCATACCAATAAAAGTTTTCTAATTTATCATTTTTCTGGACAGCACCACGGTTCCTTGTTTACATAGCTAGTCAACAGATACTTTTTGAATACTAATCATGTCCATTCACATTAAGAATATGAGATATATAATCATTTTGAAAAGCAAGGAGTGGGGATCGAGTGGTTATGTATAGTGGAGGGTTGGTTGGAATGTGCTTCTGTAAACCTTTGAAAAGCACCTTATTTTGTAGCATTTTTGTCAGACCAAAATTTCTGCTT
Source organism: Glaucomys volans (assembly GCA_020662805.1). Taxonomy (NCBI): domain Eukaryota; kingdom Metazoa; phylum Chordata; class Mammalia; order Rodentia; family Sciuridae; genus Glaucomys; species Glaucomys volans. The sequence goes on along the minus strand of JAJEJO010049065.1, from coordinate 430,014 downwards.
GGCTGTAAGGAATTGATGAAAGACTATTTCAAGTTTTTCTAAGAATGATCAGTTGTGCTTAGTTTCTTCAGAAGGTATGGTATGTTACATGAGTCTCTGTATTATTGAATTTCATACAGAAAGCAAACCTGTTAATAAGATTGGGAATGTAGTCAAACCGTTCATTTTTTAGCATGATTTCTTTGGGGGGTGCCAGTGCTAGGTATATAATTCAGGTCCTTGTACATGCAAGGACTACATCACTGAGGTACATCGATAGCCTAGAATATTTTCAAATAAACACTGAGTGACTGTCAGGAGATGTGATTTAGACTTTGCCCTACCCCTGTTGAACTCATTTACCTTGAACAAATTTCTTGACCACTTTAAGCCTCACTTTCCTCAATGATAAAATAAATGTATCGGGATAGTTATCTTTGAGATCTCTTCTTGTTTAAAAATTATGCAGTTTTATTTAAGGTGAAGGCATTTTCCTGAGTCTTCCCCTTCTAGTGATGCTTTGGGATTTGACATTTTGAAAGAAAGCTATCATTGTGGTTAAATTTGGTTTTGACTACTTTGAAGATAGGTTGTAAATTTTTGGCTTTATATTCTTGAAATAAAATTTTCAGACCATGTATGAGTAATATTTGGTTATTCCTGTATTTTTCTTTTGGTAACTGGGCAGCCTGGTATGCTACAGTGTGGTTGTATTAGCAACTTTGAAGTAAGCAGAGCAGGGTTGATTAATCTAATTGTAGCATACTCTATCCTAGAATAGCCTTAAGGAAGTTGGAAGATTATCTTAGAAATAATTTAATCCAACTATCTTACTTAACAGATAAAGAAACATTACCAAAAATGTTTGTTAATTTATATGTATAGCTTATATCAGAAAAAGAACATCAACTATAATTTATTCATTCATCCATTCAGCTTGTATGTGAACCTAAGTTCAAGATCTTTTTCCATGTTTTAATATTCTTATTTTGATGGTAAGTAGTTCTGTCGTTCTTTGATGAAGAATAAAATTATTTTTTCATTTCTCAAATATATTTGGCCTTCAAATCCTGCCCGTTCTATTTTATTATTCAGTCCTTATTTACTGAGCTGACACAATGTGTAGTCATTTAGCCGACACATGAGATACACACATTCAAGCTCAAGTAAACTTTACCTTCTCAAACTGAACATGTGTTAAACTTTGAAATGTTCCTGATATCATTCTTTTCCTCATCTTCTCAAGAGCCATGGTGTTAGAGTACTGTCATTATCTCTCCCAATATAGCATGTGTTTGTGTGGAGGGCGGGTATAGGCAGTGATAAATTAATGTAAAACATTCAGTAATGATAGGTTCTCTGAAGAAAAGCAAGGTACAATTTGTGGATAGTGATGAATGTGTATTATTTTATATAAAATTTCTGATTGTTCTGAAGTTTTAAAAGTATTCTCCTGGCTACTTTACTGGAAAGATAATGGAATTATCAGCATTGTAGTAATCCTGGTGAGAAATGCTCATGGTACTACTAGAAAAGCAGCAGTGAAGATGTTGCAACGTGCTCAGACACTGGATCATCTGACAATTATAATATGTTTAAATAAATTAATTAAAGGAACACATATTTGTAAAGAGTTTAGAACAATGCCTGGTAAATAATTATACTATTTAAGAGTTTATTAAGGAATTTAAAGTGAAAATCAAGCCAACAAGATTTTCTAAATGATTGCAGCACACTTCAATTCAAGATTTTTTTTTTGGTCTGGGCATGGGAAGATTTATAGAGGAAAACCAGGATTTTGACTTTGAACTTACTAAATTTGAGATTCTTTATAGATACCCATGTAATTATGTTAACAGATAAATAAATTTGGCAATCAGCCATGACAGAGTTTGGGAATATATATTAAGGAGTTTACATGAATAGTATTTAAGGTAGTAGAATCAAGCTTAATTAGTGTTTGAAAAAGAGAAGAATTCTGATCACCAGGGAACTCCTACATTTAGAAGTTGGCATAATTGTGCAACTCGCCAAATGTCCCAAGGGGACGCACCATCAACTGTTTTATTTTACCTCTCAGCATGGTTTTCTAGTTTTCCTTTCTCAGTTACTTGCTTTCAATTCCTCGTGGCCTTGTGCCTCCCTTAGTTTTTAAAGAGAACATTTTTTTTTTCATCTGCAGCATTAGAATGCTACAAACTGCCCAGTCATTCATAGAAGCAAAAGTCAATGATTTTATTATTTTGAAAACAAAACACAAGACTAAATCATGGATTTTCTTTTTCTTTCAGGAAAAACATAAACAAGAATTGGAAGACATGAGAAAAGCTGGTCATGAAGCCCTTAGCATCATTGTCGATGAATATAAGGTAGAGGTTTGAGAACCTTTTTTATTTATTCTTTTAAACTTGAAAAACTTCAGAAAAATTTTAGCACACATAAGGCATGTGCAAGCATTCACAAATTGTAGACTTATAGTGTAGCATATTTTGGTGTATCATTCCTTTTAGTTGATCAATCAATGTCCATTGAAGCATACTTGGTGGGCTGCAAGGTAATGCTAGATATCGCTCTGCATTGGTGAAACTTAGAGTATTTGAAAATATGATATCAGCAGGTGAAGAAATCTGAATACAAAATACTTACAGAATTCATTCCTATATTCTTTTTTTTCTCTCTTTGGAGCAAAATAAGGGAAAGAAGGTGGCAAGGGAGGAGATTGGATATCATGAAGGTATAAGGTAGATCAGTATAGTAGAGAAATGAGAATAAGAGAGAAGGAGGAAAGAAGGGAATTGGGTAGAAACATGGAATAAATTTAACAATAGCATGATATATTCATATATAAATGTACTAAAAAGAATTTCACCTATATATACGTGTAGCAAATACCAATAAAAAATAATTAAATAAGGGAGTGAAGAAGATCAATAGAGGAGAGGAGAGAGAATAACAAGAGGGAAGAGGGAGGGGATGTTGGGAAACAAAATCAAATTCCTTGCATGTTTTATTTTGTCAGATGAACCCAAATGCTAGGTACAATTGTAATGCTCTAGTAAAAAATTTAAAAAATCCCAGCACCAGTACAACCAATACAAGAAACAACAAAATCTCAATTTTAATTAAAAAACCAACTATAACAACAGATGGCAACTTTCAGCTGATACCAATGTTAGAATTATCTGACAAGAATTTTAAGGTTCTGACAAGGATGACATCCTTCATAGAAATGTTTTATCAAGCAATTATGCACATCGTGAACCAAGTAGAAAAAATAGAAAAATCTCAAAAAGCTTCAACAAAGTAATAGATTATCTAAAGAAACACCAAATGGAAATTTCAGAAGTAGAAAATGCAATTAACAAAATAAAAAAATCAGGGATGGTTTAATAGCAGATTGTAGAATAAAGAAAAGAATTATGAATTTGAAAATAAAGACTCTAAATCACCTAACTTGAAAATAGAGAACAGAAAAGAGTCTGAAAACAAATGAATAGGGATTTAGGAATCTGTGGGATAACAACAAACGTTCTAAAATGATGTTTGTCATCAGAGTCCTGGAAGAAGAGGATGGAGTTTGAAAAAATATTAGTTTCAGTAGTTGAAAATGCTCCAAATTTGGAAGACTAAATAATGCTATATATTCAAGAAACCAAGTGAATTCCAAATATTTTAAGAAAAACAAAAGAACAAATCAAAGATATTCACCAAGGTACATTGTGATGGTTAATGTTACATCGACTTGACTGGGGCAGATTGCTCAGCTATTTTGGTCTCTTCTGGGATGTTTCCAGAGGGTGTTTTTTGGGAGGGATAAGATTACCATTTAACTCTGTGGACTCAGAGTAAAGCAGATTGTCTTCCATAATGTGGATTGGCAGCATTCAATTATTAGAAGATCAAAGATTTCTTTTCCCCAAGCAAGCAAGAGTCTGCCAACAGATTTAACTTGAACTGCATCATTAGCTCTTCCTTAGGTCTGCATCCTGATATCCTTTTGACTTCAACTATAACATTGGTCCATCCCTGCAAAATTTGACCTTATTAGACTCCATAATTGCATAAACCAATTCCTTAAAATAAATCTCTATATTTGTACACTCCTATTGATTCTGTTTCTCAAGAAACTTTAATACATCAGAACCAAACTTTCAAAACTAAATAGAAATTAATCTTGGAAGCAGCAAGACTAAAATGGTATTTTACCAATGGGAGAAAAACAATTAGAATGATGGTGGATTTTTCACCAGAAGAAATAGAAGAACTATCAATTATTGGGGAAAAATGAAAAGGAAACTGAACCCAGAATTCTAGTGGCAGGGAATCAACATATTCTCAGATTAAGAATTTGTCACAGCATACCTACCTGAAAAAAAAATGGCTAAAGGAAATTGTTTAAACAAAAAGAAAATGATGAAAAAATCCTGGAACATGAAAGAACAAAGAGAAAAGCAAAGACATAGGTAAACATAACAGACTTTCCTTTGTATTTTGAGTTCTCTAAATTATGTTTGATTGTTGAAGCAGACATTCTAACACTGTCTAATGTAGTTCTCTACGTAAGGAACATTTAGGAAAATTTTACTGTAAACAAGCCAGGATAGATAACATAAAAGGAAATAAGGATTCTATAGTTTACTTGAATTTGTACAATGCTTGTAATGCTCTTATTTTTTATTATGAAAATTCCAAATTTTTCTACTCCTTTTTCTGCAGGCTTTCTCATGACAAAGCTTAATGCTTTCTTTATTAGCAGAGTTTGAATGTAGGACTTCATATTCTTGAAGCCATTTGGATATAGTTCACATTTAGACATGTGTTTCAGAAATGATAATTTATAATGTAGTAGAAAATGCTTTTCTCCATATATCACAATTATCCAAGCATCTGAAGTAATGCCTAGCAATGATCACTACAAAATAAAATTTAATTAATCATTTATTATGATTTTGAGTAGGATAGTGATATTATTTTAATATTTAATAATCTTTATTTTTAACATTTATGAGATATAATTCACATACCATAAAATTATCCTGAAGTTTATGTTCAATAAATTTTCTATATTCACAAAATTATGCAACTCTCACTGAAGTCTAATTTTAGATCATTTTCATCATCCAGACATGAAACCCTGCACCTATTAGCAGTTTCTTTCTACTTCCTTCCAGTTAGGTCCCTTTACCCCTAAGAAACACTGATCTACATTATATTCTATAGATTTGTGTCTATTAGGTATTTCATATAAATAAAATTATATAATTTATAGTCTTTAATGACTGACTTCTTTGACTTAGTATAATATTTTCAAGTTTTATCCACATTTTCTGTCAGTTGTACTAGTATGCCATTCCTTTTTTATTTTTAAATAACATTCCCTCACAGGTATATACTGTTGTATTTATCCATTCATCAGTTGATGGGCATTTGAGTTACTTCCACTCTTTGACTGTTATGAATAATGTTACATTGTTATATATTTCTATTTTACCTGAGTGTATATGAGGGTTGAAATTTTAGAGTCATATGGTTGCTCTATGTTTAACATTGTGAAGAACTTCCAGAATGTTTCCAGTGGCACCATTTTATATTACCACTAATAGTTGTTCCATTTTCTCTGTGTCCATACTAACACTATCTTCCATTAAAAGAATTAGCTGTCCTTGGGAGTTTGAATTCACATTTAGGTCTTCTATCCATTTGGAGTTAATTATTTTGTATGGTTTAAAGAAGGAATTCAACTTTTTTTCTGTGTGTGTGTGTGTGTGTGTGTGTGTGTGTGTGTGGTACTGGGGATCAAACCCAGGGATGCTCTACCACTGAGCTGTGTCCCAGACCTTTTTATGTTTTGTATTGGGGCAGGGTCTCTCCAAGTTGCTGAGTGTCTACTGAGTTGCCAGGGCTAGCCTCAAACTTACCATCTTCCTGCTCAGCCTCTCAAGTTGCTGGGATTATAGGCATGTACCACCAGTCCAGCTCGACTTTATTCTTTTGCTGCAGGTGTCCAGTTGTTGCCAACACCATTGTTGAAAAGACCATTCTTTTACTTGGAATTATTTTGTCATCCTTGTTGAAAAATCAGGTGACCTTATATATGTGAGGGGTTATTTCTGGGCTTCCCCTTGAACTATAAGGCTATTATTATATCGGTTACTGCACTGTTTTGATTACTGTAGTTTTGTGATATGGTTCAAAATCATAAATGAGTTATGGATCTTCAATTCCTTTCTAAATATTCTGATTATTTTCCTATAAATTTTAGTTTATGCGTATAAATTCCTTTAAGAATTGGGGTGGAATTGTGATAGTGTTCTGGTCATTAATAATTGAAGTCTTTATATTTATTTATATCTTCCTTTCTTTCTCTTAACAATGTTTTGTAGCATGCATTTTATTCTTAGTTGGTATTGCAAATTGACTTTTTTCTTAATTTCATATTCAGATTGTCCCTTACTGGCATATAATGGAACTGATTTTTGCACATTACGCTTATGTATTTATTAATTCTAGTAGGTTTTTTAGTAGATTCCTTTCCAAAGCATTTATTTCTAGACAATATCATGCTATCTACAGGTAGAAATAATTTTACTTCCTCCTTTCCAACTGAATACCTTTGATTTCCTTCCTAATGTCACTGGCTGGACTTCTAGTACAATTGGAAGAAAAGGTGCAATAGCATAAGTCCTTGTCCTTTTCATCATCTTAGGAGAAACAACATTCAGTTTTTGTCATTAAATATGCTGTTACTAGATCATAGCGACTTTATCAGGTTTAAGATGTTTCTTTAATTTCTAGTTTGTTGAATTTTTAAATTAAATGTCACAGAATCTTGTCATATGCTATGCCACTATTGAAATATTCTTTTTAAAAATTATCTTTATAAATTTGGTATGTTCTGATTTATTTTTGGATGTTAAATCAGTGTTCTATTCCTGGATTAATCTCACTTGATCATGTTGTGCAATTTTTGTATTTATGTTGTATGAATCAATTTGCAGGTATTTTTCTAAGTACTTTTGCATCTATACTCATGAGGGATATTGGCTGGTACTTATCTTGAGTAGCCTTTATCTGACTTTGTTATGACTTTAATACTTGAATCACTGAATGAATTAGGATATATTTTCTTATATTCTTTGGAACAGTTTGTGGAGGATTTGTATTATTACATGTTTTGTAGAATTTATCAATGAATCCATTTAGTCTTTTTTTTTTTTTTTTGGTACTGGATATTGAACCCAAGGGCTCTCCACCACCACTGAGCCACATCCCGAGACCTATTTTGTATTTTATTTAGAGATAGGGTCTCACTGAGTTGCTTAGGGCCTTGCTCAGTTGCTGAGGCTGGCTTTGAACTCTTGATCCTCCTGCCTTAGCCTCCCAAGCCGCTGGGATTACAGGCTCACGCCACCATGCCGGGCTTCATTTAGTCTTATACTCTTCTTCTGGTGCAGGTTTTAAATAAATTCATTCTATATATATACTTGCTATAGTGGTCTAGTTACATTTTCTATTTTGTTCTTGAAATGATTTGGTAATTGTATCTTTCTAGGAATTTCTCTTTTTATTTTTTGGTACATATTTGTTTATAATATGTCCTTATGGTCATCCTTCTATCTGTAAAATTCAGTGTTGCATCTCCTTTTTCAATATTTACTTTTTGAGTCTTCTTTCTTTTTCTTCATCAGACTAGCTAAGGGTTAATTAATTTTGTTGGCATTATCAAAGAATTAACTCTTGGTTTTGTTTAGTTTCTCTCACATTTTAATGTTCTCTATGTCATGAATTTCCACTGTAGTTTCATTGCAGCTGGCCTTCTGCGTGCTTTGGGCTTATTTTGTTCTTTTTTTTTTTTTTCCCAATTCAAGTAAACCTGAATGCTATAGAAAAGACTGATAGACTTTGGGAAGGAATGGAAGAGATAAAGGAAGGCTGTATTTTATCAGGGAATGCTATATACACACATTGAAATATCACATTAAACTCCATTAATATGTACAATTCATATATATTAATAAAAATAAAATAAAAACAAAAAAAATTTAGTTATTGATTTGATGTTTTTTCTTTTTAAAATGGGCATTTATACTTATAAATTTCCTCCTTAACCATACTGTATTTCATCCTGTAATTTATGCTGTTAAGTTGTTTCCATTTTTATTCATGGTAAATATTTTCTAATGTTCCTAAATGTTTTCTAATGCAATTTCTTTGCTGACCCATTCATTCTTTAGAAGTGTTTAATTTCCACAGAAATTTTCCAAATTTCTGGCTGTTATTGATTTCTACTTTAATTCTAAATTGTGGTTGGAGAACTTATTTTTGGTGACTTCAATTCTTTTAAATTTCCTGAGGCTCATTTTATGGGTTAATTTATGATCTATCCTGTGGAATTTCCATGTGTATTTGAGAAGAATGAATAGTCTGCTATTGCTGGGTTTGGTGAGATATTATGTCCATGTCTCTAGGTGGAGTTGGTTTATAGTGCTGTTTCAGTCTTCTGTATGCTGTTGATAATTTATTTAATTTTTCTATCCTTTATTCAAAATGGAGTATTTTAATGTCTAAGTATTATTATTGTTGAATTATTTGTTTCCCTTCAATTTCATTAGTTTTTGCTTCATGTGATTATTTTGGATATGTTTTAATTATATATTTTTATTGTTATATCTTCAAAATAGTTTGACTTTTTTGTTATTTTTTTTAATCTAATAAGTTGTTTTGTTATACCTTTTTTTCTGATAATTGTATAGCCACTTCATCTCTCGTTTGGCTGCTGTTTGTATGATATATTTTTCTCATATTTTTACATTGAACTCATTTATGTCTTTGAATATAAAGTTTATCTTTTGTACAAATATAATTACATATATTGTTTTATGCCTTTACTTTTTAAATAAGTAAGAGACAAAAGAAGAAGAAAGGTCTAATTATGTTGTCATTTAAATTACCTTCATAATTCACTTTTTGTCCCCCTTTCCCCCCTTTTCCTTTTTGGTGGTACTGGGATTGAACCCAGGCACGCTCTACCACTAGCAATATCCCCAGCCCTTTTTAATTTTATTTTGAGATAGGGTTTCTTGCTGGATTGTTGAGGCTGGCCTAGAACTTGTGATCCTCATGACTCAGCCTTCCAATTAGTGGTGTGCACCCTTGCACCCAATGGCCTGCTTTATTTTTGTATGTGGAATTGTCTGAAGTTGCTTGTGTTAGTCTGAAAGAGTAGTTGTTAGTATTTATTTTATGTTGTTTCTGCTAACAGTGTGTATCTGGAACTTTTTTTTTCATTTTCATTCTTTAAAGATAGTTTTGTTGGATATAAACTTCTTTGAGTATTAGATATGGAAAATGAAAAACCCCCAAAATAATGAGACCTAGGAAAAGGGAATGAAAAAGAAAGCCATACATTGATAGCTGTTCCTTTCCCAGTACATTCCTTCCCAGTGACTAAACAAATGCTGGGGAGACAGTGGCCATCAAACCTAGAAAGGCAGTCTCTGGGAAGAGGCCAAAGCATTGATCCCTCCCTAAACAAATCCTTTTCCACATTCTAGCCATTGGCCCCAGGCCCTCCATTAGGCCCAGTAAGATAAGTCCCAGAGACTGACCGCTGATTCCAGACTCCCTGCTGTTTCACCCAGTAAAACAGACCCCAAATTCCTGAGTGCCCAAACTGTCAGACTCATTAATTAAGTCACCTCTCAGTATAACCTACATAAGTCCAGTCCTCTCCTTCTTTCAGTGGCTCATTTTCCACCAGGAAGGTGGGTCCACCAGTGTCACCCTGTTCCTATGTAAAATTTCATTCCTGAATAAACAGCTGCGATGATCCGTGAGATATGTGTCTGACCTGGTCTTTTTGTGCTAACATTGAGGACATTTATATTAGGATTTTTTGTTTAAATTTTAGCACTTTGAATATCATTTCATTGCTTCTGTCCTTCATTATTTCAGATGAAAAGTAAGCTGTTAGTCTTTATGAGGTTGTCATATGCAATGAGTCATTTTCTACTGCTTTAAATTGTCTGTTTTTGCTTTCAATATTTTGAATAGGATGTTTCTTGTGTATCTTTTTTTGTGTAATTCTATTTAGAATTCACTGGGCTTTTTATATGCGTACATTATTTTCATCAATTTAGACATTTTCAGCTATTTTTTCATAGTTTTTCTTCTAGTTTTCCTTTCTTCCCTCATTGTATTTCTTCTGTTATGTATGTTTGGTTTAGTTTACTTTGTAGGACCTCACATTTTTCTGAGGCTCCATTCATTTTTCATCATTATGTATTCTCCCTCTGATCTTCATATTGTATAATCATCAGTATTTCTTCAAGTCTACCAATTCTTTCTTCTTACAGCTCAAACCTACTATTTAGGACTTCTGTTGAATTTTTGTGTTTGTTATTTTTATTTTTGTTCCAATATTTCTCTCTGGTTCCTTTGGATAATTATTTTCTTTATCAATAGTGTGTATTTTATGAGAAATTTTCATCATTCTTTAAATTCTTTAAGCTTGGTTCTCTTCAGTTCTTTGAGTGTTTTCTAAAATCAGTGCTTTGAGTCCTTTGTCAAGTCTAACATCTAGATTGTGTCACAGACAGTTACCATTGCCTCTTATTTTTCCTGTGCGAGATACTCTTTCCTTTTCTTTTTTTTTTTTTCTTTTTTTGTGTATATGTGGTAAACTGGTCATTGTATATTATATATTGTAGTAGTGTGTACTTATCCCTACCTCTCAGGGAACTTATTGTCTTATTGTTTTGATGTTTGATTGTGTGATTATTTAGTGTCTTGGTTGGACAAATTTACGTGATTTCACATTGTACAGCCTCTGCCTTCACTCTTCTGCAGGCTCAGTTTTGGGAATGTGTGTAGTGTTTGATCATCATCAAAGACTCTTAAACCCTTTTTTTTCTCTTTCCCTAATTTCCCTGCTTAGCTTCTAACTTGGTGATGTTTTTGTTTGTTTGTTTTTGTATTTGTTTACACCTTGCTATTCCTGCTATTCATTTCTAAACTGATCTGTTGTTGATCTGATGTTTTCCATCATGCCCTGGAGCATCCATTTCTCCACATTCTGATCCAATTGCAGTCATCCCCCTTGGCAAAGGCAGTTTATTTGCCAGTATTTGAGGCTTTCTGTAAGTCTTCCTTATTAGAGAACTGCTATATTGCATGTGGATGCCAGAATACTATTATGGTTAATTTGTTCATTTTTGGTTTCCTCACCCTTATCTACCTTTTAGAACTGTGACTGTAATTAGGGGGAAAGAGGACAAGTACTGCATTTGCCACATGACTGCTTGTTGCCATTCCATAAGTCCTACCTCTCTCTTCTATGTCTTTTCATCCAAATCAAACTAGTAGTTACTCTGTTACATATATTCTTCATTTAAAAATGACAGTACTGGGGATAGTGAAAATCTGGAGTCAGGACATTATTTGTACTTTTACTGTATCCATATTAGTTAAAGGTTTGTGTACATCCCTTTCTCGTAGAGATCCTCAACCCACTGGATTTTTTTTTTTTTTTTTTTTTTTTTATTGAACTCAGGGTCACTCGGCTGAGCCATATCCCCAGCCCTATTTTGTATTTTATTTAGATACAGGGTCTCACTGAGTTGCTTAGCATCTCACTTTTGCTAAGACTGGTTTTGAACTCGCATTCCTCCTGCCAGAGCCCCCCTACCCCCCAAGTTGCTGCTGGGATTATAGGCATGTGCCACCACGTCCAGCTAACCATTGGATCTTTACTGATGACTTTTTCTAACTTTTTAAAAAATATGTGACTTTTTGAATGAATAATTTCTGAGATTATAAATTTTATGACATTTTATAATTTTTGTATCAGCAAATTTACACACCTTCCAAATATTAATTAAAACCTTAAAAGTCAAAGTGCCATTCTTATTTTATACATATAATCAGATAATACAGGAAAACCCTAAAGTTCCAGTTCATTTTTTGTTAGCATATAATGCATACCTAACATCTTTCACATGAAACACCAGTTTGTATGCTTCCAAATGATGTGATCATCTGTTTCTGACTTAAAAATAGAAGTAAGCCATGTAATGACTTAAACTTTTCATGAGGAATTGAAAATTCTGGTTCCTTGCATTAGCCTTGTATTTAAAAGCTTAACTAACCTCATCAAATTGGAATTTCTTTTGAGTAATAGCTCTGTGTTCACACACTTTAAATCATCTACTCAGGAGCTGCCTAAAGACAATATGCAATCCATTGCCATGTTTAAACACCTATAAGATTTATAGTTATTTCCTATTATTAGGCCTAATATTCTTATGCTATCTTAGTGAGGCTGTGTAATTACTTATGTACCATTTTCCTGTGATTACGTGAAGGAATGTTACATGTCTGTCTTAATTTCTACTTTGAATCATATCAGTAGAGGTTATTGATTAAGAGCCTAGATTTTTGAAGTATGACCTGGGTCATAGCCCTACCTCTGCTGTTTGCTAATAGTAAGACATTGGGCAGCCTTTAAAAATGTATCTTTTAGTGGATCAAGGACCTAGAAATCAGACCAGAGACTCTGCACCTAATAGAAGAGAAAATAGGTCCAAATCTTCATCATGTTGGCCTAGGACCAGATTTCCTAAACATGACTCCCAAAGCGCAAGAAATAAAAGCACAAATCAATGATTGGGATAGAGTCAAACTAAAAAGCTTTTTCTCAGAAAAGGAAACAATCAGCAATGTGAAGAGAGAGCCTTCAGAGTGGGAGAAAATCTTTGCCACACACACTTCAGATAGAGCACTAATCTCCAGAATCTACCAAGTACTCAAAAATCTTTACACCAAGAACACTAATAACCCAATCAATAAATGGGCCAAGGAAATGAACAGACACTTTACAGAGGAAGATCTACAAGCAATCAACAGATTTATGAAAAAATGTTCAACATCACTCGTTATAAGAGAAATGCAAATCAAAACCACCTTAAGATTTCATCTTACCCCAATTAGAATGTCTTTTATTAAGAATACAGGCAACAACAGGTGTTGGCGAGGATGTGGGGAAAAGGGTACACTCATACATTGCTGGTGGGAGTGCAAGTTGGTGCAGCCACTCTGGAGAGCAGTGTGGAGATTCCTTAGAAAACTTGGAATGGATCTACCATTTGACCCCGCTATCCCACTCCTTGGCCTATACCCAAAGGACTTAAAATCAGATTACTACAGTGATGCAGCCACATCAATGTTCATAGCTGCTCAATTCACAATAGCTAGATTATGGAATCAACCTAGATGCCCTTCAGTAGATGAATGGATAAAGAAACTGTGGTGTATATATACACAATGGAATATTACTCAGCCATAAAGAAGAATAAAATTATGGTATTTGTAGGTAAATGGATGATGTTGGAGACTCTTATGCTAAGTGAGATCAGCCAATCCCAAAACTCCAAAGGCTGAATGGTCTCTCTGATAAATGAATGATGATGCATAATGCAGGGGGGAAGGGTGGCAAGAATGGAGGAAGGATAGATAGCATAGAGGGAAGGGAGGGGTGGGGGCAGGGTGGGGGGTAAAAATAATAACAGAATGTGTGACAGATACCATTGCCCTGTGTACATGCATGAAAGCACAGATGGTGTGACTCTACTTTGTGTACAACCAGAGAAACAATAGCTGTACTCCATTTGTGTTCAATGAATCAATAAGTAAATAAAAAAAAAAAGAGAAATGCAAAAAAAAAAATGTATCTTTTAGTTTTTTCATCAGTAAGTGAGGGAATAAACCATGGAAACTTCACAGAAGTGTTGTGGGCATGTAGTGAAAAATAAACGCTGCCTAGCTAGTAATTAAGTCAGTCTTTAATAAATATTATCTATTATTGTTAATTATCTTTACCATATTTATTATCTAGCATAGCAATTGTAATGCCTTTTCATTATCTTATGGCTGGTTACTAGTGATTTTACTTCTCAAAACTATAGAGTACAGATTCTTGTTGTAATATTTTTAGAAATATCCAGTTAAGAGAAGTAGATAGTAGCCCAGCCCATCAAAAAAATTCTGGACTCCTTGTTGAAAAACCAGCCTTCTTTTGTTCATTTAGAAAATAAATAACTCACTGTAGAATGATGAAAAGGACATATGAAATTCTATTTAAGTATAGAAGAAAACAAATCTAAAACTAACCTCATGTGCTGAAAATGCCAACTTTTACCATAATGTTTACTTCCTCTTATTTCTTTTATGTCAAGATTCTAAAAATCTTTTAGCCTGATAAATAGCAACAGTAAAGTAAATGTAGATCTTGGAAGGCTTTCCATAGAGCATGCCACATCTAAGATTGTTTACCACAGGCACTATAAGAATTTTCCTTTACTTGTTTAATCGAGCTTTTGTCCTGAAATTGTCATTCTCTAATATCTACACTGGTTCAGACTCCACAAGTTATTAATGTCTGTACTTTTCTCTATTGAAGATTACTATACATGTTATATAGTACCTTTTTTAAGAAAAATAAGTAGTTATATTAGTGTGATGCTTTTTTGTTTTAAGGTACATTCAGCAGTTGTCACTGATCAGATTGCCTAAACCCTTTGGTTCTCAACTTTTATAGCACATAAGAAATTACTTCTGTTGTTTTTAAGAAACATATGTACCAGGGCGGGTTTCTTCCTTGGAAATTGTAAACTTTTAGGTGTAGATAGAATCTGGGTATCTATGTTGCTTTAAAGTTCTATAAGTTATCCTGCCACTCCAAATGAATTGTTAATCATTGTTTATTCCTTTGTATTTATTTATCTGCCAGTCTACTCTGCTTTACTTGCTGTTGTCATTTTCCCCATTCTTGGTATATATTATTGACTTTGTAAACGTGTGGGGGTGTGTGTGCTTACATGTGTGTGCATGTATTTGTGTGTGTTATATCCCATTAAAATCACTGGAAAAATTTTCCATATGGCAAAGATGAAAGAAAGAAAGTCTTAGAAACTATTAGAGCATAGAATAGGATACTGTTTCTGGAAGTTACGCTGTAACTAGGAAACAAGGATTTGATGTTCATCAGTGTTTTTTTTTAAACTTATGCCTTGTTTTCCTGAGGTAGATAAGTGATCTTTGTAAGGAAAAAAATGTTTTTTATAGTGGAGGATTGGCACAATAGCACAGAGGGATGACCAAAGAAAGTCCTACATGAAAAAATGTAAGCATATTTGCTAAAGCAGATGTAGTTGTGTAACTTAAGGAATAAAAGGCCTTGCCTTTTTTTTTTTTTAATTTACTTATTGATTCATTGAACACAAATGGAGTACAGCTATTGTTTCACTGGTTGTACACAAAGTAGAGTCACACCATCTGTGCGTTCATGCATGTACACAGGGCAATGGTATCTGTCACACATTCTGTTATTATTTTTACCCCCCACCCCGCCCCCACCCCGCCCTTCCCTCTATGCTATCTATCCTTCCTCCATTCTTGCCACCTTTCCCCCCCACATTATGCATCATCATTCATTTATCAGAGAGACCATTCGGCCTTTGGATTTTTGGGATTGACTGATCTCACTTAGCATAACAGTCTCCAACATCATCCATTTACCTACAAATGCCATAATTTTATTCTTCTTTATGGCTGAGTAATATTCCATTGTGTGTATATACCACAGTTTCTTTATCCATTCATCTACTGAAGGGCATCTAGGTTGATTCCATAATCTAGCTATTGTGAATTGAGCCGCTATGAACATTGATGTGGCTGCATCACTGTAGTAATCTGATTTTAAGTCCTTTGGGTATAGGCCAAGGAGTGGGATAGCAGGGTCAAATGGTGGATCCATTCCAAGTTTTCTAAGGAATCTCCACACTGCTTTCCAGAGTGGCTGCACCAACTTGCACTCCCACCAGCAATGTATGAGTGTACCCTTTTCCCCACATCCTCGCCAACACCTGTTGTTGCCTGTGTTCTTGATAAAAGACATTCTAATTGGGGTAAGATGAAATCTTAAGGTGGTTTTGATTTGCATTTCTCTTATAACGAGTGATGTTGAACATTTTTTCATAAATCTGTTGATTGCTTGTAGATCTTCCTCTGTAAAGTGTCTGTTCATTTCCTTGGCCCATTTATTGATTGGGTTATTGGTGTTCGTGGTGTAAAGATTTTTGAGTACTTGGTAGATTCTGGAGATTAGTGCTCTGTCCGAAGTGTGTGTGGCAAAGATTTTCTCCCACTCTGAAGGCTCTCTCTTCACATTGCTGATTGTTTCCTTTGCTGAGAAGAAGCTTTTTAGTTTGACTCTATCCCAATCATTGATTCGTGCTTTTATTTCTTGCGCTTTGGGAGTCATGTTAAGGAAATCTGGTCCTAGGCCAACATGATGAAGATTTGAACCTATTTTCTCTTCTATTAGGTGCAGAGTCTCTGGTCTGATTTCTAGGTCCTTGATCCACTTTGAGTTGAGTTTTGTACAGGGTGAGAGATATGGGTTTAGTTTCATTTTGTTGCATATGGATTTCCAGTTTTCCTAGCACCATTTGTTGAAGAGGCTGTCTTTTCTCCATTGCATGTTTTTGCCTCCTTTGTCAAGTATCAGATACCTGTATTTATGTGGATTTGTCTCTGTGTCCTCTATTCTGTACCATTGATCTACCTGTCTATTTTGGTACCAATACCAAGCTGTTTTTGTTACTATTGCTCTGTAGTATAGTTGAAGGTCTGGTATTGTGAAACCCCCTGCTTCGCTCTTCTTCCTAAGGATTGCTTTAGCAATTCTGGGTCTCTTATTCCTCCAAATGAATTTCATGATTGCTTGCTCTATTTCTATAAGGTCCGTCATTAACCTCAAAAAAAAATAAAATACTTGGGAATCAATCCAACAAAAGATGTGAAAGACCTCTACACTGAGAACTACAGAACACTAAAGAAAGAAGTTAAAGAGCATCTGAGAAGATGGAAAGATCTCCCATGTTCTTGGACAGGCAGAATTAATATTGTCAAAATGGCCATACTTCCAAAAAGGCCTTGCCTTTTTAAAGAGAAAATATCCTCTTGCACAGATATGTTCTTGTTTTTCTTCTCAGAAGTATCTGTGTATCCATATATTCAATTAGTACTGTGTATATAAATACTTGAGGTAAAGTCATTTTAAATACTCACCCACTCAGAATGATTTTTCTTTTTGCCCTAAATAACTTTTGGGAAGAATTTTCCAACGGAAATACTTAGTTGACTCAGTGTGTTAAAATTCAAAGTCAAAACTTCTGCTAACATTCTATAATAGTGAGTGGAAAGCACTCAAGAAATTAAGTCCAACATGTTGTTTTTATTTTATCTCACTTTGAGCTCAGTTCATTAAAAATTCCAACTTGGCACAAATAAAACATGAACTTTTTTTAGTTAAAATTTTTGTTTTGGTACTGTATACAGAATTTTCTTTTTTAAGGCAGCAACAGTAGTCTCCTCCTTTCTCTCCCCCCTTAATAAATGTGATATTTACTTTAATATAGATCAGTTACATAAAGGCTCTCCCCTTTAAAACTCTTACATAGAGTTCTTAAAAATTTCATCCTGTAGTGGCATTTATGTTATTATTATTTTTATTCTCACTTGTATATTTTTGCAATTAAATTATTCTCTGTTGTTCTTGTTTAAACTTACAGGGTTTAGATATTTTGCAGATAACAAAAGTATTGAAACATTGTCAACTCTGACATAGTTGACAGTTTCATCAAAATGCTGTTTAGAATATAGCCTTAAAAAGACAAAAAAGTGAAATGCAGTTTGTTTTAATGTTTCTATGCCATCACCTAATAAATTATAACTGAAATGATTTAAAGGCATATTATATGTTTCTTGGCCCATCTGTGGATGACTAAACTAAACCTTTGCTGTGCCATTTTTTTGGTGATGTGAAAATTGGTTACTGGTCATCATAATAATCTGCAACCCAGGTGAGTTTTTTTATACTCTCTTCTCTAACTCTGGGGCATTCATTGTTTTGTTTGAACAGTTGGTCAAGCAGAATATATTTTAAAATCTCCTCCATATAGATATCTAAACATTTCAAGATCTTTTCACCAGAGTTAGATGTATAGGCCCTTTTCCCTCTTGTGGTCTTTGTTTCTAAAACTTGGCTAAATCTATTATTTCTAATCTGTGTATTGTAATCCAAATGCCAGAAACCACTCAGTGCTGGGCACATGAATAGTTCTTATAAATACTTAACTATTTTAATGAGAAGGCAAGGAATGGACAGATTCTTTTCTAAAGTCTTAGAATATTTTTTGAAGAGGGTGTTCTGATACTTTTGTTTTCCTCTCCAATATTAGAGTATTGAATCAGATACACTGAAGTTTTGACTTATTAAGCACATGAAATTTCTGCTACTTTTAAAATGATGTGAAAACGATGCAAAATTGCTATATAAAGTTGCTCTGAAATCTTTCTTTATTAATTTCTCATGTTAACACCCTTTATTTTATTGAGCATTTTTGTCCTCTGTGCATTCTCTGAAAAGGTTAAATATGCCTTAAATTCCTTTCGGTAAGGATTGCTTTGAATTTTAGCAACGTAACGTATGATGCATGCCAGCTTAGAGTATCACATGACTGCTGTATTCCACTTTTCAAAAGCATCCACTTGCTAGTGTTTTATTTGAACTCTTGAATTGTTTGTACTGTTTTTATAAGGGAGAACATATTACATTTAGGAAACCAGTTTTTCCCAGGGTGTAGAATTACTTGTATTATATAAAGTTCTTTTCCAAGGAGGGAGAAACAACTTTGTTTTCTATTCTTTGGATATTTTCCCTCGATTGGATATTGGTAAGTCAAGACAGGAAAAGTAAAACTTAAGCTATGTGAGATCTGACTATATCTTTATTTGAATTCCACCATTTTGTTAACCCAAAGGTATGAAATAAATTTATAGTTTCAGTTATTTGATTGAACAAGGATTCTCATAAATTCCAACTTTTATCGTATGATCAGATTTTTCCTGGACAACTAAAGATGTTTGCTGTGGCCAATAAAGTTTGGCCTAACAGCATACTAGAGATACTAGTGATTGGTTTGGAACTAATGACTTGGCTTGTCCTTTCTTATCCCTCCTACCAAACTTAACCTCAGTGAAGGATTGAGAAAGGTTTAGTAGTTGAGAGCAGTTCTTGTGTGCCTCTGAGTTTCCTGGGCTAAGCCAGAATTTTGCATGCAAGGCTATTCTTGTGGTTTTCCTAGCTAGGCCAAAACCAAAAGGCATTGGAAACATTGCAAGAAAACTTGTTCTATTATAGATTTAAAGCTTGCCTTTATATTGTTACTGAATAATCAGCCTGTTAGAGTCATGAAGACTGCATTCTGTATTCAGGATACAAATTTCAATGTATTTGCAGAGTAGTCTTTTGAAAAGAATTCCAGGGATAAGAAATTTCAAAGTGAATGAAGTATTAGTTGTTTTGTAAGACCTTCCTTTTTCCCCTTAATTTTTCACATCATAAAATGTACTTTAAATGTTATGGGTTTCTTTTTAGATTAATATTTATGACACCGGTTGGTAAAATTTAGCAATTTGTCAATATCCATCTTATTCTGCCCAGATATTGTTGATTAATTATGCGTTTCTGCTTATTATCACAAAATTTGGGCTCCTGTATTATTATTAGTGTCTTTGAGTCTATAAATCTATAAATGATATTATCTTTCTATATTTACCTAATAGAAGTTTGACATGTTCTGATGGAATTGAATGTTTGACTCTTCCCATTATCTAAGTTGATTCAGCAATTTTATATGGCTGGATTAGTGATCATATAATATTATCTGTAATGAATACATTTCTAGGGCTGGTGTTATGGCTCAGTGGTAGAGTGCTTACCTGGCTGTGTGGGACGATGCTGGGTTCGATCCTCAGCATCACGTAAATAAATAAAATAAAGGTATTTTGTTCATCTAAAACTAAAAATTAAAAAAAGAGAATACACTTCAGTAACTTCCTGTGAATATAGTGGATCAATTATATAGTCCTTAAGCTTTTACTATTTTAATGAACTTAATCATCAGCGACTTGTGTAGATTCAGGCGTTTTCAGTTTTAGAATCTGGAAAGCATTACTTAATTAGAATTTAGAGGAAAAAATGATCTTTTTTTGTTAATAGATTTATTTATTCATTGGCCACTAATATTCCAGGTAGTGAAAGGCCATATATCAAGGCTAATGCCATTAGAGAAAATACACTGACACTTTAGACCTTCTTTTACTCATTGAATTTTCTAAGTTCAAATGAGGATATTACAAAAAGCTATTTATAAATATGATGGGAAGAGTATACTTTTGCTGGACACAGTGGCCCACACCTGTAATCTCATCTACACGGGAGGCTGAGGCAGGAGGCTCACAAGTTCAGGGCTACTTTAGGCAACTTAGCAAAATCCTATTTCAAAATAAAAAATTTTAATAAATGACTGGTGCTGTAGCTTAGTGGCAGAGCACTCCTGGGTTCAATCCCCAGTAACACTAATAAATAAATACATGTATACATATATATAAATGTGTGTATTTTTAATTTTTTAATTTTTTGTCTGATGGAAAAGATATAGAAAAGAATGACTTAGTTTATTCTTTACTTTGAAGTATAAAGCCCAATCTGAAAAAGGAAAGCAGAAGTGTAATAACTAATATCATATGTGAGAATAGCATTTTAACATGTTTGTTTTATTTCTAATTAGGGTATAACACAATATCAAAATAAAGGGCTGATTTTTATTTTCATCCCTACCTTCTAGGTAATCATCTTTCTATATATCTCAAAATAGGAGAACATTGATTTTTATACTAAGGATCATTTGTAAGATATATAGTAATTTGCCTTTTAAAAAGCTTGTTTTTGATATAGCAGTATATGGACATGATATAATATTCCAAAGATATTAAAATATGCACAATAAAAAATAAATTGTATCCTTAGCAGGGTATCCCCCTTAGAGGATGCTATCTGATCCTCAATCTCCTCTTCTCCCCAGCCTTTATTTTAGTAGAGGTCAAATAATTTGCTTTAAATTGCCACATTTCTGATTAACAGTGTATTGTCAAGTTGCTTCATTGCAAGGAAAAAGGATTCCATTTGAGGAATGATGCGTGTGTGTTTGATTCTTTCCATTTTAGCTGGAGCATGAAGTTATAAGATTGCTTTACTGTTTTATCAGGATATTCTTGTCAGTTTTTGGTAATTATTCCATTATAAAACCCAATCTAATCTAATATTAAACCAACAAATCTACTTTGTGCTATCATATAATAGTGAAATATTTTCACACTTATTAGTATTACCCTTTCTGAGCTATTTTGATGACTTTGTCTCTTCCCCATTAAGCTGAGACATGACACCGTGGAGGACTTTGCTTGTCCTTCAGATTTGGGGGTGCTATTTTCTGAGGGTGGGTTCTTAAAACCCACTCCAGTTGGGTTTTAAGTATTTTAGATATCACCGTTAATGTAATAAATTCTATAATATACATTGTCCACTGATAACTAGAAAAGAACCTAGTAGAAGTATCTTAAAATAGTCATCTAAGTTCACAAACTACTTCTGTTTATGAATAAATGAAATGAGGAAGCCAAATTTAGTCTTTGTCAATTTTTCCACGATGAGCTTCACTTAAATCAAACCTCTTATTTCCTTTTAAGTATTGATGAATTTTCAATGTGATGGAAAATTATTTTCTACTATTTGAGATCCATATTTATGAATGGATCTCAATTCATTTGAAGGAAAATACTATTTTAATGGTCTTAAATCTAGTCACTATGAAAAGTAATGTGAGTCCAACTTAAATCCATAGAGCATGAATATGTCTTAAAAATCATCAATTTTAGAACAATTATTAGAAACAAATTATTAGAACAGTCCTAGGTATAATATCATTAATGCAAAGGATTAAGTAAACGGTTATAATTTGACTGGCAGAGAAGTAGTTCTGGAATTCTCCACATTTATCAAATGGAGTATCTGAGACATCGAGAGACATGCTGCCATCATGGGTTAGGGTTATGATCATATGCATGTAAACAAACAAACAAAGGAGTTTTAAATAAAAGCAAGGTCACTCAAGATTCATTGCCAAGCTCTGTTTAACAAAATATACTGCCTCCTTGGAAAGTTCATACATGTGTGTTTAAGACAAATATTTCTGACATCTATATGAGTATCTGTCTCCCATGGCCTCTGATTTCTTATTTTAGGAATTGAGGCTCATGTATTAATAACCAGGTGCTTCATTTAATCCTATAAAGATTATAAAGAGGTTGTTCCAGTCAGAATTCTTTTTTCCTTTCCTCTCTTTTTAAACTGAAACTGTAGCTCTGATTCAAGTCACAAGGAGTAATATTGTGGCATCCGAGGGAGAGGCCTATCCATGTGGCAGCTTTTCAGAAGGTTAAAGTATCTGGAAGGCAGACATGCAGAGTCTCTGTGCTGTACTTAATTTTAGAAACTTCTTAATTTTAATGTGTTGTCCATGGCACAAAAGAAATTTTCACTGGGAGACTTTTGTGGTGTTTGAGGTAACAACTCTTATGTTACTAGAATCCCTTAACAACAAGGCCAACAGGAATGATTCCTTCTGTCCTGAAGATTTTCTTTGGCTTTCACAGCCTGCAGAGCACTTTATAGCATGGCTAGACTATATTGAATTTCCATGTTTAGATCTACACCCATAATTTAACATTTTTCTTTTTGAATTGTATAGTAACAGTGCACTGCACTTCAAATACATAGAAAAACTTGAGAATCACTGTAATTCCAATTGCAATTCCAATTGCTTGAGATGTGAAAGAGGATCAATTTTCAGTAGCCTCAACATGACCTTGCAAGTTCTCTTCCTTTTTTAAATTAAGGAAAAAGGGAGAAATCTTTTGTTTCTTAATCAGTTTTTTTCAAAATGTTAGGTAATAGTTTCTGTTCTGCTTTCTAAAAAGAAATAGGGTCAAATTTATTCTCATCACATCTCAGATCTGGCATTTACTCTTGTACCTATGTTCTCCCCAGGGGTTGATCTCACAGGGTCTGAATGTTGCCTAATCTCTGCCAGCTGGGTAGCCAGCATGAACTTGGACTTGAATCTAGAACCAGACTTGAGCAAATGAAAGCTTTAAATTCAGATTAAATCCTAGTCCGAGAAAGAGAAAATTTTACTCCCTTTAGCCTTTTCACATTGTACTTTTAAATCTTCTCGCCATGTGAGGTTTTTATTTACATTATTTGTTTGTATTCCACCAAAATTTTTAAAAATATCTACTGTTTTCTAAGATGCCTGATGTTTTTCCTCTTACACAACCAACAACCTCTTTACCTTAGTCTACTAGCTCACCAATATGAGGCTGTTTTAAAATATTTGTATATAAATGAATGAAGTCAAGTGTTCACTTTTGTCTTTGAAAGAACAAACCAATGAAGCTATAAAGTTTTAGATTCTCAAATTAGCATACAATATGTTTATTAGCCAAAAGTTAATAAGTAGGACAGATTGTTAAGAGTGACATTCACAACTCAATCTAATCAGCTGCCATCATTTGAACACTATTTCTTCATTTTTTTTTTTGAACTAGGGATTGAACTCAGGGACACTCGGCCACTGAGCCACATCCCCAGCCCTATTTTGTATTTTATTTAGAGACAGGGTCTCACTGAGTTGCTTAGGGCCTCCCTAAGTTGCTGAGGCTGGCTTTGAACTCGTGATCCTCCTGACTCAGCCTCCCCAGTCGCTTGGATTACAGGTGTGCGTCACCATGCCCAGCTATTTCTTCATTTTTATAGTCATTGTTACCTCTCTACTCATGATAAAGTGAAAAATGTAACTACTGTAGAAGAACTGCATGTAAATAGACAAAGTGTTCAGATGAAGTTCTAGTAAGCATTACTTGATAGATTTGTGTATATCTATAGGGTTTTTCTTGTGAAGACAGAAAAAAAAGAATTTTGCTAGTGCTTATTAGAATTAACTTTCATTATCAGGGAGGATTTTTGCATTACTTACTTAATCCTATAGTATTAAAAAATCATCCATGCATGGTGTGTTAATTTTGTTTCTGATTTATATAATATTGTCCTCAAAAGTAAATACTATACATTTAATTAATTGTACATCAGTGGAAAAAGTTTTGATAGCATTTGAGTGACTATTATACTTTGCAAAATTGTTTGAAGGTTTTAAAAATGTCAGATAATAGAAATTTTCTTGCTTAAAGACTTTTAAGTAGTTTCTAAACTTTAGTAGTTTCTCATGGCAGTTATAGTAGAATTAAGGTGCATTATCATGCCCTACCCAATCCTGACTCTCTATTTTTCTGATGTTTGAATCACTTTTCTGATACAGAGCCCAGCAAAACCATAGGCTCTGTGGTCAGGAGTTTGGCCTGTTTGTTAAAGAATAAAGTCTAGCTACGTCTATTGAAATTCCCTGGTTAATACCTTGGGCTTTATTTTACTACTTGAACTCATTAGTTTTATTTCTGTTCTAGGATTTGGTGCTCTGACCTTTGATGATATTTTGGTTTGCATATGAGGTATCCCCCAAAAGCTCATGTCAGACCATACAGGAATTTTCCAAGGTGAAATGAGTAGATTATGAGAGCCATAACCTAATCTGTGAATTATCAATTTGATGGATTGATAATATAAAAGGACTGTTGTACTGGGTGGAGACTGTAGGCAGGTGGGACATGGCCGGAGGAAGTAAGTCACTCTGAGAATGCCTTTAGGGATTATATATTGTCCCTGGCTTCTTGTGTTCTCTCTGCTTCCTGACTACCTCAAGCTGAGCAGCTTTCCTTTGCCATGACCTTCCTCTATGATATTCTGCTTCACCTCAGGCCCAGAGTAATGGCTTACCATTGGCTGAACCTCTGAACTGTGAGTGCAAAATAAACTTTTCCTCCTCTAAGTTGTTCTTGTCAGGCATTTTGGTTACAGTGACGAAATGCCAATTAACACAGATGCAAATGTACTCCTAGGCCTATGTATGACTGAGTTTTCCCTCACCTGTGACATCTCACACTCTATCCATCTTCAAAGAGCCTTTCTTGACTATTCTCTCTGAAAAATTCATCCTCCATTCTTCTTTAACTTTCACCTTTTTTTTATTTTCTTCATAGCAGGTAGGACCATCTGTAATGATTTTTGTGTTGTTGACCTTCAGTTGTCCTTGTCATCCTTGCCATTTCAATCCCATTGCCAACAATGTTAGCTGAGGGGAGTAAGGTCCTTGTCTTTTTGATTCACTTTGTATATTCAGTACCTAGAACAGTGTCTGGAATAAAGTACTCACTCAGTGAATATTTGTTGAATGAATCAATAATTAAATGAATGACAGAAATGAGAGTAAGTGCTTTTTCAGGAAGAGAGGTCTGCTTTAGCTGGGTTAGAGTAGCTAAGACAAACAGAAGCAAATGGATGGAGCGGAATTCAATTCTTTGTTACACTATCCTTTCTGTGACACATTTGGGCACATTTCTTAACCAGAGTGTTTGTTTCTTAATCTATAAGGCAGGTATTTAAGAACCTTTCAAATGGAAAAAGATAGATGAATAATTCAGTAAGAGATTATTGTTTATAAAAGTGTTTAGTCAAGTTTTTACCAAGGCCTTTCAGATGAGGAGGCTCTCCTTTTAAATAACAAAACTTACTTTTAACCCAAGTATTATGTATAATTATAATATGCCAATAAAAGAAAAAAATAATTTTAAAAACTTGTTTGTTTGAAATTTTGAGGGAATATTACTGAACATGCTAACAACTTAATGCCTTTGTAAAACTTGAAGTACTCTTTATCTCCAAAAGGAGATTTGCGCCATAAAAAAATTCTTTCACAGCCTTAACTTACCGATTTTGCAGATATCTTTCAGATTTGCTCATTTTATTTTCAGCTATAATGGGAAAAGAAGTTGTTTGTGTGTGTGTGTGTGTGTGTGTGTGTGTGTGTGTTTTAAAGAGGCTGGAATATTTTAAAATGATAGAGAAAAGTTGATGCTTTAAAAGCAAATAATTGGACTTGGACATGCCAAAACCAGGATTGGTTTTCAGTTGATTCTACACATTTGTTGAATGGCTTTTATGCGCTAGGCACTGTTGTAGGTACATTGTGTGTGTCTGTGAGTTAAGCAGAGATTCCTGTTTTCTACAGCTTAACTCTAGTTGGGAATATTATATTTATTGTAAGTTTTGCCTCTAGATTGCTCTGTAGCTTTATACTTTTCTCCAATTGTATAATATAAGTGTAACTTAAAGGATGGACAGATAACATTTTTGTGACTTTCAAAATAATACTAATTACTGTTGCCACAGTTAACTAGTATTCTTTTGGGGTCATCATAACTACCACCATCACATTGATGTTTCAGAGAAACCGGTAGATTCGTTGAAACAATTAATTGTAGTCTGATGGCAATAGTCACTTTGAATATGCCTCTCTTTTGTCATTTAAATTCCAGCATACATCCAGTTCATTAAAGAAATATACATCAATTGTTTATATTATTTGAGAAATGTGATTTTTGACTTGATACTTTTGTTTTCTATGAGTTTAGTAATTAGAACTTTTAACATACTTTTTATTGCAAGGCCTTCACACTTTTATTTACTCACAATTAGGTCTGTGGAGTTAAAAGAATGGATATTGCTAGTATAAAATAACAAATAACTGGAATCTCTAGTCTGAATTAAATGTACTTAGTAACAGTTTTGGTAACTGAGTTGGCAGTTATAATTTGAAACAGTGTACTTTTCGATAAATATTGGTACTATTGTTACTATGTTTTAAAAATTTGTTCTTTTTAGATATACACGACAGTAGAGTGTATTTTGACATGTTATACATACATGGAGTATAACTTTTTCAAATTAGGATCCCATTCTTGTGGTTGTAGATGATGTGGAATTTCACTGGTCATGTGTGCGTATATGAACATAGGAAAGTTATATTCTATTCATTCTGTCTTTCCTATTCCGACCCCCCTCTCTTCCCCCCACCCCCATTGAGTGTTTGCACCCATGTATCAGAGATAACATTCAGTCTTTTTTTGGCGGGGGGGGCGGGGAACTGGCTTATTTCACTTAGCATGATATTCTCCATTTCTATCCATTTACTGGCAAATACCATAGTTTCATTCTTCTTTATGGCTGAGTAATTCCATTGCCATACCACAACTTCTTTATCAACTTCTTTATCTGTTGAAGATCATCCAGTTGGTTCCATAGCTTTGTTATTGTGAATTGAGCTGCTATAAGCATTGATGTGGCTGTGCCACTGTAGTAGGCTAATTTTAAGTCCTTTGGGTATAAACTGATGAGTGGGATTACCTATGTCAAATGGTGGTTCCATTTCAAGTTTTCTGAGGAATTTCCATACTGCTTTCCAGAGTGGTTGCACCAATTTGCAGTCCACCTATCAATGTATGAGTGTACCTTTTTCCCCACATCCTCACCGACATTTATTGTTGCTTGTATTCTTGATAATTGCCATTCTGACTGGAGTGAGATGGAATCTCAATGTAGTTTTGATTTGCATTTCTCTAAGTGCTGGTGATGTTTAACATTTTTTGATCATTTGTATTTCTTCTTCTGTGAAGTGCCTGTTCAGTTCCTTTGCTGATTGGATTATTTTGTCGTCGTGTTGTTGTTGTTAAGTGTTTTGAGTTATTTGTATGTCCTGGAGATTAATGTTTTCTTTGAGATGCATGTGGTAAAGATTTTCTCCTATTCTGTAGTCTCTCTCTTCACATTCTTCATTGTTTTCTTTGCTGTGAAGAAGCTTTTTAGTTTGATACTATCACATTTATTGATTCTTGATCTTATTTCTGTGCTTTTAGGAGTCTTTTTAAGGAAATCAATTCCTAAGCCAACATAATGAAGAGTTGGGTCTCCATTTTCTTCTCTTAGGAGTACTTTGTTGGGGGCAGGTGATTGAACTCAGGGGCATTCAACTACTGAGCCACATCCCAGCCCTATTTTGTATTTTATTTAGAGACAGGGTCTCACTTCATTGCTTGGTGCCACACTTTTGCTGAGGTTGGCTTTGAACTCATGATTCTCCTGCCTCAGCCTCCTGGGCAGCTGTGATCACAGGCATGTGCCACTGCACCTGGCAGGTTTTTTTGTTTGTTTGCTTGTTTTAAATTCAGTTGTCACATTGAGGACCACCATTCAGGGAATAGCCTTACACATGCTATGTGCAGGGTGCTATGTGATGAGTGTGCATGAAGTATAGAGACAAGTATGACTGAGTTCTGTACTAAAGGAACCTGTAATCTTGCTCACACTTTTAAAAATTGGTGTATTCCTAAAGTGTGGAAATGAGTTTTCTTTAAGCTTAGTGGATTAAATTCCCTGGGATAAGACTGCCAGTCTCTGAGAGAACAGTGGCCAAGACCTAAGTATATTGGGTACAAATATTTCCTGTCCTTGGTAGCATTCTTTTCAATATGGAATACATGGGTATACATCTTGCATTTCTATCTCTGTATATACACCAAGAGAGTCTTAATGTTTTCCATGTGTTAAGAATCATTTAAAATAGATTAGAAAGGAAATAATTTCATATATCTTTTTATAGTGTTATAAAAAGAAAATCTCACTTGTGCCTTTAGTATCTATAAAGACAATTGCAGAAGAAAACAATGAATTGGAAAGTTAAGATCAATGTTCATTTTTGTACCTAAAATATATGGGAAACTTAAAGGCAGCTATCGTGATATATTACATTGGAGGATAAATATTAAATTACACAGTAACAGATCAACTCATAAAAGCAGTTGTCTAGTACCAAAATACAATCATAAGTATGTACATAATGGTTAATAATTCTAGGACTAAGGACAGTGTTTGGAAATCATCTCATTTGCTTGGACTATGGCACTAATAATCCCTCTGTTGAGTAGTGTGGCTCAAAATTTTAAACTCCTATTGTGTTGTACAAGGTCTTTTAATATCTGGCACTTACCTCCTTTTCCTCCTTCTTGCCTCACCATTTCTTTTGTAACTCTAGCTTTTGTGCTCTAGCTATTCTCATCTATTTTATGTTCTTTTGTATAGTACCGAGTCTTACAGTTGGGCTTGAGTATCTTCTCTGATATACACCCTGCATATAGCTATGATCTATGATTATCAAGAGAATATTTGTCTTCAATGTTAGACTAAACTCAATGAGTAAAGATTTTTTTTTTAAATCTATATGTATCTCTGTTTTAGTGAGCTTTTTCACTGCTGTGACTAAATGATCTGACTAGCACAACTATGAAGGAGGAAAGGTTTATTTGAGGGCTCACAGTTTCACAGGTCTTAGTCCATAGAAGGTTGGCTCCATTGCCCAGGGCTCAAAGTGAGGCAGAACATCATGGTGGAAGAGCGTGGTAGGAAGAAGCAGCTTGCATCATCAGGAAGCAGAGAGAGTCTCCACTCTCCAGATACAAAATATAAACCCCAAAGCCACACCCCAATTCACAACTCCTCCAGCCACACCCTACCACTTTAATCCCATCAGGGAGTCAATACACTGATTGGGTTAAGACTCTTACAACGCAATCATTTCTCTTCTGAACCTTCTTGCATTGTCTCACATGTGAGCTTTTGGGGGACACCTCACATCCAAACCATAACAACCTCCCTTTGTATGTCGTAGAAATGTACATATAAATGACTGAGTGAGGCTAAAGTGACATGTTTGAACTATGTAAGAAGCTAGTTCCTTTTGCATAGTTCTTCTTTTTTGATCCACAACCTTAGTTTTGGCTCTGACTTAACTCATGATTCTCCTTGATGTCTGGAAGAAAATGCGTTATAAAAAAAATCAATCACTAATGGAAAAATTACTATTCAAATTTTGTTTCTTAGTAATGTAAAAAGAATGTTACTTTATTAATTTTCCTGACCCCCAAGGAATCTTGTTGACTAAAAATTGATTGTCTATTTAAATTAGGAATAATTTGGAACTGTGTAAACAGTTCTATTGTATCCAAAATCCCCCCCAAAGAATGGCATTTTTCTCCTTAGAAAAGATGCTGTGATTATTCCAAGGAATTTGTCTTTATCATTCTTTAATTAAAATTTCTAAATTCACCAAATATTACAGTTTTCCAAAGGTAAAATAAAGATTTACAGTATCTAGATACAATGTAAAGAGGATTAACTTTTGAGGTCCTTTATAAATCAATCATTATGGCATCCAGAAGATGCATCTTGTATGTATTGAGGGCTAACACATCTCTGGTAAGAGTTCCTTATATTATTTTCCTTTACTAAATTACTAGTAGCTCTGCAGTTTCCAATGGTAACTGCTGAAATGTAGGCGTAGTAGTGTCATTAGATAGTCTCCATTGAAAAAAAGATTGTCTGAAAATTTGAAACTTAGCCATTGCTTTAAAAAATACTTTTGTCTCTTTATGAAAATGCATGCCTATTTATTTACCATTTTAATGCATGTTGTATCCAACTGAATAATTCTATTTTCAAAACAGAGATTAAGAGATTTGATTTATTTTTCTTCTCTCAGTGAATGCGCCAATGGTCTGTTTTCTATAAGACCTGTCTGTTTCAACTTACTATTCTGATCATGAGTAGTTTATTATCCAGATAGACCTTTAAAAATAGAATATTTATTAAAGAGTTCTATGTATATGGTTGTACTTATTTTAGGATGACTTAGAATTTATAAATAGCATGTAAGATATTATTACAAACATGTTAGTACAACATAAATAAAGCTTCAAAAAGGAAAAGAAAAGAGATTATAATATTCTAAACATCTCCAATAAGGAAGTGAGTGGGTGGAACATCTTCAAATAATGATTTGGCTTCCTTAGAACAGTGGTAATATCTTTATATTTTACATAGGTTCTTACATTTACACTCTCCGATTGTCCAGTCTAACATTTTATTAATGTTTATGAATAGTGCCTTGAGATTCTGACTTACACACGTTAACTTATGTACCTTTTCACATTAGGGGCGTGAACTTCCTGGGGGGCAGTTATTTTATGTTTGAAGTTGCTCAGAGTGTCCATCTGCTTTTACTTGACTTGTGGTCTTGAAGATCATGCTTGGCCCATGGAATCTTACAGTGTGCCGAGAGGATGTGGAGTTTTGTCAGCCAGTGAAATATGTCTGGGTTTTTCTTTTTTTTCCTCTTTCTTTCTTTCTTTCTTTCTTTCTTTCTTTCTTTCTTTCTTTCTTTCTTTCTTTCTTTCTTTCTTTCTTCTTTCTCCTTCCTTCCTTCTTTCCTTCCTTCCTTCCTTCCTTCCTTCCTTCCTTCCTTCCTTCCTTCCTTCCTTTTTTTCCTAGCAGCTTTTATACGCTCTTCATCCTGTGTGGTCTTCACTGAACTGAATTTACATTTAACAGAACTACTCACTCTCTTTAGCATTTTCTATGACTTGGCCTTCCTTAAGGAGAAGGTATATGGAATGAATATCTGAGCCAAAAAACTATAATATTAGCAATACAAAAACCTAAAACTGAAAGCTTAAAGTAATATATATATATAAATGAACTTCTCTCTTCACAAATATTTATTTTATAATGCAGAAGTGTGTTATATTTCAGATATGTACAACTGTCAAAAAAATTCTCATGCCAACAGTAGACTTCCAAGTTGTCTATGATCAAAATGATTTCTTTTGCTTATTTTTAGGCACTACTGCAGTCTTCAGTTAAGCAACAAGTAGAAGCTATTGAAAAACAGTACATCTGTGCAATTGAGAAACAAGCCCACAAGTGTGAGGAGTTGCTAAATGCTCAGGTAATAAAAGTGCACATGCAGTGTATATTTATGCTTTTCTTTTGACTCCGCTCCCCTGAGAGCTCTAGAGCTGTTTATTCAGTTTCATGCCATTTACTTTCCTTGGTGTATTTTGGAGAAAAAATATGCTTATGTAAACTCAAGCTTTGAGACTTTCATGATAGACTCAAAATAGGACTAAAGGCATAAAATATGTATGCTTACTCCCCAGTTAATGATTATTATGTTAATTTCTGAGTTGTAATAATATTCAACAAATAGCAGAAGCAAAGGGATAACTACAAATGCATCATAGCACTGGATTGACTTTTAGTGACCAGAAGTTAATAACATTTGAATTAAAAAAATTCAGGCAGGGTATAGTGGTGCATGCCTATATTTCCAGTGACTTGGGAGGCTGAGGCAGGAGGATCACAAGTTTGAGGTCAGCCTTAGGAACTTAGTGAGACTTTGTCTCAAAAATAAAATAAAAAGGTCTGGGAATGTAACTTAGAGGTAGAAACCTTCTGGGTTCAATCCCAGTATCTAAATAAATAATTAAATAAAATAACACATGTAATGTGTTTTTAACTGATACATAAAAACTTACAAATTGTGTATATTAATGGGCTAATAAAACACTTATGCTTGAGTTACCTTTTGTCACATAGGCCCTGGTTTCTATTCGAACTTTCCTATTGAGTTTTTTCCCTTTTTAAGTTTATTATGTTTAAAGATTTAAATGGTTAGCCACCTAATTGATTAAGCAATCAATTGAGGAGAATTTGTGGATATATCTTAGTATAAATCATGTATGCAAGAAGTTCCTTGTACAACTTTTCAATAATATAAAACTTCCGGGCGCGGTGGCGCACGCCTGTAATCCCAGCACTTGGGAGGCTGAGGCAGGAGGATTGTGAGTTCAAAACCAGCCTCAGCAACTTAGCGAGGCCCTAAGCAATTCAGTGAGACCCTGTCTCTAAATAAAATACAAAATAGGGCTGGGGATGTGGCTCAGTGGTGGAGTGCCCCTGAGTTGTTCAATCCCCAGTACCAAAAAAAAAAAAAAAAAAAAAATAATAATAATAATAATATAAAACTAAGTAGTTGAAAATTAAATCAACTTTATTTAAATATACTGTTTATAGGATGGGAAGAAAATTAGCTACAATTTAGATTAAAAATTAAATAGAGAATGTAAATGGGTTTATAAATGTGTCATCTCATCCTCAAGATTGGGATCAGTTCTACCAAATATTTTTCAGTGTTCTTTTAATAAATGGTTTTAAAAAAGGAACATACAGGGAATTTCATAAATTGGATGTAAAAATCATGCTACTTGGCATGGTGAAATACCATGCCATCAGTAGTATAAAGTATAATGACTTCATGAATGCACAGAAATATCACAGAGAAAAATTCAGGTCATAGAACTTTGAAGCAGCATGAAACATATGTTAATCAAGATATATCCTCAACCCTCTGGCCCCAGACAACAAAAATTTATACCTTACTCATGTTGCATTTATGTTGAAGGTTTTCTTGAGTTCCTGTCTCATGTTGCCATCATGGCAACTATACTGAGTGTATTTCCTATGTGGATCATTGCTTTTTATCATTGCAGAGTGAGATCAATAATTAAATAATTAAATACTCTGACCTGGAGTTGACATTTCCAATTCCAACTTATGTCCACATGTCCCCCACCCCCAATTATAATGGGGCAAGAGCAAGAGATATTTGGTAAACTGCACTAATATACCACATTGTGCTCTTTTGTTCACCGTATATTTGAAGTCTCCATCTCATAGGCAAATTTGCATATCTTGTCCCCATAGGAGAAAATCTGAAAGTTCTATCCTACTGAGTCCTTGGACTGAAAAGTCCAGGATCTCTAGGTGATAGAGGAAGGATTTATTTTGCTATAGTATCTATTCTCAGGTCCAGATATGGTTCCTTTTTACCTGAAGAACTAGAAACTAAAATATAAATTGTCTACCTGAAGCATGTCTGGTATAAAAGGTAGGTTATTTACTGTAACTGCTCCCAACAGTAAAGTTAAAGAATTGAAGACACACTGCTATTTTTAGTATGTAGCAATTGTAAAATCTCACTGACAGATTAAGCAGAAGCATGTGGTCTAGGTGTAGGGATTACTAATTATTGATCATATCCTCTTTTCAGGGTTTTTGGAATAAAGTCCCTAGTGCATTGTTCCTTGTTATCTTACAGGTTTTCCAAGTTTATTTAATTTTGTTTTGAAATTTGCAAGTTTCCAGATTTCTGAATGTTTCCTGTGATTTGATGCTTGTGAATTGACTTTTTCCTATAAATTTGTTGCTGATTTGGTCTTTTTTTAATAATGCCTCATCAAAAGTATCCAACAGCAGAGCTATTATATGGATTAAACCAAGCTCCAGATTAAATGATTAACATATGAAAATCAGTTGTTTCTACACACCAGGTAGAATTGAAAAGGAAGTGAAAAGAGCAATTCCATTTATACTAGTATCCAAATTAAGAAAATACCTATGTATAAGCTTAACCAAGGTGCAGAAAACCATTTACACTGAAAACTATAAAACATTGCTAAAAGAAATTTAAAATTACCTAAAAGGAAAAATGTCCCCTATTTATTAATTGGAAATATTTGGCCAAGAACACTCAAGATTAGAATATTTAAAGGATCTTAAGAAGTTTAGTGTGATGGTTAGTTTGTAAAACCATGTGAGTGCTTGAAATGGTGATTCCACGTTTGCTTTTTAAAAGCAAATTTTGAGATGTCATTTCAAAGTGGATGTTAGTATATTTTATTTAACAATAAGAATTTTTTTTTTTTTTGAGAAGAGTACAAATACAGCATCAGAATTGTTCCTTAGGAATCATTTGGTTCCTTTCTCTCTCTCTCTCATATATATATTTAAATGAAGAATTTAAGGGAAAAACTGGATTTAACCCTGGCTTGTCACTTAATTCTGTTAATTGAGGCAAGTCACTTAACCTGTTTGTACCTACTCTGCTGTTTTCCCAAAGCCTATCAACTTAATAAGGTATGTTCTACATAAAATTAATTGCACCCTTTATTAAGAAACATGTACACCTATACACCATATAGGTTCTTAATATATAGAACATTTCCATCAGTTCTAGAAATTTTCTCATTATCTTCTATAGTCATTCTCTCTGAATGATATCTGGTCCCAAGCAACCCCTAATCTACATTCTCTTGCTATTTGTTTGCTTCACCTTTTCTTTCTTTTCTTTTCTTTTTTTATTTCCTGCCCTGGGGTTTGAGCCCAGGGCCTCATACATGCTCGGCAAATGCTCACCTGAACCCAGCCCTGTTTCATCTTTTCTATAATTTCATGTAAAATATAGTTTAGATTCTTTTGTGTCTGGATACTTTGGTTCACCATAATGTGTTTTAAGATTCTTTGTGTGTGTGCGTATACATATGTAATTTATACATTTCAGTTACTGAATAAATATTCATTTATACAGGCATGTAGCATCTTTTTGTCTATTCACTTGAATACTTAGATTGCTTAAAGTTTGTGGCTGTATGAATGTTTACATAAAATTTGTGTTTGGACATACATTTTTATTTTTGTTTATAAATATTTAGGTATTGAATTGCTGGATCATATGGTAAGTGTGTTTAACTTTATAACTAGGTGCCAAATTCTTTTTGAAAGTTTCATTCCATTTTATATTCTTACTGCTGCTATATGAGAATTCTCTTTGATTTTGTCCTCTCAGAGTGTGGTATTGTCAATCATTTTCATTTTAATGTTTTTTGCAGGGGAGAGTGGGGAATGGTATCCAATCTAATGCCATTTATCTGAATGACTTTTGATGGTTAACATCTCCTCATGTGCTTTTTGGCCATTTGCGTATTTTCTTTCATGAAATATATATTCGGAATTTTTGCTTATTTTCTTAAATTGCATACATAAATAGACGTAAGATTTTTCGCAAAATCTATATATGTCCTTGACTGTACGTAGGCATTATGAATATTTTATTATAGTTTTATTTTCTTAATACTATCTTTAGATGAAGACATCAGTTTTGATGAATTCATATCTATAATTTTTTTCTTTTATGTATCATCCTTTTAATTCTATGAAATTTTTGCCAAATCACAGCTGTCACAGATTTTCTCCTGTATTTTCAAAAATGTTGTATATTTTCTTCAATTAACTGTATGATCAGTTTTTTAATTAATTTGGGTGTATGATGTGATATCATCAGATGTCTTCTTCCTCCACCTCATGTGCATATTCTTTTATTCTAGCACCGTTCAGAGAAATACCTTTGGAGAAAGTCATTTGCCCAGTTGAGTACAGATTTATGGACTCGATCTAGTGTCTCTCAACCTTGGCACTAATGGTATTGGGGCTTAATTGTGCTTTGTTTTGAGGAACTGTCCTGTGCATCATAAAAGGTTAGCAGTATCCCTCTTCTCTGCCTAGTAGGTGGCAGTGGAGCATCCTCAATTGTGATAACCAGAATGTCCCCAGATACTGCTGATACCCTGACAATATTGAGACTTCCTATCTATGAATATGGAGTGTATCTTTATTTAGTAATTCTTTAATTTCATTGGAGTTTTGTTGTTTTTCTCATGTAGATCTTATACACAGTTTGTTGGATTTGTAGGCAAATGATTCATTTTGAAGATTGCTAATGGAAATGTAATGTGTTTTGAGTTTTGTTTCATTTGTTCATTGTTAGCATACAGAAAAGTGATTAACTTTTGTATACTAATATTATATCCTATAACCTTTCTATGCTATAATCACTTAATAATTCAAGAAGTTGCCCATTCTTTGCAATTTTCTACATAAAATCATGTCATCTGTAAAAAGGAAACTTTTATTTCCCAGTCCATGTACTTTTTATTTCCTTTACTTTTGTATACTGCTTTAGCTAGGATTTCTAGTATGATGTTAAGAAGCAGTGGTGAGGGTGCTGTGATTGAAGCTCAGTGAAAGAGCACTTACCTAGCATGTGTGAGGCACTGGGTGCAATCCTCAGCACCACATTAAATAAATAAATAAATAAAATAATTAATTAATTAAATGTATTTTGTCCATGTATAACTAAAATTTTTTTTTAAAAAAGAAGCAATGGTTAGAAAGGTATACCACCTTTTTCTGACCTTAGTGGGGAAGATTCTAGATTCTCATCATTAAATATAATGCTAGCTATAGATATTTGTTAGGTATCATTTATCCTCTTGAGGGAAGTTATCCTCTATTTCCATTTCACTGAGTTTTTAGCACATGTGCATGTTGGATTTGTTGATTGGATTTTGTCAAATGCTTTGTATGTGTCAGTATGATTATGTGGTATTTCTTCTTTAGCTTGTTGATGTGATGGATTATGTAATTTGATTTTTAATTTTTTAATATTTTGTTGAGGATTTTTGCATCTGTGTTCATGAGAGAATTGGTCTGTAGGTTTCTTTTCCTTTAATATTTGTGTCTGGTTTAGTATTAAATTAATGCTGATTTCATAGAGAGAATAAAGAAGTATTCACTCTGCTTTTATCTCTGGAAGAGACTGTGGAGAATTGGTCTAAATATTTAATTAATTCTTCATTAGAATTCACCAGTGAAGCCATCTGGCCCTGTTCTCTTCTAGTTTGGAAAGTTGTCTTAGTCCATTAGATCTATTGTAATGAAATACTACAAATTTGCAGTTTATAAACATTAGGAATTCATTTTTCAGTTCTGGAGACTGAAAAGTCCAAGAAGAAAACACCTGCAGCTTTAGCACATGGCAAGAAGGCTTTTTACTGTAACCTCCCGTGGCAGAAGGGTCTAGGGATGTCTCTGGGATCTCTTTTATAAGGATACTAATCCCATAAAACCCATGACCTAATCAATTCCCAAAGGCTGTACCTCTAATACCTCTACCTTATTGGTTAGGATTTTAACATACTAATTTTGCAGAGACATAAACTGTAAGACCATAGCAGTTAATTATTGACTTAGTTATATTTAAAAGATATAAGTTTATTCACATTGTCGGTGTTTTTGTGAATTTTGACAGTGTCTTTCAAGGAATTGGCCCATTTCATCTAAGTTATCAAATTTGTGGGTGTAATCTGTTGTTCTGTCTTTTCATATTAATGGGATATATAATTATATCCCTTTTTTATTTCTGATGAGTAATTTCTGTCTTTTCTCTTTTTTCCTTGGTTAGCTTGGCTAGAACCTTATCACTTTTTATGGATTCATTTCAACAAGCCAGGTATTGCTTTTGTTGATTTCTCTACATTTCTTGTTTTGTTGACTATTAATTTATTATTTCTTTATCTGCTTAGTTTAAATTTAGTTTGCTCTTCTTTTCTTCAAATACTAAGGTGGGAGCATAGATTATTGATTTTAGATCATTTCTCATTTCTCAATATATATATGGATTCAATGCTCTAAATTTCCCATTACATGCTTCATTGCACAATTTTCACAATTTTATTTTCGCTTAGTTCAAGATATTTTGAAATTTCTCTTGAGGTTTTCTTAACCCCATGAATTATTTACGAATATATTGTGGGATTTTCCCACTATATTTCTGTTAATAATTTCTAGTTTAATTCTTTTGAGATCCAAGAACAGATATTGTATGATTTCTATTCTATATTTCTTAAGGTATATTTAATGGTCTAGAATGTAGACCATTTGTGTTAGATATTGTTCCATCTGAGAACAAGAAGAATGGATAGTCTGCTGTTTGGGGGTGCAGTCTATATCCTCTATATTCAGTTGATATTAGTGTTAAGTTCAACCATGTACTCTCTGATTTTCTGCCTACTAGATCTGTTCATTAATGGCAGAGGCATAATAAGGTCTCTAGGAACAGTTCTTAGATTAATCCATTTCTTCTTTTAGGTTT
Organism: Glaucomys volans; assembly: GCA_020662805.1. NCBI lineage: Eukaryota > Metazoa > Chordata > Mammalia > Rodentia > Sciuridae > Glaucomys > Glaucomys volans. The sequence continues at coordinate 391,402 of JAJEJO010049065.1, read as the reverse complement.
ATAAGTTTTCATGTCATGAATTTTCATGCTCTTTTGTTAAGCACATGTTCATTAAGGATTCTTGTATTTTCTTGGAGAATTCGTACCTGTATTATTATCTAATGCCACTCTGTAATATCCCTGATGACTTTCCTTGCTCTGAAGTCTGTGGCTTTTGAAATTAATGTAGCTCCTTGTACTTCTTTTTTTTTTCTTTGAGTATTGTTATCAATATCTTTCTCCATTCGTTTACTTTTAAATTATGTATGTCTTTAAATATAAAGTGAATTTTTTATAGACAGCGTATAGTCAGGTCATGTTTTTTGCAGCACTCTGATGTTCTCTTGGTTTATTTGTTTGATCGTTGATGTTTACAGTGATTACTGATGTCAATTTTACATCTACCATTTTTGTTACTGTTTTATATTTTTTGCCCTTTTCATTTGTCCCTGTTTTTTCTTCTAAATATTTTCTACCTTTTGAGTTTAAATTGAGCATTTACACAGTGCTATTTTCTGTACTTTTTTAGCATGTCAATTATAGTTTTTTTTTTAACTTTTTTTAGTGGTTGCTTTAAAGTTTGTCCTAACAACTAATTCAAATCCACTTTCAAATGATACTACTTATGTTGTTTATAGTGTGAATATAATCTCATAATAATTAAATAATCCTAATTTCTCTATCCTGCCCCTTCTATCATTACAGTCATTGTGTATTTCATTGACACATATGTATGTACACATAATCAAATTACTACTTGCTATAATTATTTTGAGCAAACTTGATAATTCACCCAGCAGCTCAGGAGGATGAGGCAGGAGGATCATGAATTCAAAGCCAGCCTCCACAAAAGTAAGGTGCTTAAGCAACTCAGTGAGACCCTGTCTCTAAATAAAATACAAAATAGGGCTGGGGGTGTGGCTCAGTAGTTGAGTGTTCCTGAGTTCAAGCCCCAGTACCTACCTACCTACCTACATACCTACCTACCTACCTAAATAAATAAATAAATAAATAAATTAAATTAAATTCAAATTTTTGTCTTATTTTAAAAAGTAAACCATAAAAACATGTTTTTATGTTTTGTTTTCTGTTATAACATTTTATGTTTACTTAACCCTCTCAGATACTTTTCCCATCTTTATGTAGTTCCAGTTTTCTGACCTATATCATTTTCTTTTTCTGTAAATATTTCTTGGAAAACTGGTCTACTGACCAGTCTTCTTAGAAGGTTTTTATTAGTGAATAAGATTTTATATGGATCTATGGATTTATTTCTCTTGAATAACTAGTAAGTAGTGTATACCTTACTAAGTGATCTGGTAGGTATATGTGGACTTTGCAAAAGTCTTTTTGCCATTTGTTGTTTTGTTATCATTGATTTTGAGATTTTATGTTTTCTGAACATGATTCATTCATTAGAAGGATTAGTAAATATTTTGCCACAATCTCTGTCTTTTTTCATTCTACTAATCTATCTCCTAGAGCTATAATTTTAAATTTATAAATTTTGTTGTACTAGTTGTAGTTTTGGTCTCATATTTTTCAAAAAACCTCTTGCCCTGATTCAACTTTAATACACTTTCTCTGATATTTTAAAAATTTGAAAATTTTAATTTGAAGTTTAATGTTTGTAAGTGACCCATTTTACATTGATTTTTATATATGGTGCTAGCTGTAGATCAAACTCTACTACCACTTTTTTGCATATCAATATCCATTTTTTCCAGTTTTATTTGCTAAAAAGGGTATTCTTCTATCACTGAATCCCTTTGTATATTTGCCAAAAATCAGTTGAACAGAACAAATAAAACCAGTCCAACATGTTTATGTGAATCTCTTCCTTGACTCTCTGTTTTCTGTTTATTTATTTGTCTCTTTCTGGTACTACTATGTTTAATTTGCTGTAGATACTTTGTTAGTCTTGAAAATAAGTGGTATAAATCCTCCAAAACTGTTCAGATATTTCTAAGTTGTTTTAGCTATTTTAGGTCTTTTTTATTTCCCCATAAGTTTTATTAGCACCTGTTAGTTTCTTCAACAAAGCCTCTTGTCATGTTGATTGCATTTAAAATGAATCAATTTGGACAATAGATACTTTTGCAACATTGGGTCTTCTTGTTTATAAAGATGGTACATTGCTGTATTTACTTAGGTCTTCCTTAACTTCCCCAACCAATATTATAAAATTTCAGTGTTCAGGGCTGGGAGTATCGCTCAGTTGGTAGAGTGGTTTGCCTCACAAGCACAAGGCCCTGGGTTCAATCCCCAGCACTGCAAAAAAAGAAAAAAAAAATTCAGTGTTCAGTCTTTTATATCTTTTGTCAAGTTTATCCTTAAGTATCTTATATTTTAAATGCTAATTTTTTAACTTTTATAATTTTTCCTTTTCAATTATCTGGTTTTCATTGGTATGATATAGAAATACAGTTGTTATAAATCTTTTATTCTGTAATAACCTAAACTTGTTACTTTCAGTAGCTCTTTTTGTAAAGTCCCTAGGACTTTTTATATACAGATATGATTTTCTGATTGTAAGGACATTGTTATATCTTCCCTTTTATTCTTGATGCATTTTTTTTTTCTTACCACACTGATCCTTTTGTATAGTGGAAAGACAGAAGTATAACAGTGGATAACTGTGTCTTTTGCTTAACTATGTGCAGAAGTATTCAGTTTTTTATCACTAAATAGCATTTTATCCTTGTCAAAATCCTCTATTAGCATGAATGTTTTTTTCTGCCTAGTACTGTTTTTATTTCAGGAGTAGATATTGGATTAAATCAAATAAATATGTATACACATTTATTGTATGCATGTATATGTGTGTGTTTTTCATGATATTCCTGTTAAAATATGTTGAAACTTTGCTGATATATCTGGTCTTTGTCCAGATATTGGTCATCTTTGACTCTCTCTTTTTTTCTTGGTTAGTCTGTTAGAAGTTTATTAATGTTTTGGAACTTCTCAAAGAACCACTTTTGGTTTCATTGATTTTTTTTTTTTTTTGAGTTCCAAGTAACTAATTTCTTCTCTAAATGTTTATTATTTAATTTCTGTTGCTTAATTGCATTTCAATTTACATTTTTCTAGTGCCTTAGAGACCTAGGTCATTGATGAAGATCTTTGTCTTTAAATGTAGCCACTTAACGACAGTTGTTTTTCTAATTACTACATTGGGTTCATGTCTCACATTTTCAAATGTCATGTTTTCATTTTCAATTAAGAATGCTTATTAATTTATCTTTTGATTTTTTTCTTTAACCAATGGGTTTAGAAGTGTTTTATAGTTTCCAAATATTTTCATGTTTTCCAGATGTCTTCCATTTATTAGTTTCTAATTTCACTCTACTGTAGAAAGTGAACATACTTTATGTGGTTTCAATATATTTTTGAGGTTTGTTTTATGGCCCAGAATATGGTTTTTCTTGATAATATTCTTCATCTACTTGAAAAGATTGTATATGCTGCTGTTGGTAGAGATTTTTATAAATATCACTTAAGTCAAGCTTTTTGATCATCTTGTTCAAGTCTTCTGCTATTGTTACTCATTTCTACTCTTCTTGTTCTTCCAGTCATTGGAGAGGCAGATGTTGAAATATCTCACCATACTTACGGATATAACTGCTTCTGCATGCTGTTCTATCAGGTTTTTCTAGAAGTTTTGACACACACATATTTGATACATGCACATTTAGAATTATTATATCATCTTGATATAGTTACCTCTTTATTGCTATGAAGTGCCCTTCTCTTTCTCTGGTAATATTGCTTACTATGAAATCTGTATGTCATATTAATGTAAGTTCTCCACCTTTATTTTGATTATTATTACTAGGGTATATTTTCCCTTGCCCTTTTACTTTTAACCTGTTTATGTCTTTTCTTGTTGAAAACTTTAAGGAAGCTTATTGTTTGTTTATTTTAATCTAACAACTGCAGACTTCTGTTTTTTTAAATACCTTACATTTCTTATGATTATTGATAATTTTTACTTTAAATGTATCGTTTCATTATTGGTCCCAAGGATTCATTGCCCCATCCCCAATGTTCTTACTTCTGTATTGAGTACTCATATGATTTTGTTTTTTGTTGGCCTGTCATCTGTAATTCTTTGTTGTGTTGTTTTAATGGTTGCTTTAAAGGAAGGTGATTGGCACTTTCAAAGAAAAAGGACTGCAGTGAGAAAACAGCTATAAACAACGTAAAAATGAATGGCATTGCTGTGTTTCAATAACAATTTTATTCACAAATAACTTTACATGTTAGAATTGAAGTGGGAATCAAAGTCAGCCAACTTCTGCTTCTGAAGTTGGTATAATTTGGAACTGGTATAATTTGGAGGATTTGGGGATCTTGCGTTCTTAATTTCTTCTTTCTTGTAACTTTTACTTAAATTCCCATCATCATGAAAAATCCTTTATACATTTGTTAATAATGCTCTTCTTCCTGCATAGTCTGATGAAGCACTTCTATGAGAGCAAAGGAGTATATGAAGTTGAACCATAGGAAATTGGCAATATGTAGCTGTTTAAATCTACAAAAGCGGTCTTTTTTGGTACACTTCTCTCTGTTGTATTTTTTAATAAGAACTGGGGTTATTTGTTGCTTCCACAATATTGGGAAACATAATTTGGGGTATCATTTTGCAGATTTTCTTAATGTCGAGAATACTGTGAGGAGAATGTTTGTTAATATTAAGAGATTTCTTCCCTATTCATTTTGTTTTTTTGTGATTTAGTTTGAGCCCATGTATCTACATTTTTAATAGGTATATTAGATAATCCTTGTCAATGAAGAGAAACTACTGCTTTCTTATTGTTCTTATCCAGAAACCATTATTCTGAATTTCTCACTCCACTTATTTTGTCTTTAGCCTCAAATTAGCCAAAGGCATAGGTTAGAGGAAAGTGTGTTTGTATTTTTATACCTTTGTGAGCTAAAAACTCAGTTTACATCATGTTTTCTATCCTGTATTTGAATTTGTGCAACTATATAATTTCCTTGTGCCTCTTTTTTGAAATCGTTTCATTTGGGTTAATTGTAATACCTCCTAGATGCTATATCAGAATTAAATGAAGAACAGTGCTTAGTGTATAATAATGTTCAGTAACTAATAGCTATAGTTATGTGGACACATCTCTTGATTAGTTCCTTTACAGTTACTTTTATGCAAAGGATAGCTATTCTCCTAAAATATAAGAAGTAGTTCACAAATATATAATTATGGACTTTTTAAGTTTTCATTTTGAAAAAGAGTATACATTTCAAATCTAGCTGCTATTACTTTAAGCATTTGGCAGTTTTTTCTTTTAAAAAACATAAGTTGCTATAAGATTTCTTCCCCCTCCCATTGATTTTAGAAGTTCTATATCATATATTTTAATTGTATTTTCAAAATTAAATATTGCAAATACAAAAATGATAGGAAACATAGTATCAAGGTTTAACAAATGATTCAATTAGTACATATATACTCCAGATCTTTTACATTTGGGAGGAAAGTTACAAATTGAACTAAGTCTCAACTTTGCCTTATTTCACTTCCTGAGGTCTAATATACTCATACTTTATCATATTTTTCTCTTGCCTTCCTATACCCATAATTATTTAGTATTTTATTCTAGGTTATTCCTAAATTTTGCCAAATATTATCATTGTTATTTACATTAATACTATGGGAGACCAGAATATGCTACTATAAAATCTGAAGGATTTGTTCAGCAGAAGGCAGTTAAGAAGCAGCAGACATAAGACACAGTTTTAGAAAGATAAATGTCCCCTTGCTGAAAGACAGCAAGACTAACCACTGAAGATAACTGTACCCTAACTGGCCTGGAAATGGTACAAGAGGAATCTGCATTTACAAGCTCTAATAACCAACTTTTATCTGCCATCATTTACCATCCCTGGTAAGTTGCCACCCCTAGAGACTCAGTCTTTTCCTTGTCTTGTCACTTCTCTAACAATCTGCTGTTCTTTGTAGATGTTAAGATGGAGTACAACACCCTCTTTTTGAGAACTACTCATTTCTTTTTTTTTTTTTTCCTTAAGTAGAAATGTTAATAAACTTCTTTCTTTTTTTTCAAGTTAAACTATCTTTTGTTACAGATTCCTTTCCAATTTAAAACTTTGGAAATAGAATGAAAATATGCTTTTTCTGTAGCTTTTCCAGGATTTTACCCCCATATTTATAATTATTTTGTTACCTTTTGCTTCATGTTTCATCTCCCTTTATATTTAATTTTTAAATATTCTGTGGAGTCATGGCAATGATAGCTAACTGTCCACAGAAATTGTTCTTCCTCATATTTAGCATAGGATTATCCCTGGAAAATTGTGCTGCCTAGGAAAACTTTGTCCTTGTTTCTATTGGGTAGTTGTTGATAAAAATCTATTATTGCCGTAAAGCACCTATGAAATACTGTAAAATGAAACAATTGATGTGAAATTGTACTTTTTAAACTCAGCAGTTTAATTCATATTGTTATTATTTTCCTGGATAGTACACAATATTTGAGTGCTTAGTTTTCAGTGTTTTGTGAAAATGGAAGTAAAATCACTTCTTACCAAGATGGTAGATAGTTGTGCTTTTTCTGCCATCTCTTCCCTATCAAGAGAAAACATTAAGGATCCTTGTCAATGGCAGAACCACAAGTGTAAGGAGGTTGGTTCTGTGAATTATCATAAGGAAGGAATCTGTCATTCAGGAATATTTCCATGATTAAGAAGACACCTATTTGATAGTGAAAATTTGAGTGTTTATTTTTTTACACAATAACTTTATGAGAGAAATAGTTATTTTACAAAAAAGAAACATTTCAAATCTTACAGATTGAAACCATACATATAGATGCTTATAGAATACAAATAGTATTCTCTTTCAGTGCTTCAAACAGCTTCGCCTTATGAAGAAAATACGATTTTTTAAGTTTATAAATTTAATACTGATTTTTTATCATTACTTATTTATTTTAATTAACACCTAAAAATTATACATCAATATTACATAAGTACCATTTAATATTTCAAAGAAATTTTTTTTAATTTTTATTTTTGCAGACTGCATTTTATTCATTATACACAAATGGGGTACAACTTTTCATTTCTATGGTTGTGCATGATGTAGAATCATATCATTCATGTAATCATCCATGTATATAGGGTAATGATGTCTGTCTCAGTCTACTCTCTTTCCTTCCGCCTCCCCTTCCCACCCCATTTTCCTCTACACCATCCATAGTTCCTCCATTCTTCTCTTATACCACCACCTGCCACCCCCATCCACAACCCTCCCCCATTATGTATCATCATCCACTTATCAGAGACAACATTCGACCTTTGGTTTTTTGAGCTTGGCTTATGTCCCTTAGCATGATATTCTCCAAGTACATCCATTTACCAGCAAATGCCATAATTTTATTATTCTTTGTAGCTGAGTAATATTCCATTGTGTATATATACCACAGTTTCTTTATCCATTCATCAATAAAAGGGCATCTAGATTGATTCCACAATCTAGCTATTGTGAATTGAGCAGCTGTGAACGTTGCTGTGACTGCATCAGTGTAGTATGCTGATTTTAAGTCCTTTTGGTATAAACTGATGAGTGGGATAGCTAGGTTAAATGGTGGGTCCATTCCAAGTTTTTGGAGGAATCTCCATATTGCCTTCCAGAGTGGCTGCACCAATTTGCAACTCCACCAGCAATGTATGAAGCAAAGGATGAGATAACACGCCAACATTTATTATTGCTTGTATTCCTGATAATAGCCATTCTATTGGAATTAGATGAAATCTTAGGGTGGTTTCAATTTGCATTTCTCTAATTACTAGAGATGATGAGCACTTTTTCATATATTTCTTGATGACCTGTGTATCCTCTTCTGTGAAGTGTCTGCCCAGTTCCTTAGCCCACTTATTGATTGGGTTCTTTGTAGTTTTGGTATAAAGTTTTTTTAAGTTCTTTATCAATTTTGGAGATTAGCGCTCTGTCTTAAGTGTGTGTGGAAAAGATTTTTTCCCACTCTGTAGGCTCTCTATTCACATTATTGATTGTTTCCTTTGCTGGGAAAAAGCTTTTTAGTTTGAATCCATCCCATTTATTTGTTTTTGCTTTTATTTCTTGTGCTCTGGGGGTCTTGTTAAGGAAGTCTGGTCCTAAGTTCATGATTGCCTTCTCTATTTCTATGAGGAATGTCATTGGAATTTTAATTGGAATTGCACTGAGTCTGTATAGTGCCTTTTGGTAGTATGGCCATTTTGACAATAGTAATTCTGCCTATCCAAGAACATGGGAGATCTTTCCATCCTCTAATGTTTTCTTTAGTTTCTTTCTTTAGTGTTCTGTAGTTCTTATTGTAGAGGTCTTTCACCTCTTGTGTTAGATTGATTCCCAAGTGTTTTTTTTGTTTTGTTTTGTTTTGTTTTGTTTTGTTTTGTTTTTGTTGTTGTTGTTTTTTTTGAGGCTCTTGTGAATGGAGTAGTTTTCCTAATTTCTCTTTCAGAGGATTCATCACTTATGAAAAGAAATGCATAGGATATCAAACCAATACACATAAATCTAATGCATTTCTTTGTTTAGTTTTTTGTTTGGAAGACCTGTCCAGTGGTGACATAGGTGTTTTAAAGTCACCCAGAATTATTGTGTTGTGGTCTGATTCCTGGAATTGAGAAGGATTTGTTTGATTTACATGGATGCCCTGTTTTGGGAAGCATAAATATTTACGATCATTATGTCTTCCTGATTTATGGTTCCCTAAAGCAGTATGAAATGACTTTTATCACTTCTGACTTTCTTTGGCTTGAAGTTCAGTTTATCTGACAGAAGGATGTAAACCCCCACTTTTATACTGAGTCCATGTGCATGGTAGGTTTTTTCCCATTCTTTCACCTTCAGTCTAGATGTCCTTTTCTATGAGATGATCTCTTGAGGGCAGCATATTGTTGGGTCTTTCTTTTTAATCCAATCTGCCAGTCGATGCCTTTTTTTGTTTGTTTGTTTTTGTTTTTGTGGTGCTGAGGATTGAACCCAGGGCCTTGTGCTTGACAGACAAGCACTCTACCAACTGAGCTATATCCTCAGCTCTGGTCGATGTCTTTTGATTGATGAGTTTAGGCCATTAATGTTTAGGGTTGTTATTGAGATATGATTTGTATTCCCAGTCATTTTGACTTACTTTTGATTTTTAACTTGACTTGGTTTCTTCTTTGATTGGCTTTTCCTTTAAGGTAATTCCTCCCTTTGCTGACCTATACTGTTGTTTTTCATTTCCTCTTCATGGAATATTTTGCTGAGAATGTTCTGTAGCACAGGGTTTCTGTGTGTAAATTCCTTTAACTTTTGTTTGTCATGGAAGGATTTTATTTCGTCTTCAAATCTGAAGGTTAGTATTGCTGGGTTCAAGATTCTTGGTAGGCATCCTTGTTCTTTCAGAACTTGTAATATGTTGTTCCAGGCCCTTCTAGCTTTTAGGGTCTGGGTTCAGAAATCTGCCAATATCTGTGCTGTTTTCCCCCTATGTGTAATCTGATGCTTTTCTCTCGCAACCTTTAAAATCCAATCTTTATTTTGTATATTAGGCATTTTCATTATAATGTGTCTTGGTGTGGATTTGCTGTAATTTTGTGCATTTGGTGTTCTGTTAGCTTCTTGTAGTTGATTTTCAATTGCATTCTTCGGGATTGGGAAATTTTGTGATATTATTTCATTGAATGGGTTGTTCATTCCTTTGGTTTGTATCTCTGTGCCTTCCTCAATCCTGATATCCAAAATTCTTAAATTTTGTCCTTTCATGATAGCCCATAGTTCTTGTATGTTCCGTTCATGATTTCTTACCATCTTCTATGTTTGGGCAACTTTATTTTCAAGATTCAATATTTTCTCTTCATTGGCTGAGATTCTGTCTTCCAAGTGATCTAGTCTGTTGGTGATGCTTTCCATTGAGTTTTTTTATTTGGTTTATTGTTTCCTTCATTTCAAGGATTTCTGTTTGGTTCTTTTTCAGAATCTCTATCTCATCGTTGAAATGATCTTTTGCTTCCTGCAGTTGCTCTTTCAACTGCTTATTCAAGTGATCGTTCATTGCCTGCATTTGCTCTCTTATCTCATTCTTTGCTTCATGAATCATTTTAATTATGTATATTTTGAACTCCTTTTCTGACATTTCTTCTACCATGCTGTCATTGGATTCTATTAATATAGAATCTCAGTTTGTTTGGAACACTTTCTTCCCTTGTTTTTTTTCATGTTGTTCTTGTATCTTCCCCTCTAGCAATGCAGGTCTGGGGAATTGCAGTTTCCCCCCTATAGGCTTGTAGTGACCTGCAGGTTTTGAAAACCTCTTCTTTAAGGGGGAGATCAATATTAGCAGCACCCATTACAGACTATATGCAGCCCTAATCCAAATATCCCCTATGAAGATGTTAACAATATTGTCATAATAAACAGAGAGGATGAATACCATTATTATCTACAGTATAACAAATAGATTTGCAATGAGATCTTCAGTTTCTAATGGAGAACAAAGAGGATGGGGAGGGGTGTAGGATGTAACTGTTAATGGGATAAGAAAAGAGTATATAGAAGTTCTAGATCATAGGAAGAGTGAAAGTGTAATTGAAAGAAGTTGGTTAGCATGAGAAAAAGGAGAAAGACAATCTGAGGAAACAGGTAAACAAAAAGAAAATAGTAAGCAAGAAAAATAAAGAACTTTAAAACTTAAAAATTTTCAAAAAGAAGAAAAAAAATCTGCACTATAACAGTCATCTACTATTCAGACCTCCCAGTCTTCAGTAGCCTGATGCATGAGAGGCACCTGACAATGAACTTCCAGTCTCCAGCAGGCATCTCAGGATGGGATTTGCCCCACCTAAAGCTGGCTGCTTCCACTTCCATGATAATCCAAAATGACCGAACTGGCTTCCAAACGTGTTGGCAAATAGGGAGCTGCAGCACAAGGCGTGATTACCAAGTCTGTGTGGGGTGTAGTCCGTAGGGCCAGGGATCCTGGAGGCGGGCTGTGATCATTTGGGCTGAGGAGTCCTGCAGGTCCTGGCTGTTGTCCCAATACGACAGCAGCCATGTGTTACCAAACCTGCGGGTACTGTGACAGTGGACTTCTAGGCAACAGCAGGCAGCTGGTGATCTGCTGTTTCTCTGTGTGTGGTCGGCAGGCTACCTGTGGAAGATGGGCAAGTGGACCTTGAGCAGTGGGTGATGGGTAGGTGAAAGGCAGGTGATGGGCAGGCAAGAGGCAGGCAAACGGGCAAATGGTGGATGACAGGAGGCAGTCAGTGAGCAATCTGCACTCAAAAAGTGCAGCACCCCTTACAGACAGACTGTACGTGATCAAGGTGGACAAATAGTGTAAACAGCAGGGGATAGGTGAGCAGCAAAGACTGCTTCACAGAGAAACAGATTTTCCTCTGCTTGAAACCCGAGTTACAGAGTGACAAGGAACACAACCTCCCTTTAGTCCACCACCTTGGAACTCCACTTGGGGGAGTTTATTTGTTGAGAGCAGCTAGCATTACTTTAATACAGCAAGACTTTTTAAAACTTGTAGTCTTAGTCAAATATATATAATATATACACATGTATATTTAGAATTCAATTTATTGCAAAAACGTATACATTTAGAAATTTGTTATAAAGTTTATGAAACTGATAAAGACTGTAATGATAAATAAGCATAGGCAATTATAAGTCAGACACTTTGGATCCCAAGCAAGTAAAAAGTTCATGTTTTACCCAGAAAGAGAAAGGTGAATGTTTCTTAAAATAAACAATTTTTTGAAATTAAATATAGATTAAGATTTAGATATCATTATGTGACAGTATCCAACAATATAATTCAAATCTTCCAAAAGTGTTCCAGTATTTGAATAAGTGCATCAAATTATACTGGCAGCAGTCTCACACATCTTGTTTATCACGCCTCATAACTTCATCAAGACCACACTGAGTGAGTGACCTGTGTGTGTCTTCAAAGTTTGTGTAAATACTGTTTATAATGTGTGTACAATGACAGAATTACCTAACAATACATTTCTCAGAATTGTAACCCTGTCATTAAGTTATGCATAATTACACAAATTTTAGAATCATCTTGTTGTGTTATACAAAATATATTGGTGATGTTTTGATTTGAATTATATTGTCACAGTGAAACTAAAAACTTTTTGAATCTTCCTATGAACAATGATATATCTCTTTTTAGTGCTTTCTTTGATTTATCAGTATTTATTAGTCCATTTTCTGTTGCTAATCGTACAATACCAAAGAATAGGTACATATTAAGAAAAAAAAAAAAAAAAGGTTTATTTTAGTTCATGGTTCTGGAGGTCCAAAGCCAAGTGGCCAGATCTGGTGATGACCTTCTTGCTGGTAGGGTCCCAAGGCTATTTAGGGAATTACATGGCAGGACAGGAAGCATGCACGTACTCTCCTCTGGTCTCTTAGTATTTCATCATGGGGGCTTCACTCATAATTATCTGATCCTAATCTTAATCACTTCCCAAAGGCCGCACCTCAAAACACCATAGTTTAAGTTTCTACCCTTATAATACCTCAGAATGGCAATTTAACCCAATATTTGTTACAGAGGGGACCTGCTATATTGAATCCACATGCAGTAGTTTGTGGTTTTCTGCACACAGATTTTATACAAACTTTATTAGATAACTTTTCATGTTTTAGTGAGAGGGTAAATGGTTCCCATTTTATATCAATTTTTAATTCTTGTTAGTAGAAATATGCATGATGTTTTAAAAATATAGACTGTATGATGTGACCTTGACAAATTATCAATGGGAAAAATTTAGGAGCTTATTTTAGAGATTCTTTCTAATTTTCTACGTAGGCAATCATGCCATCTTGAAACAAAAATAATCTCTTTCTGATATACATACTTTTTCCCCTCTTCCCCTCCCTCTTCCCCCTTTCGTTCCTCCCCCTTTTCCTCCTTTTTTTCCTATTGCATTGGATAATTTCTTCAGTATAACATGAAAAGGGAGTGATAAGAGTAGATATTCTTAACATTGTTCCCAGTCTTGGAGGAAAGCATTCGGTCTTTCACCATTAATTTTTTTTTTTTAATTCTGTATTCTGCTATTAACTCCATTCAGTATTTTTTTTAATCTCAGATACTTAGTTTTGCATTTCTAAAAATTTGATTTTAATCTTAGTATACTTATGTTTCTTTTTACTTTCCTATATCTATGTCCTATGCTATGATAATCATTTTAATATTCTTATTAATTCTACCTTCTGTATAATTTCTGGTTCAGTTTTGAATGATTTCCTTTTCTCCATGTTATGAATTGTATTTTGCTCATGCCTGCTAATTTTTGGTAAGATGTCAGTCATTGTCAATTTTAGTCCTTGAGTGCAAGTTAGTTTGATATTTCAAACAGCATTCTGTTTTTTTTTCCTGGGGTATAATTATTATTTAACAATAATTTGATCCTTTTAAGCTTGTTTTTATAATTTTTTAGATGAGACTAGAGCAGTTTGTAATCTATGGCTGATGTTGCCTTATTCCTGAGACAGTATCTTTTTGATCCCTCTATTTAGTGCCCCCAGGGGGTTTCTTCACTCTGGCTGGGAAAAACACTAATTGTTTTTGGACTTGTGTGAACTTTAGGTACTGTTACTACTTCTTCTTTTGGGTAGTTTTTTCCTTTAACCTGGGTTGATTTCCTCACATTACATTCTCTGGTCAGTACCCAGTCAGATTCAGGGGAAGGAACCTTTTACAGATCTCCAAAGATCTCTATAGACTCTTCCTTCATTGGTAATCCACTGGTTAAACTGCCTTGCTTTGTCTTCTCTGGAATCTCATCCCTTATTTATCATAAAAAGGACATTGACAGGCTTTGCCTAGCTTCGTATTATCTTCATCAATCCTTCGTAACTCTCTAGGCAGTGAATTGTGGGTATTTCTAGAGTTTATCTCACTTGATTTCTTTCTTAGGATGGTTCTGGACTGCTAGTTGTCTACACCCTCACAAATATTGTTTCTTATGTTTTTACCATGTGTTTCATCTATTTAAGCAGAAAGAAATCTAGTTTCTCTCATCTTTTTTTTTCTTTTGTATTGAGAGTTGAACCCATTACACTCTACCACTGAGTTAAACCCCTAGCCCTGTTTACTTTTTTATTTTGAGACAGTGTCTTGATAAGTTGCCCAGAGAGGCCCCAAACTTGGTTTCCTCCTGCCTCAGCTTCCTAAATAGCGGGAATTATAGTCATGTGCCACTACATCCAATAGTCAGTCTGAAGTGAAATAGACAACAGTTTGACATTATAAATAAAGATTTTTTTGTTCTAATAAGTTATACATGGTAGTAGAATGCATTTTGACATTTACATAAATGGAATGTAACTTCTCATTCTTCTGGTTGTACATAATGAGTTACACCGGTTATGTAACCATGTGAGCACATAGGGTAATAATGTCTGATTCATTCTACTGTCATTCCTACCCCCATACCTCTTCCCTACCCTTCAGACCCCTCTGTCTAAACCAAAGTATGTCTATTCTTCCCTAGCACCTCCCCCACATTGTGAATAGCATCCTCATATCAGGGAAAACATTAGGCCTTTGGTTCCTTGGGATTGACTTAATTCACTTAGCACGATAGTCTCCAGATCCATCCAATTACTGGCAAATGCCATAATTTTATTCTTTAAGGCTAAGTAATATTCCATTGCTTATATATACCACAACTTCTTTATCCATTAATTTGTTGGAGGGCACCTAAGTTGGTTCTGTAGTTCAGCTATTGTTAATTGAGCTGCTATAAACATTGATATGACTGCATTACTGTAATATGCTGATTTTAAGTCCTTTGTATATAAACTAGAGATTGGGATAGCTGGGTCAAATGGTGGTTCCATTCTATGTTTTCTGAAGAATCTTCATATTGCTTTCCATAGTGGTTGCACCAATTTGCTGTTCTACCAGCAATGTATGAGTGTACCTTTTCCCACACATCCTTACCGACATTTATTGTTGCTTGTGTTCTTGATAATTGCCCTTCTGACTGGAGTGAGATGGAATCTTAGTGTAGTTTTGATTTGCATTTCTCTAATTACTGGAGATGTTGAAATATTTTACACATATTTGTTGATTGATTGTATTTCTTCTTTTATAAAGTGTCTATTCAGTTCCTTAGCCTATTTATTGATTGGGTTATATGTTTGTTTGGTTTTTTTTGGTGTTAAGTTTTTTGAGTTCTTTATATAACCTGGAGATAAATGGTCTACCTGAGGTGCTCATGGTAAAGGTTTTCTCCCATTCGGTAGGCTCTCTGTTCTCGTTTTTGATTATTTCCTTTGCTGTGAAGAAGCAAAGTTTGATTCCATCCCACATAAATGAATCAATAAAGATTCTTGAATTTACTTCTTGTGCTTTAGGAGTTGTAAAGTCAGTTCCTAAGCTGACATGGTGGAGATTTGGGCCTCCTTTTTCTTATATTAGGCACAGGGTACCTGTTCTTGTGCCTTAGTCCTTGATCTACATTGAGTTGATTTTCTGCTCCATATGGATTTACAGTTTTTCCAACACCATTTGTTGAATAGGCTATCTTTTCTCCAATGTGTATTTTTGGTGCCTTTGTCTAGTATAAGATACCTGTATTTATGGGGTTTGACTCTGTGTCTTCTATTCTGTACCATTGGTTTACATGTCTATTTTGGTGCCAACACCATGCTGTTTTGTTACTATTGCTCTGTAGCATAGTTTAAGGTCTGGTATTGGGTTGCCTTCTGCTTCACTCTTCTTGTGATGCATTGCTTTGGCTATTCTGGGTCTCTTATTTTTTCAAGTGAATTTCATGATTGCTTTTTGTAGTTATATGAAGAATGTTATTGGGATTTTAATAGGAATTGCATTAAATCTGTATATCACTTTTGGTAGTATGGCCAATTTGATAATATTACTTCTGCCTATAGGAGAGAATGGGAGATCTTGCCATCTTCTAAGGTCTTCATCAATTTCTTTCTTTAGTGTTCTGTAGTTTTCATTGTAGAGGTCTTTCACTTCTTTTGATTCCCAAGTGTTTTATTTTATTGAGCTGTTGTGAATGGGATAGTTTTCCTAATTTCTCTTGCAGTGGAGTCATCACTGATGTACACACTGAGGAACACATTTGATTTATGGGTGTTAATTTTGAATCCTGCTACTTTGCTGAACTCATTTATTTGTTTTAGAGTTCTTTGGTGGAATTTTTTGGATCTTCTAAATATAGAATCATGTCGTTAGCAAATAGTGGTAGTTTGAGTTTTTCTTTTATATTCGTATCCCTTTAATTTATTTCTTCTGCTGATTGTTCTGGGTAAAAGTGTTGATAGAGGGCATCCTTGTCTTGTTCCAGTTCTTAGAGGGAATGGTTTCAATTTTTCTCCATTTAGAATGATGTTGGCTTTGGGTTTATAGCACATAACTTTTACAGTGTCAAGGTATGTTTCTACTATCCCTAGCTTTTCCAGTTTTTTGATCATGAAGGGGTGATGTATTTTGTAAAATGCTTTTCCTATGTTTATTGTGATTATCATATGATTCTTTCTCTTTAACTCTGTTGATGTGATGAATTACACTTACTGATTTCTGTATGTTGAACCAACCTTGCATCCCTGGGGTGAACCCCACTTGATCACGGTGCACTGTGTTTTTAATATGTTTTTGTATACGATTTGACAGAATTTTATTGAGAAGTTTTGTACCTATGTTCATCAGGGATATTGGCCTGAAGTTTTCTTTCCTTGATGTGTCTTTGTTTGTTTTTGTTATCAGGGTGATACTAGCTTCATAGAATGAATGTGGAAGGGTTTCTTCCTTTTCTGTTTCATGGAATATTTTCAGGAATATCCATGTTAATTCTTCTTTGAAGATTTTGTCGATCTTGACTGAGAATCTATCTGGTCCTGGGCTTTTCTTAAATGATAGGCTTTTGATGGCATCTTCTATGTCATAGCCTGAAATTAATCTGTTTAAATTGTATATAGTTCAGTTCAGGTAGGTATATCTCTCTAGAAATTAGTCAATGTCTTCAAGATTTTCTCTTTTATTGGAGTATAAATTTTCAAAATACTTTTTGATTATCTTCTGTATTTCAGTACTGCCCATAGTGGTATTTCCTTTTTTATCATGAATTTTAACAATTTCAGTATAAATAAAAGTTAGTAAGTAAAACCAAAGGAATATGAACAAAACTAAAAAAAAAAGCCTAAAAAACTGTGAAAAAATAAAAAATACAAGAAAATTAAAAGCAGATTTATAAGATTTTCAATTGATTGTTTTCCTCTTATTAGGTTTACTTTATAAAACAAGTAATTGTATGTATTGGTATCTGTGACATCAAAGGATCACTGTGTGTATTAAAGCAGGTAAAAAGAAGAATGGTTTAATTAAATGCTCAATAGCAGAATTTAATTTTATCTAGAGCATTTAAGTGCTCAAAAGCAGAATTTTAGAACTTGTGAAAAGGTGGATTTGATAGTGCAGAAGAAGAAAGTTCTGATAGAATAATAATTTGAGGAAGATACCTAAAAGCATAGGAAATTAGTAAAGAGATTTTAAAAAGATAATGTATAAAAGGCTTAGAAGGTTGATATCTGGAGCTGTAACATGTAAATAATGGTTATTATCCAAAGAAGTTCAAAAGCAAATGAAATAATAGCAGTAGTCAATGAGTAATAAAAGGAAACCATTAAAATTATCCTTTGGAAGGAAAATTGTAGCCTACCAACAAGTATGCAAAGTTAATACCTAATAAAATATTATTGTTTTTTGCTAGAATTAAAACATGTGAATGTATATATGTATACACATATACTTACTTGAAGAGATAAAGGAAAATGACTCTTCAAACTCTTAAGGTAACCTAATATGATGTCATAGAAATATAAAATCCTTCTATAAAAATAAAGCTCCAGAAAAATTAAAATTGTCCTCTAAATAAAGTTGAGGCAAAAGACAGATAACTTTCACATTTATTTCTACCTTCCTCTCATCCAAAAAAGAAAAAAAGCTCTGAATTACTAAGTGAACAGCAGCACCTACAAAATCAATACATAAAATTTACCATTTAATTTGTAATGAAAATAACTAGCAAGAATTATCAAAGATAAATAAAATTGATATAAAATATGCAATAAAATATTCATCTATAAACAGATAAAATGCTATCTTAATTATTATAAGACATAAGGTATTTTTAAAGAGTTATCTGAAGCCCAGTATAAGGTAAAATTCAAACCGCACAACTTAAGCAAATGACCTTTGCCTCAATTTTCTCATTTTTTTCTTTCAATTTTTAATGTATATATTTTTAGCTGTAGATAGACACATACCTTTATTTTATTTATTTTCCTGTGGTGCTGAGGTTTGATCCCAGTGCCTCACATGTGCTAGGTAAGCACTCTACTACTGAGTCACAATCCCAACCCTGATTTTCTCATTTCTTAATATCTACTCCAAATTATTATGTTCTGAGTACATTAACTGGGATATGATCACCCACAGTAGTGTTGTCCTTTTGCAAAAGCTGAAATAATAGCTATTGAAATTATTATTGTGGGGGCTGGGGTTGTGGCTCAGTGGTAATGGGTCCGCCTAGCACTTGTGAGGCACTGGGTTCGATCCTCAGCACCACATAAATAAATAAAATAAAGGCCTTGTGTCCATCTACAACTAAAAAAAACCAAAAAGTTAAAAAAAAAGAAATTATTATTGAGTTAATAGTAGGTTAATGTTATAAGTTTAAAAAAGCTTTTTTAAATGTGAGTTTTCATAGTAGTTTAAACTCCTGGATTCTTGGAAAAGAAAGTAAATGGTGGAACAAAAAAGGGCTTACTTTTTCTTTCATAAAATAAATTGATTTTGATTAGTGTTTTACATAGCCAAATTTAAGTAAATACAACATTCAGATTGTTTATTGAGAAATTTAATATGGTTCTTATAGAACTTAAAGTAAAACATCTACCATCAAAATAATTGCAAAAAATAAAAGCAAGTTAAGTCCAACAGTTAAATATTAAAGTTACTAAATAATTATAATATTCAGTGGGGACTAACTATGTCCTTTGTATTTGTCAAAATGCTTTATAGACATCATCTTATTTATCTGTTGATTTATTCACTCTTCATTTATTTGTCCATATTGTACAGGGACAGGAAACAATTTTGTATGTTTTGTATCAAACCCTAGAAATAGTCATTAGGGAGAAAACAATGGAAAGAAATTCTGTGTCACCAAAATCTTACAGGCAAGTGTGGAAAACCACAGTAGTACCAGGCAATTACAATAAAGTGAGAATAATTGGTAATAACAGAATCAGGACAAGATGCTTCACAGAAACATTGACTCCTTTATCCTACCACATTTAGGTAGAAACATCATCAGATTTGGCCTACAAATAAAACTAGTTTTATTTTCCTTATCCTGTAAGAATTTCGGATCAGGTTGGATTTAAAAGCAAATTCAGTCATTTACTACTGACAAAAGAAAATGTCATGAGAAAAATACTAACAAATTCTGCTCTGTCAATCTACTTCCAGTCAACAATACAACATTATCAACAAAGTATCTCCTTTTGTCCAACAAGAATATTGAAGAAAATTTATTGAAGACATTTATAAACCCTTTTATTGATGTAGGTCAATCTGTAATGAAGGATAACAACAAGGAATCATTTATTTATAAATCACAACAGGGCTGGGGTTGGAGCTCAGTAGTAAAGCACTTGCCTAGCATGCGTGAGGCACTGGGTTCAATCATTAGCACCACATAAAAATAAATAAGTAAAATAAAGGTATTGTGTCCATTTACAACTAAATTTTTTTTTTAATTAAGTAATCACAACATTTGCCAGGTGCAGTGGCACATGCCTATAATCCAATCAACTCATGAGGATGGTAAGTTTGAGGCCACCTCAGCAGCTTAGTAAGACCCTTTCTCAAAAGAAAACTAAAAAGGGCTAAGGATATATATAGCTCAGTGGGAAAGGACTCCTGGTTCAATCCCCAGTGCAAATAAATAAGTAAATTACAACTGATAGTAACATCTATCAACATTTACTGTGGCAAGTACTGCAATAGGTTCTTTTCATGTACTATTTTTAAAATTTCTTTATTGAGCCACTGAGGTAGTAGTAGGGATAACTGGTAATTTGATAAAATTTAATAACTTGATAAACGACTTGCAATTAGCACAATTTGGATTTGATTGCAGATCTAACTTAAGAATTAAAAGCAAAATATACCACAAATGCTAGAATTTAGTAAAAATTCAGTTGCAGATAAACCTATTGATATGTCTATGAGAGATATTAGACCAACTAAAAGTTTTCTGATTTGCTATTAATTGGGATACAGAAGATTAAAAAAAGTTTGGTGGTTACAAGTCCATAGTATCAGCTTTCAGTCCTCTTATAAAGAAACTTAATTCCTCTGCATCCTTCACAATTACTTTCCTCCCTCCCTAAGGAGTAGTGTTTCTATGCACAGAATACTAGTGTTCTACTGAATATACTTTTGAAATTCTAAAATAAAAGTATAGAATGTTTGAACATAATCATTTACAAGTAGAAAGAATATAAGACATTGACTCTATTTTCTGCCAAATGCCTGGAGAAATTTATAAAATTTAAATAATATATCACCTAGTAATTTAAATTAGAAGTAGAAACTATAGGTTGAATATAACTCCACTTTCTTATTTTTATATAAAATACAGTGCCTCGGGTAGAGTATACCCCAATGGGGGCAGGGAGGGGAAATGGCATATTAAAATCTTCCTGAAATTGCCTGTAATTGTTATACATTCTGATATGTAGAAAATATGTGCAAAATTTGATATATTGCAATTTATCCTAGGTAAAATTTTCCATTTTTTGAGTTTCTGTATGAATAGCAGTTGATATTTTGTTCAACTTGAAACTATTATAGATAAGTTTAGCTACTATAGAAAACTTGAAACCATTGGAGTTAAATTTTAGTAGCATTGTCAGCTTGACTTTGATGTCTACAGAACTGTAAATGAAAAGGAAATAGAAATGTAAAACCTAAACATGTATCCTCTTATTTAAATCTTACTTTCCTTGTTTTAAAAAAGTATAATAATCATTAGGCAAATATTTACTTGACACTTTCAGGCATCAGACACTGTTGAGTGCTAGAAAAATGGCAGCAAATTTTACTGTCAAGGAATTTTCAGTTTACATGTTCTTTGGAAAATGAGAAGTGAAAAGAGAAAAAGAAGGGCAAAAGGCAAAGGAAGAAAAAGAAGAAGAAAAACACCTAAGTAGTTTTTGTTGTTCTATTTCTTTCTGTTTCTTTTCCCATATTTGTGATTATAGATTATGTGTCATCTTCTCTTTTCACTTAAGGGTATGTATTTTAAGTCCTTTTTATTTTTCCTCAATACTCTGAAAAGTTATTGGGGGCAATGATATTTTCATTAAATATTTTTATTTCCAATGCCCAGTATTCTAGAGTCACTCAATAAAATAATTCACTTTCTGTTATCAGACAGGTTTTTTTTCCCCCCTATTGCTGGTTTTCTACTGTGGGAAGCTTAGGTTATTACCTTTATATTACCTTTATATTATATTTATACCTTTATATATACCTTTCTGATTCGTCTGTATGTACTCTGTGCTATTGCTTATTAGAGTTTTGTTTATTCATGGATAGAGTCCCTAATGGAGTATTTGCTTCTAGCACTCTCCTTTTGAGATGGGACCAATGCTTAATGTTATCTGTATGATTTTTTTTTTTTATTTAGGTAGAAATTGAAGAATTTGGGTTTTCATCTTTACTGTGCATTCCAAAAGTACTATAATCACATCAAGATAGTCAAAGTTTAGTTTTCTCATTGATTCAAACAGAATTTATTTGGGTCTATTTAATTCAATACTATTTTTGGCAATTCCCTTTTCATGCTGATATATGGTAATATGGGATATAAGGCTAGGTGTCAAAATCAAAGTTTATAATAATTAAATGCAAATATCACTAGCTCTTTTTAATTTTTCCACTTAATATCATATACATAAATAATAACACTAATTTTATTACTTTTATAAAAAGAGTTATGGTATTATTATGCATTCTTAGGATACCAGCAAGATCACTTGAGTCTCATTCTCATAAAGTAGGCTGAAGGAGTGTGCTTGAGATGATTTATCTTTTGAGATGATTTATCTTCCAGGAAAAACAGATTTTTATTAACTGCTAATTATTGTCCAAAATATATATATTTATGTGTTAGCAGATTGTGTCTAGTCTTAAAATTGTTTTTCTCTTACCACATACATTACTTTTCTTTATTCTCTACATCTGCCAAATTTAAGAGTTAATAAAGAAGTAAAAATTTAATTTGAAATCTACACATAAGACACTCTGCTTCTCCTAAATGCATTCTTTGAAAGAATAAGCAAATCATTATCCTCACTTTTAAAAACACTAAGTGATATCTACATTAAGACAAAAATAGGGAAAGAATAGTCCTGCTCATTGGTCGGGGAAAATTTTATATGATGAAAAGGAGAAATTAGTACTTCCTAAATTCTGTGTTTATATTTTTCTTCTCTGATTCCTGGGTCTTTTTCTTCACTAACATCCTGTAGTACAAAAATTATTGCTTTTTGATAGAGGACATTGTTTAAGCAAAACAGAAGCTCCAGAGTAGTAAAAGAGCCACAGTTGTGCATTTAGACTGTTACTTATGTGCATGATTTCCTGTTCAGGGTAGTTGTGATCAAGGAACATGCAAAGGAAAACAGTGAAATGATGCCTGTGATCTTTTGAGATGTTTTAAAGAATGACCTACCTGGGTTCAACTATGCAAGTGGAAAAAACTAATCTTAACTTCCAAAATAATATTTTGCCAGGTGGTGTTCATAATGATGGTGATAGGCATGATTCCAAAATGAATTATTAAAGAAGAATGGTAATGCTGTAAGCAAGATGGATTTCTAAGAAAATATTGTCAGGCTTACCTTAATTTTTTTTTTCTAACCTTAATTTTTGAGGAACACATTTGTTAGGCTAGTCAGTCAGAAAAACAAGGAAGGACCAAATGGCTAACTTTTAATAAATTAAGTTTCTCACAAAGTCATTGTGAAGAGAAGTGGAAAATATATGAGAACAAGGGCATTAGAGAAAAGATTGGCTAAAGGACTGCACCAAATTTTTCAATATGTGAATTAGTATCTACTTAGAGGAAAAGTCTATATAAGAAAATGCTACAGAATGATATTTGCATGCTTACTCTGCTCAATATTGTTATCAATGGTTGTTAAAAATACTGAATGCATTATGTCCACTTTCATATGTGATGTAAGTCATATTTAAGGTATTTTAGAAAGTTGGAATAGTGGGGCTACATTCAAAGTGAAATTCACAAGGAATAAATATGAGGGTCTCATTCTAAAAACTTCTATATCAATGGAGTTTAGGAGGAATCAAACTCAGCCATGTAACATGTATTTGATTTTTAGGTTTTTTGTTTTTGCTGTGAGTTTTTCAAACTAATGTTAGTCTCATGTAATGGAAATGTAAGTTCTCAAAAAATTGTCGGAAGGATGTTACACTTTTTAAGGTTATATCAGATTGAATATTTGTAGGAGAATGAATATAGAGTTGAAGGGAGAGGAAGATGTTTGAAGAACAGTTGAAGGTTCTTGAAATACATCGCCTATTTGGAAGATTACTATGTGGAAAAAAGATTAGACTTTTTTTATTATTATTATTGTTATGGTTTGGATATTTTGTGTCTCCCAGAACTCACGTGTGAGACAATGCAAGAATGTTCAGAGGTGATACCATTAGATTATGAGGGCTATAATCTAATCGGTAGGTTGATCTTCTTGAATGGATTAACTAGTTGGTAACGGTAGACAGGTGGGGTGTACCCTGAGGGAGTAGTTCACTGGGGTAAGTCTTTGAAGTTTGTGTTTTCTCTCTGGTGAGCAGAGTTCTCTCTGCCTCCTCGTTGTAAAGAACTAAAGCAGCTTCTTTGACCATGTCCTTTGCCATGAGTTTGGGCACAGACCTGTGGAGTCAGGTGACCATGGACTGATCCTCTAAATCATGAGTAAAATAAACTTTTATTTCTCTAGGTTGATCTTGTCAGGTATATTGGTGACAGTGACACCAAACTGAGTAAACAGTTAAAAAACTAAGGTGAATGCATTGGAACTAGAGGGAAACATTTCAACTGAACATGAAAATTCAAAGTTGTATTAGGGTGAACCTAATCATATAATACTGACATGAAATCACTTATAGTAGACCATTTTGCTTGTAAAATAGCTATTTAATGTAGTTCAACCTAACATAAAGAGGTAGTGAGTAATTTTCCATTGAAGTAGCGTATTTCCTTTACCTGGAGTAACCAATCATAGATAGCATAGATAATCATTAAATGGATAATTTGTACAGAGGTTTCAAGCAGCAAATGAATGATCAGATTCAGGGTTCCTTATATTTATTTCAAACCCCAAGGTTTTGTCCTACAAATTAAATTTAATATTTACACTTTAATATGCATTCACTCAGTGGAGATCCAGTAGATAAGGGCCATTGCCATGGTTAATATCATCATTATGATTTGAATGTCTTCATTTGTCTGGGTTCATGAACATTTTTCACTAAATTTAAGGACATGAGAACAGAAAATTTTATGTAATGGTGGGCAATTCACTAATGCTTAATAAGAACATTTCTAAAAATCATTTCTACTATCCTTATGTTGACAGCTTGACAAACAAGCAAAAGTACAAAACTTTTTCTATTATAAACCAATATATTTGATATTTTCCTTCAAAACAATTGATAATTTTCTTTAAAATGTCCACTCAGGATAAAATTCATACTTTGAAATTTTTTTGTAAATACAACTTAATAAACCTTAAGAGGAAATAGTATCCACTGTAGGTAGCAGAAATGATGGTTGTTACTTTTTATAAAAAAGTTATATTGAAAACTAGTTTCTACCCACTAAATTTGTTTCTTTGCTCAGATGTTTATAATAAGTCATATTTTAAATAAAAGTTCTGATTAAAATATGAGGTATGAGAAAGATCTTTATGCTTGATGGATTCCAGTTGGAAAGTTATTAACTGTATTTGGTACTGTATGATGATAGCCTGCACATTAGAGGTTTGATGTTAGATGAAACACTCTTGTTACCAGGAGCTTCTTGTAAAAGAAAGCACATTTCAGAGGACACAAGAATTATCTGAATCAAGCTCTGCAGTAATATCCTGCATTTAAATTCTCATCATTTGAACCATTTTCAATGTCTGCTTCAATAAATGACAATTCATTAGGTATCTCATAATTTTATTCACAGAGTCATTAGTTCTTCATCTATCTTAACTATTGTAAAGCCTATAGTATTTTAATAGTATGAAATCTGGTGAAAGAACAAATAAATAGGTAGGTAAAGTCAGGCTTGAAGTTAAGATTAACAAATTTTCATATTCCTCACAGGCAGCCTATTCCAAAAAGCATGTGCAGTTACATTGTTTGGTGCGTGCAATCTCTAGCATTTTACTGTATTAACTAATTTAATACTTAATTATAGGCATTTATATTTCATTTTACATATTACTGAAATGAAATAAATAGATCAAACAACCTAGAACAGAGCTACATAATGAGTTTGTAGCTGTATCGGTAAATCAAAGCTCTAGAGTACCAGAAGCCTCCAGCTGCTCCAAAGCAGCTTCCTCTGTTTACACCACCGTTTTGTCAAAGCCTGTGAGCAGAGGCTACTGAGAACCCACCTGTGTTCCAACGAAGTTTGGTTATAAACCTGTTGTAGCAAGGAATAGCACATACTGGGGGAACAGTGATCCAAAAGGAGGGGCAAGGAATATCAATTATAGGATTTGAGGGCTGGAATTAGTCATACAATGGACTTGCAGAGATTTGTCAGAATTTACAAAGTGAATTTGATGGAACAATCTGTTAACACATGAGTCTGTACCAAGTCACTTTTAGATTGGTTTTTCTGTGGTCTTATCTTGGAATATAAAAGTCTGAATGCAGTATTGTTAAAAGATTTGAGCTTAACTAATGTGTTATACACATATCATGGCTAGGTCTGGCGCAATTTATTTATTTTATAACTCAAACATCTGCAAAATGTGATTTCTAGTTCCTTTTACGGCTCTCCCTCATAGGTTGGTTGTCAGCAATATTTTCTCAGTTTTTCAGTAAAATTTTAATTTTTTTTTCTTTTTTAACTTCAGGAGAAAAGAGTTATCCTCCTGAGTTTGTAGCATATTATCTATTTGATTTTCTACAGCCCTTTTGCACATGTGTTTGTGTGCCTGTTTTTATATATGTGTGTATATGTGTCAGATTTTTATCTTCGTCCAAAACTCCCATTGTCTCCCATCCAGTAGGGGGAACAATTTTAAAGTGCTTAAACATGTGTCCTTATTTGAACATGTTCTCTCAATCTGTTTTTTATTATTCTGTGTTCATGTATTTTTATTGCACAAAAAATCCATTATGTATAGAATAGAATTTATTTTGTTTCCTGCCTTTTTCCACCAAGGTCTATTTTGAGATTCATTAAACATGTTTTTAAAATCCAAAACAGTGGCTGTTGTGTGCATGTAAATCCTATATTTTTAACATTCATCTATTACAATGTGTAAACTGAGTTTATTTTTCATGATTAAAGAATCCATGGTCTGTCAATATTTTCCCTATCCATTCTTTCAGTTATGGACATCCAGTTGTTTATTAACTTCTCACTAACTTAAAAAAAAAAAAAAGTCTATGTGCCTTTACAGTCCACTGTGAGATAAAAAAGAAAATTACATCAGTCACTTTGGCTCTTTATCCTCTGATCCATTTATTGTCTATCCTAATTCCCATCCAAGAGTGTGATTTCTCAATGACAGGTCATGCCTAAATTTAAGTACCACTAGTGTGTTCTTTAGAATCGTGGTGATGTGCAAGCCCACAGTCCTGCCAGCAGAGCAGAGATTCCTATATGCCATTTTCCCCAAGAGAGTTAGTATTATCCAGTTTCTAATTTGTACTCTTTAATGAGTATTGTCTCATTTCTTACTTGCCTTTTTTATCATAAATTTGTAACTTTGGGGATTACTTTTCAATAAATTTGCCACTTTTTAACACCTACCTCCAACTGTTAAAGTTCAGCAATTTTTTTTCCTTGCTGATTTTCAGGAACTCTTTGTAAATGACATTATTAACCCATCAGTGGTCTTATATAAAGCACATTTCTTTCATCCATAAGGTGAATATACTAACTTTGTCTGTAGTTAAACAAAATCTTTGATTTTGATGTGATCCAATTAATCAATTTTTGCCTTGTGGTTTTCTTTAAGAATTCTTCTGTTGTTCCCACAGGCAAAGATTTACTTGTACTTTTTTTCTTAACTTTATAATTTTCCCTTTCCCATTTTTGTATTTCATCCTTCTCCATGAATTTATGGAGTTTAAATTTATATGTGATGTTAAGTAAAGATACAGTATCTATTTTCATTTTCCTCTCTAAGGTGAGCTACTGTTCTTAGTAGCATATACTTGAAGAGTGCAAAATCCCTGCCCTGCTCCCACCACAAAACAAACAAACAAAAACCTATGGGTGACTTTTTCCAGTCTGACCCAAAGGCACCTCCCAAGGCTTTACCTGGCAAGCTTCACAGGGCACATCTTCTCTCCCCACACTAGACTACCAAGTACATAGCTAGTGCATTATAGTCATTGATGGGAGTCAGAATTAAGTATCCAACTGGTTCTGCATGCATTTGTCTTCCTAGTCCAGGGGTGTTTGTTCCTAGGTTTCTGAGGCCTTTGGTGGAGATCTTTAGGCCCTTCAGCTAAAGCCTCCTTATTGGAAGGAGGAGTGGGGAAGCATAGAGATATCTTCAGTACATTGTACTCCTAGTCCTCTCCTTTCCTTTTCTTTACCCTGGGGTCCATGTAACCGTCTGATTTGGGCTTCTGCAACTTGAAATAAGCCCTATGTGTGTGCTGATGCCCTGCCTCCTGATTTGTGTGCTTTTTTGTGCTGATGCCCCTGCCCCTTGATTTGTGTGCTTTTCCATGGGGAGAATGGAACAGAGAAGAATCAGTGCTTTCTTGGATTTTAGTCTCTCGCTTCTTCTGTAGCAGTACATTATTAACATTTTCCCTTTTACTTTTATTTTGGATCATTGTTTCTTTTAATTGGCTTCCCTAACACCTGAATGTGCAGCTAGCTCTCCCCAACTCAGCCAAACTCCTATAGTACTAAGGCAGTGATCCTAAAATTATGGTTCTTAGACCAGCAGCTTCAATATTGGCTATCATCTGGGAACTTGTTAGAAATGCACATTCTGTAGTGCTACCATAGCCCTACTAAATGAGAAACTCTGTGCTTAAGCCCATCAATCTGTTTTTACAAACCCTCATACCATTCCAGTTCATGCTGAAATTGGAGAGCCACTGTGAACTAACAGTGTACTTTTTATACAATGTTCATGGTGCTTCTCTATCACATAGAAGTTGGTACACATACCTGAATTTTTTCGAGCTTTCTGTTTTGCTCTATTGGTCTGTTGATTCTTGCATAAATACCATAATATTAACTATACTTTATTGCAGTATGGTTTATCTTGATAGAAGCTATGACAAATCTCTACTCTTTCTTCCTGGTGTTTTTTTTTTTTTTTTTTTCTTTCAGCACTTTAAATATTTGACTCCACTCCCTTTTTTCTTACATGGGATTCTGAGTATTTTCCACTATAAAAAGGTATTTTCTCTCTCTGGCTGTTTAAAATAATTCTTCTTTTTCTTTGATTTTCTGCAGTTGAACATATGCTTATGTGTAGATTATGGTATTTATTCTCTTCATGTTATCTGAGCTTCCTGGACCTGCACTTAGTGTTTGTCATTAATTTCAGAAAATTCTTAGTCATTATTACTTCAAATACTTCTTCCACTCCAGACTGGCTCTCTTTTCCTTTTGGTAGTTCAATTACACTTTGTTACACCTTTCAGAATTGTCTCACAGTTCTTGCTCTTCTGGTCTGTATTTTTGTTCATTTTTGTTCTCTATTTTTCCTTAATCTAAACTTTTGCACTAATTTGAGGAAGTTTTTTATTAACTTATCATCATGTTAATGATTCTTTCCTTGGTCATGTTGAATCTCCTGATGAGCCCATGAAAGGCATTCTTTTTTTTTTTTTTTTTTTTTTTTTCTCATTTTGATTTCCAGCACTTCCTTTTGATTCTTTCAATTTCTACTTGTACATTATCCATCTAGTCTTGCATGCTATTTTTTTTCCCATTAGATTCCTCAGTACGTTTATCATTTTTTTTAAAAGTTCTTAGTCTGGTAATTCCAAAAACGTTTGTCATATCTGAAACTGGTTCTTGTGCTCTTTGCTTCTTCAGACTTTCTTGCCTGTTACTGTGACTTCTTATTTCTGTTGAAAGATCTATGTGATTGATGTTTTACATAATAGGAACTGAATTCCGTAGATTTTAGTGGCAGGTGTTAAGTTAATCTGTCTAGAAATAGACATGTTTAGTGTTTTCTGTTACTGTAAATTTCAAGGGAGTTCAAATTTCTTAAGTATCCTTGTTTTTGTCTCTCTTAACTTTGGCTTCCCAAGAAACTCTCTAGGTAACTAAAAGAGCTGTAAGACTCTCAGTTACTATTCATATAGCAGACCACTGTTGGTTTGGTGATAAGGTATTGAGGAGAGGAAGTCATCTATAATCTTGTGATTAAATCTACAGGAGCCTGTGACCTTTGTAAGTATTGGTTAGCTCTGCACTCCACCTCCCTTATGTGAGACATGAAGTCTAGAAGGAGCTGAAATCTTGGAATGTCTTCCATGTAACAAAAGATTCTGATAAAGTCTAAAAAAGATAGACTTTGTTATTTAGAATGCTATGGGTCTATTTCACATTGGTTATTTTTTTCTTCCCCTTGCATGAGGGCAACTTTCTTGGTTCTCCACAGTGAGATTCTGATGGATTTCCTGGTGAAAAACCAAGTATGAGAACCTTCCAAAAAGACTTTCAGACCCCAGGAGTTCTCATTCTTACAAATACCCTTAGTTGCACTACAGCAGTACCCCAAATTAGTCGTCCGCCAGTTTATGCAGTCAACTTCTTCTGCAGATAGGCAGATCACTGGATTTGCATGTTTCTCCAGTTTGAGTTGGCAGTTTGCCTATGACAGTTCTGACAGATCTAAGGAGTATCATTGATCTTTAGTTTAATCAGTTTTTTTTTTTTTTTTTTTAAATAAGGACTGAAGGAGTGATGACTTCCAGGCTTTTTATGTGTCAGAGCTGAAATCTGAATATGTTTTCATTACTTCAGCAAATTTTATCAGTTTGCAAATTTATTTCAACATTAAACCTTTTCTTAGATTAAGACTATTCTTACAAACAAGACCAGTAAAAGCATACTAGTTCTAGTTGAAGTGAGGATGGAAATGTCCAGCACTCTGCTGGACAAAATCTGAAAAATGCTGGTATTAAGTATAAACTGGTCAGAGCTTAACCCTTCTGGACACTGTCATTTTTATGTCAAGCAATCAAACTTTATTGATAGTAGTTTTAGATTATATTTTTATTACATTTTACTCATTTATGTTTATTCGTAGCATTTATTGTGTATCTTCATATACTTTATCAAAATACAGTTTATTTTGGAGAGAGGGAAGTAAATATGTATTTTTTAATACATATAGAAATATATACTATAGAAAATAGTATGTTCTGCTTGAGATTCCCCTTTCATATAGGGCATGCTTATTTCTTGCATATGGAGGAGAAGGAGGCATTGCCTTTTTGTTTTCTACCTTGTCTCTAAATGGATGTTTAATTTTTTAAGGAAATATGCTAAAGGTGTATGATATGATTGCTTCATTTCCTATCTCAAAGATATTAAAGATGTGATAATATTTCCCAAGATGTTGTTTACCAAATCTGCATTTAATGATAATTATAAGGCTTATGTAAGAGAACCACTGGACTTTAAGTCTTTTAATAACTTAAGAGTCTTAAAAAATCTCTACTAAATTTTGAGGAGTGGGGCAGAGTCTGATATATAAATCTTTTTATTGACCTTCCAATTTCTGTCATGTCATATATGCTTCTAACTTGTTTTTCCACCGAACCAGTAATTTAGTCCATTACTGGTCTGTGTAAATCTTAGCCACAGCTATTTCCCAAGGTGGTTTTGGGTCTAACGAGTGGTTGGTGTTGATGTCCAGCAGGAAATCTTGCAAACCAGATGATTGGTGTGGTTGCCTGTAACCTTGTTAAAGCTTTGGTCAAGTTGCACTTAGGAGAGTTATTTAATTAGTTTCCCAATAATGTTTGTGTACAGTTTTTAGATGACCACTACTTTTTTTTCTTTCATCATGATTTGAAAAAGACAGTTGCTTGTTATTTTCACAGTCCAATACTCTTTAAGTTGTCCTTAGGCAATCAGTTTGATAACTGATAGAACTTCTCTAGAATCTTAGTGCCTAGGGTATTGTCGTAAGCATAATTTGAGAACTTCTAATATAGCAGTCATTGTACTAGAAAGAATTTTTAAAATTAAAACGTTCTCAGTCTTTAAAAAGTTAATAAATTAATGGGAATCAGAAATAAAATAAAGCATAGTGCATGATAATAATTAATACAGTAGTGATAGAAACAAAATGCTCTGGGTTTCAGAAAAGAACAATTGTCAGAAGAGAACAGTTAATTCTTCCTGATTTTGGGGGAAAAATCTCACAAATGAAGTGACAGTGTAATGGGACTTGAAAAATTGGTTTTTGACCAGCAGAAAAAAGGTATTATGACTCTAGAAAAGTAGTATGGGTTAAAAATTAAATTACTTTTAAGCAAGTATTATTTCTTTGAATTTACTGAAATATTATTCATAGTAAAATTCATTTTTTACTATGTATTATTCTATGTAATATTCTATGTATTATTCTATGTAATATTCGATGTATTATTCTATGAATTTGAACCAACTTATACAATTTTATAGTTACCACCTCAATCAAGATAAAGTCAAGAGTGAGGGAGAGAGTAATACTTCTGGGCATCCCTCTCCCTTACTCTTAGCCAGTGAAGGAGAAATTCCTTATGTGATTGTTAAATTGAGAAAAAACAAATCAGTTTGCCAGGTACAGTGTCTTCTCTTCTGCCTCCTCTTCTTGGGGTCTGTTTCCTACGGGAAGTACATTTTTGACTGCTAGTCCTTATTTTAGGTTGCATAAAGAACTGCTCTGCCCATGCTGGGGACAGCCCGTACTTGCTCAGTGCTACAGTGACTGTGACTGAGGGTGTGCCTAATTCAGTAGAAAGTTTTATTTAGAATTTAAGAAAAAATTTGCACATCTGGCATATTTCAGTCTCTCTTCATTATTGATTCCTAATTATTTCATTGTGATCTGATTAACTCGTGTGTGTGTGCGCACACCGGGAGGGGATGCTGCCTTGTTGAAATGTAATAATGCCTCACTATTGGAGAATCATGTATGCTTGAAGAGGGTGTGTATTTTCCTAGGGTTGCTGGTAGCGCTCTTTACATGTCCATTAATCAAGCCTGTTATCTTTGAATTTTGTTACCATACTGGTTTTCCATTGTACAATACGTTGATTATTGAGACGCATGTTAAAAGTTCACTGTTTTCCTGGGATCTTTGTATGGTGAAGTCTATTTTTCCCTAAAATCTCTTTTAGATATTAACATAATTTTTTCAACATTACATTGGTTAAAAAATCGTCTAATGCCTTTCTGCATTCATTAATTTTCAGTCTTCTGAGTTTAGTTATAGATCTTATAAGCAGCAGGTGGATAGATTTTTCTTTTAATTTGGTCAAACAGTGTTATTGTTTTTAATAGATTATTGTTTTAGAGCATTTTTAGGTTTACAGCAAAATTGACTGAAGAGCACAGAGTTCCCATACACCCTCAGTCCCACACATATAACTTCTTACACTGTGAATTTCCCACATCACAGCAGTATCTTTGTTTCATTCCATAACCTACCCTGACGTATCATTATCTCAAAAGTACACAGTTTACCTATGGTTTACTCTTGTTTTGATGTATAGTCTAAAGTTTTGACAACTGCATCATGACATGTATCCAACAATGTAATAGAATACAAAATAATGTCCATGATCTAATAATTCTTCCCTCACCTGATCCCTGATAATCAGTGACATTTTTATTCTCTCTTTAGTTTTGCCTTGTCCAGAGTATCATAGAACTAATATCATTCACTATGTAGACTTCTCAGATTGGCTTCTTTCACTTAGTAGTATGCATTTACCATTCTAACATGTCTTCTCATGGCTTGATCACTCATTTCTTTTTAGTAAAGAATAATATTCCATTATTCAAATGTACCACAGTTTATCCATTTATATGAACTATATTTTAGTTATTTCTACGTTTAGCAATTATAAATAAAGCTGCTTATAAAGATCTTTGTGCAAGTGTTAATGTAGATATAAGTTTTCAACATACTTGTGTAAATACCAAGGCAGTTGAATCAATGTTGGACGGTACCTTTGGTTTTATAAGACCCTGTCTAACTCTCTGTCAGAGTGGCTGTATCATTTTACAAACTCATCAGCAAATGAGAGTTTCTTTTGTTCCATGTCTCACCAGAATCTGGTGATATCAGTATTCTGGATTTTAGCAATTCTGATAGGTTTATATTGATATCTTGACATTTTAATTTGCAAGATATGTGTTTTCATCTTCATATGCTTCTTATCAATCTGGATATTTTCTTTGTCAAACTTTTTATGAAAGTTTTTTTACTAATTTTTATTTTTTAAAAATTGTTGAGTTTTTAGTTTTTGTATATTTTGCATAACAGTGCGTTGTCAGGAGTATCTTTTTCAAATATATTTTCTTAGTGATAGTAATCTTGTTTTCCTGACATCTCTTACAGAGTAGAAGCTTTTAATTTTAATGAAGTTCAGCTTATCTGTTATTTTTCATGAATTGCAACTTTGGTTTTATACAAACATCACCAAACTCAAAGTTACATAGATTTCTCACATATATTATCTTCTAGTAGTTTTATAGTGTTGTGTTTTACATTTACGTCTAACATTTGGATTTGCTTTTGTGAAGGTCATTATGATCTGGACCTCCATAACTTTTTTTTTTTTTTTTTTTTGGCATGGGGAATGTCCACTTGTTGTAGCACCATTTTTCAAAAACCTGTTTTCTTCATTGTTTTGCCTTTGTTCCTTTCAAATGCCAGTTGACTAGTGGTATGTCTGTTTTGGTTCCTCCAGTCTCTTCTATTGATCTTTTATGTATTCACATTTCCGTATCACACTGTCTTGGTAACCATAGCTTTATAGGAAGTATTGAAATCAGGTAGTGCCAGTCCGCCAGCTTTGTTTTTCTTCTGTATTTTGTTGACTATTCTGAGCCTTTACCTCTCCCTATAAACTTTAGAATCAGTTTGTCATATTTCGCAAAATAATTTGCTTGGACTTTGATTGGGACTGTATTGAAACTGATTTTCATCATAGACAGTTGTCATCTATGAACAAAGCTTTACTTCTTTCTTCCCAATCTGTGTAGGTTTCATTTTGTTGTTCTTATTATTGTTTCTTTTAGTGCCTTATCTAGAAATTCCAGTATGATGTTGAAAAACAGTAGTAAAAATGACATGCTTTCTTTGTTATTGATCCTAATAGAAAAACTTAATGATGTTAACTAGATTTTTTTGTGAATGCTCACTATCAGACTGGGAAAGTTTTCCTAGTTTTTCTAGTTTTATGAGAAATTTTATTATGAATACATGCTTTATCTGAATGTGATTTTACTCTGTTGATGAAAATGTGATTTTTGAATGTTGAACCAGACTTGTATACCTGATATAAATTCTACTTTGGGTGGTGTATAATTCTATTTATACTTTGTTAGATTTGATTTGCTAATATGTTGAGGGTTTTTGAATTTGTGGTCATGAATTATCCTGGTCTGAGGGTTTTTTCCCTTACAATGTCTCTGATTTTGCTATTATTGATAATGTTAGCCTCATAGAATGACCTAAGAATTATTTCCTTAGCCTCTGTCTTCTAAAAAAGATCATAGTGAATTGTTATGATTTCTTCCATATGTGTTTGTTAGAATTTACCAAACCCAACCAAATCTGGTGCTTTCTGTTTTGAATGATATTAATTATTGATTAAATTTCTATAAAAGATATAGGGCTACTCATATTGTCTGTTTTTTCTTTGGTTAATTTTAGCAGATTGTATCTTTTAAAGAATGGATTTACCTTTTCTGGATTATCCAGTTTGTCTGCATAGATTTGTTCCTAGTATTATTTCCCTTTGAATATCTATAGCTTCTATAGAGATCTCCCCTCTTTAATATCTGTTGTTAATTAATGTCCTCTCTCCTTTTTTTGGTTTTCCTGGGTTCATTTTATTGATTTTTATTCATCTTTTCAAAGAACCAGCTTTGGATTTTACTAATTTTCTCTTTCATTGATTTCTGTTCTTATTTTCATTTTTTTTTTTTTTTTTTTTTTTTTTTTGGCTTGCTTTGAATTTACTTTGCTTCTTCTTTTCATGTTTAAGGTGGATATGTTAGTTTTTTAAAACTAGAGCAAACACCTAAAATAATCAACTTATAGAGAGAAAAGGTTAATTTCTGACCCACAGTTTTAGAGTTTCAGTCCATGATCATTTGACCTCATTGGTTTGTCAGTGGTGAGGCAGCACTTTAATAGTGGGAATGCTTTGGAGGAGAATAACCCCTTACCTCATGGCCAGGAAGCAAAGAAGAGAAAAAGGAGGGAGCAGGTTTCCATAGACCCCCTCCCAGTAGCACCACTGTGGAGAGAAAGCCTTTAACCCATCCACCTTTGGGCAACAGTGAGGATCCAAACTAATAGGAAAGATTACTGATTTTGAGATTCTTTTTTCTGATATACATGTTCAATGCTAAACATTTCTTCTAAGTGCTGCTTTTTAGTGATCCCACAAATTTTGGTAAATTGTAATTTCATTTTCTTTTCAAGTGTTTATAAAATTTTCCTAGAGATTCTTTTCTTTGTCCCACGTGTTATTTTGAAGTGTGTTATTTAATCTCCAAGTGATACTGCTGGGTACCTTAATGAGTCCTGCTTCCTCAGGTGTTGAAGTATAACGCCAGAGAAGCATGCCAAGGCAAGTGTAGAGTAGAAGTAAGAAGCTTTATTAAAAAAAAGTGAAAGCAGACTTCTCCTGGGTGGAAGAAGGGGACCCAGGTGCAATCCATGGGATGAGCAAATCTTGTCCTTTTTATAGGTTTTATTCTCCTGTTCCTTCCCCCTTATCACTACCCTTCCTGCCTATGTGACTAGGCCCAGTTTTACAGGTGTGATGAAAAAAATGAGAAGTGGGGGAAGGGTCAAAGTGATCCTAGCAGGTAAAGGCCCAGGGGGCATTAATTAGCAACTCTCTGCCTGCAGTTCTCCATAAGGACAGGTAGATTTGGTAATCAGTGGGCTTCTGAGGTCTTTTTAACATTCCATTCTCCCAGGGGCAGTCTCCAACTTCCAGAAGCAGATGGCTTTCATGGCCTCCATTTCCTGATCTGACCTAATCCCCTATTTCTACACAAATTGCCTGTCCCCAATTCTGGTTTCACAAGTATTTTGAGGTTTTTCAGCTATCCTTTGTGTAGAGCTGCACTGTTTTGTATTTTAATTCCATTGTGAACAGGAAAATAAGTACTGTGTGGTCTCTATTTCTTTAAATTTCCAAGGGTTGACTTCGTTAAGAAGAGTAGAAATATCTAGAGTATTCAAAATCATTCCTTTTGGGGCTGGGGACATAGCCACAACCCATTTCTTAAAAAAATATAAATAAATGAATGAATGAATAAAAAAAATAATAAAAAGTGGAAAGGCAGTACACAAACAAGGGCAACTATTCATGAAACATGTCTGACAAAGGGTTTATATCTGCATTATGTAAAGAATACCTATAAATTAGTAATAAGAAGGGAAGCTAAAATAAATATGAATAAAAACTTGGGAAAGACAAAAACATGGGAAATTTAAGAATGACCAAAAGCACATGATGAAACATTTAACATTTTACATCATTATAAAAATTCACATTAAAACCATAGTGACAGGCTTTATTTCACCTGTTAAAATGACTAAAATTAAATAGACTAAAATAGCCAAATGGTGAATAGGTAACAATGGAAATTCTCACACATTTCTAGTGAAAGACCCTCAGTCCCCCTGTCCAAGGAAGATCACGCGAAGACACTGCTGGCTGCAAAAGCAGGAGGTGTTTATTGGTACACAGGCGCCTGTGGGTGCTCAGAAAAACCTCAGCCGGAGCTTCGGTGAACTGGCACACCGGGCTTTGGGGTACAGGGTTTTTATAGGGTAAAGGGGCAGGTTTCGCGCGCGCGGTACGCAACAGGTATTTTATTGGCTAATTTGAATCCAGCACATAGGTCACCTAAAGGGTGGGGTTGTTTCTCGCTGCTTGTTCAGGCATGCCCTGGACTTGTTCAGGCATGCCTTGGGACCCGATGATCTGTGCTTTCCT
Source organism: Glaucomys volans (assembly GCA_020662805.1). Lineage (NCBI taxonomy): Eukaryota > Metazoa > Chordata > Mammalia > Rodentia > Sciuridae > Glaucomys > Glaucomys volans. The sequence continues at coordinate 353,828 of JAJEJO010049065.1, read as the reverse complement.
AACCGCCCTGTTCTTTCTCAACCTGTTTATCAGTTAAACGACCCCCCGGGCAGTTCCCGAAACCTTCCTAGGGGGTTGGGTGAAGCGACCTATGTCATGGGTTTAAGACATAGAGCTGGGGTCTTTCACTAGCATTGGAGTCATTTTGGAAAACTATTTGGCAATTTCTTGTAAATTTAAAATGCTTTAATATTCTTTACTATTTGCCAAAGAAATTAAAGTGCACATCCAAGAATAAACATGACTGTTTTTTTCATAGTAGCCCAAACTGCAAACAACTCAGATGTCTATCATCAGTAGAATGAGTAAACAAATTATGATTTATTTATACAGAGGAATACTGTGTAGGAATAAAAGTAATCAATTACTGATATATACAATTAACTATGTCGATTAATCTTACAGATTTTTCTGCAGATCCAATGAAACCACATACAAAATAATATATTCTTTATGATGATAAAGATAGGTATTTCGAAAATCTTCAAAACAAATGTGGAAAAGATCAGAACACATTGTTTTGAGGGTAAGCATACTTGGACAGTGCAGATGTTCTACACTGTCGATGTTCTACATTGTGATAAGAGATGTGTGTCATCCAGTGAAGTGCACAGCTAAGGTTTTTTCAAAGTTGTATAGTTAAGATTTGTATACTTTATATAAAAGTTGCTAAAGACAGACAAATTTATTATTGTTAATTATTTCATGGGTGGCATTACTGATGATAAAATATGTGTAGATTATTGACAGTTGTTGGAAGATGAGTGATAGGTGTTAGGAATTTTCATTATTTTTTTTGTTTACTTTCTATACACTTGAAACATCGTAAAGTAATTTTTTACAGTGCTTTAGGACCAACCACAAACAAAAGAGAAATTAATACTGCATGTGTATTCAGAGAACACATTCAATCCAGGACAATGTGTAAACATTCTCTAAGTGATAAATTGAGGAGTAAAAGTGTTACAATCTGATGAAAGAAAACATATTATGATAAAAAGATTTCATTAAAAGGGAATAAACAAATAACTAGGTGAAGGCACAGGAAATAATTGCTTAATTTTGACAAGGACATATCAGGAACAAATTACAGTTAACCTTGAGATGAACCTGAAGTATAAGTAAGACCATGTACTCTAACAGTTAATACATGGTATCCTACATTTGTTAAGTTGGGTTTGATTCATTAAATTGCGTTCTCATTGAATATAGTTGTTAAATGAGGGGGCGATAACTCTCTTCTCATTATCTTATAGAACTCTAATTATGAATAATTATGTCTCAAATTTGCCTTAATGTTGAGTCATTTGTGGAGCTTGAATTTATACCACCGTGGAGCATGAACACATCCCATCCCCTTGATATTGTCCCACTTTGTGGTGCAGATTGTAAATCTTTGTTAGTCTAAAAAGAGAACATTTATACTGCATGTTGCATAAGTGGCTTGTATTCCACTAGCTCTTGGTAAGCGTGTCTGGTTTTGAGGGAATTCAAACCAAAACACATGAAAAATCACTAATGCAAGTGGCAATATCTGATCTAGAGAAAAGAACTTTTCGGAGATGTGCTCAAAGCAAGATTTAGTTTTTAAATATTTAGGGGGAGATTAGGCAATTTTCTGTGATTTGAGAATATAGTCAATTTATGTGAAAACAAATTTTAGCTCAGTTTAATATGCAGATATTTAAGATCTCTCAGCAGATTTCAAGCATGAAATATACAGTAGTCAACAAACTGTACATTAGATCTTCAGAACTTCTTCATCCTGCATAACTGACCCTTTAACCACTTGATCAACATCTTCTTGGATTCATGTGTTGAGTCCTCATCATGATTGGCTCTAGCTACTTTTTGTATAATGTAAAACACAATAGTACTAATGAAAACTTGTTCAGTGGTAGTAACAGAAAGCAATAGTGTGTAAAATAAATTCAGTGAACAAAACAGTATCTTACAGATTTTTAACCTTGGAGAAAGCCATAATTATAAATAGCAAAGTCAAGATATATTTGGTTATATTTATGTAGAAATAGTTGGTAAGATGTGTTCATATGTGTAATTTAATTTAGGTCTCTTGTGAGAAAGGTGTATGTTATTAGGAACTCTCCAAATACAGAAACTGAGTTTTAGAAAAATGTCATCATTAGAAACTCCTTCAGAGAACCTTTGTATAGACAGAGTCTAAAGTCCTCTAGGAATTAGCAGATTTAAGCAAGGTATAGAGATAAATGTAATGGTCTATAAAATTTATTGCAGCAGATTATAATAACTACTGTAGGCCAGGCACAGTGGTACATGCCCATAAATATATATACATTTATATATAAAACATAAATGTATATATATTTATATATGTATATATAAAATTTATATATATAAATTATAGTTAGTTCAAGCCATTAATGCAAGGAGGCACTCCTCTGGGAATTCCTGGGTTGAAATCCCCTGGTTGGAGAATGCCTGGATCTTGCTGGCCCCCTTCTTAGCTTACAAACTTAGGATCAAACAGCCTCCCAGAGATGGGTGTAGCCTACCAAATGCCAATCAACCTGTTTACTGCAAGACTCCTGCCACACAGAGAAACTAGCACCAAAACAAGACTCCTCTCTCTGAAATCTTATCCCTGCCTTTGAAGTACTCCTTCTTAAATATAGAATTGGGGCCTTTTTGGTTGTTCAGTTCCAGTTCCTCTCAGGACTGGAAGACCCATCAGGTACTCTGCTTTTTAAATCTAATCTTTGGCTTTGTCTTATTTCTTACTGATTATTTCAGACTTTCTATTTTCCCAGGTGGCTCATACCTCCTGAGCAGTAACCTGCACTATCAGGGTGCTGGTCACCCCACCATGCTTAATGTTTTATATGTTAGTGAGAGATACTTTGATACTTGTTTTCCTATACTTTATTATTGCAGAAGTGTATGGACAGTCCTTCTGAGGCATTTTGAGTAGCAACTAATACTTTCCTTCATATGCATAACACTTTCATAAGTGAACTTCATTGTCATAACTACCCAACAGGAAGTCTCATTAACATTTTTTAGTGCGGAACACATCACGTGCATTACTTAATTTAATTCTCGTAATACCATGAAGTTGGCATTACTATCCTTACATTAAAAAAAAAGTAAACAAAAACTGGAAATTTAGAAAAGTAATTAACTTGCACCATTAGTAAGTAAAAAATTAGTGTTTGAACTCTGCCTTCTGCTGGTCTCAATGCCCATGTTATATCTGGTAGAATGTGCTGCCTATTAAGACATACATCTCCAGAATGAAAATTAAACTGAAGAATACTTTTATTCACTTACAGAAATGTATAAGACAGATTTTATAATATCATGGACTGGATTTAAAAAAAATATTTTTTTTTTAGTTGTAGATGGACACAATAATTTTATTTTTTTTACTTATTTTTATGTGTTGCTGAGGATTGAACCATGCCTCACATGTGCACAGCCAGCCCCCTATGGCTTGGATGTTAGTCTCTATTTTTTTCCCACAGAAAATTCTCTTTCTCTGAAGGAATTATCTTTGAAAATAAGTCAACTTGTTTGTTAACTGCTGACTAAATTATTACTATGTATTTCTTGTCATTCTAATGGGTGAAACTTAGCTATCTAAATGTCTTACATTCTTACTTTCTCTAAAGCATATCTGTTAAGAATGAATGATTCCTCATTCCCTTTTAGTTTTTGTAGTCTTAAAGTCTCTGTTACTTATCTTAAACTGGGAGAGGGAGTGGGAAATAGGGGTTAGGGAACTAACCATGAACTCAGTATAACTACAGGGTTTTTTAAAACGTTTTTTCTATAACTTGTAAGGCTAGGTAAGTAGTATGAATAAATGATTGATCCGCACATCAAAGATGCAGTTCGTGGCAATGGAGCAGAGGTCTGAGAGTCCTTAGATTTTTAGAGAATCCCATTTTCTTTGTATTCAGCTCTTCCTGGGTCTGAGTCACAACTCAACCATTTCTTAGTCCTTTGAACCAAAGCGGTTGACATAACTGTAACTCAGTTTTAAAATTGCTTATAAGTAATAACACATTTCTGAGTTATTATGAAGATTTACTAATGACTTTTATAAAGTTCCTAACATTGTACCTAGATATAGTATCCATACAAAATATTAGATATTAAAATCTTCAATTTTTAAATCTAGATGAATATGATAGTCACTCTTCAATACACCCTTTGTCCCCTCCTCCCATGCATAAAGAGAGAGGGAGAAGAAAGACCAGAATTTATATCTTATTTTAATAGTACTCTAAAAAGAACAGAATCAAAGGCATATATTCTGTTATAACCAAATAGAAGTGAAGCATTGCCTAACATATTACTTATATCATGCAGCTTTTACTTACTCTAGGTAGTAACTAGGTAGTACTAGGGCTACTTTTAGCTATGAGATAATTCCCACTTCTGATAACATGTAAATAGAATATGATTATTGTTGAAATGATTCATTAAGAATCTGGTAAGTTACCTAGCCTCCCTTTAAGTCTCAGATTACTCATCTGAAAAAGAAAATGAGCCCCCATAATATGTATAGCTATAATTCACTAATAAAAATTTTAAAAGATAAAAAAAGAAGAATATAGAAAAACATAGCAATTTTTTATAAGGGTTTTGTGGTACTACTTCATGTAAAGTGCTTTTAACATTGCCTGGTATTTTAAAAAATGGCTACCTCTATGAATGAGAAAAACCAGTAACCTAATTGTATTTTTTTCCAAGCAGATCCATGAATTCATTTCAGGCATATTTTAAGTAGAATGCTTCTTTCAAATGATAATTTCAGGTTTATTTTTGTGCAAGCAAGCTCGAAAATTGTCCTCTATTACAGCATACTGTCAGAATTAAGAAATGTCATTCAGGAATGAATTTTATAAACATTTCATTGTCATTTTAGCTAATGTATCCTCTTTGTATTTAATTCTTGTTGGGTGACTGAGGAAAGTTGGACCACTTGTAATTAATTACTTAATGACATCCATTAGTTTGCCTTGCTGTCATAATAGTTTTTATTTTATTTTAATTACTTTCAGAGTTATTTTTTATGAATAGTTCTTTCTGTTTCATGATTCAGTGACTAATATTTACTTGTTCTGTTTGTATTATTATCCCTCTGTAAGCCTAAATTGACTTTTTAATTTCATAATTCATATTTTTCATATTAAGTTTATTTGCCTGGTATAATATCTTTGCATAGTTTCTCAGTTGTGTGATTAAGGTACATTAAGTATTATTTGTGATCCTATGACTTTTTTTGTCATATAGACTTACATAGAGTACAAAGTTAATGTCTCAATTATTATTACTTATACAGACTACTCATTCATTTAAGTGCCTTTTACAAATTCGTATTGTACCAGTAATTTTTCAGAATCATGTCATGATTTGTATCACAGTTTAGATTTTTTTAAGGAAAAACTACATCTTCTATGTGATTTTTATGACTCTTGAAAAACTTAGATGAAGAATAACATTATAATTAAAAACAGGAAAGTTAGATGATCTTAAATAGACAAGGACTATTAATTCACTTACTGTCAGTGTAGAGTGTCTCCATGAAAAATGTTTTAAACCAGAACAACTTTGAAAGACATAAATCTGTTCTAAAATGTGGAATATCAGAATGAGTTCATATTTAAAAGAGGTTTGGACGTTTCTACCCACTAAATCTGAAAAAAATATTTTATTTGTTGTATTAACCTAATTAGAAATACATGTGAATAGCAACATATATATTTAGTTTTATTTTTATATCAGAGCATGGATCCAGAACAATGTATGGCTTATCTTTATTGGAAATATTGAAAGTTATAAATCTAACTTTCTTAGAAAGCTATATTCAGACTCCAAGCACTTAGTCCATGGTAATTGCCCAATAGTCCTGTGCTTTTTTATTAGCATGTTAGAATAAAAGTAGATGCTTGTGTTATGACATCATATTGTTTGAATGACTTCATAGATTCATTTTGTGAAACTGGTTAAATCTTGGGACATGAACTACTAATAAATCTTTCAGTCTCTTCCACAGCGCTTTGCTAGAAATAAATAATCTAATCTAATAGCTCCTCATCAAGCAAACAATTTGTTTTTCTCAGTTATGATCTGATCACTTCTGTTGCTGTAAGATAGTAATCATTTTAGGAAACATTTTTCCATATTTAATTCTGGAGAAAGTTATTTTATAACTTTCTGATTGACTTTCTAATTTGGGGTATTTGTTCCTAAATTAAATTACACCATATATACTTTAGTGAACTTGGGAGCTAAAAAACATATTTGGGCTGATTGGAGAAAGGTGAATTCACTGTTTTGGATTCCTCCACCTTCATTTTAAGCAAACTTCCTCTTATTTCCTCCAGTAACTACTTCAGTGCTTCTGAGCAAATAAATTCTATCAACTGTTCTCCTTCTTGATATATTATCAGTATCAGAGCCATAATCATGATTCAGTTATTTTTCCTTGTAGCATCAGAGGCTCCTTGAGATGCTAGATACAGAGAAAGATCTGTTAAAAGAAAAAATAAAGGAAGCTTTGATTCAGCAATCTCAAGAACAGAAGGTAATATTTTAAATGTGCTCAGAATATGGAAAGAATGTGTTTTATTACCTCAAATAATTCATTTAGTGTCTTTCCAACTATCATCATTTACAGGAAATATTGGAAAAATGTTTGGAGGAAGAAAGGCAGAAAAATAAAGAGGCATTGGCATCTGCTGCAAAGGTATTTTCATCTGTAATAATGGGTTTCTTTTTTCTTTGTAAGTAAATGGAGTTGAAAACTATGTTTGTTAATGTTTTTAAAGTCTACTTATTATGATGTTTCATTCAAAAAAGTTTCTTTCCTTTTAAACCCAGGATATGACTTTTCATGTTTCATTAAATTCATATTACATAAGATACTAATGGCACTGAAATGTTTTAAAATATATGTTGTTAATTACTTATTAAAATGAACATATGTGGTGGAACACTAATATCTACCTGGTAGGATACAGGTACATTTGTGTGTGTGTGCGGGGGGGGGGGGGGGGGGGGATGTACACACATATTAACAAATATGTTTACAATAACTTTGAAATTTGGGATTTAAAATTAAAATTAGTTTACAGGTATTGAATGACTCATGTGCATGTGCATACTACTATGCCAAGGTTACAAATCTAAGGGTGACTGATTTTGTCTTAAAGAATTTATAACTCATTAAGAAAAAAATATTACCTATATGCCAATAAGGCAAGAAGGAATCAAATTATGATGAACATGTATATGTTATATTCATGTTGTAGAAGTGTTTGAACAATAAATTACTTTTACAGTGGGCCTTAAAGGATGGCTAGCATTCTGAACTGAGTTTGATTCCATAGATATGGAAGACTGTTGGATTTTTTTAGCATAGGTGTGACATAAATTTGGGGGAAATCGGGGGTAACACAAACTTGATGCAGGGAAGGAATTAATAGAGTACATCTAAAGTTGAGGTAAGAGATATGTTTAAAAATAATAATAGTAGCTTGGAAATTAAGGAAATAGACTAATTCTACAAAGAGAAGATGAAATCAGTATATATGTTTGGTGTGGATAACATAGAAGACGACCAGGTTCCAAATTCTTAGAGCATGGATTGCAAAACAAAGTAGAAAGCTTATTCTTTGAAATGGAGTATAAGGTAGTTAAAACCAAAATTAAAATCTGGAAAATTTGGATCTGCTTTCCAGTACTTCAAGACCTTCATGGATTAGATTAGATTAGATTAACAAATGTGATTTTTTTGTTATGATATAAAGAAATGTGTCAATATCTGGAGAAGATGTGTAACTCAGTGGATCAATATTTTCCAAATAACAAATGTTTGAAAGTTATGTGTTAAGAATTCAAAGTACAAGAAAGGACTGTAATAAATGAAAATTTCATTTGACCTAATTTTATTTTTCTTATTGCAATTAGCCTTTAGGAACTACACTTTGTCAGATTTTGGCATGAACTAATCAAGAACATTAATAGTTACAGTTATCTAAACTGACTAAATATTTCTCCCATTTTTTTCAAACCATCTATCTATGAAGACTGAATTTTCCTTACACACTTTAACCAAAGCATATCATTACAGATTTAAAACAGAAGGAAGAGAGAAGAGTCTAGCAGTCTTCTATTAAGTCAGATATTAAAAAGACTAAAGAAGTTTATATGCAACATTCTTTTCATTTTTTAAATTTTGGAAATTGTAGTTTTTAATCATAAAATATATTGTTAATGTAATGCATTTAATATTTTTAATTTTAAAGGAATTAACATTAATATTTTTATTTTTCTTTATTCAATTTCTTTTTTTTGGGGGGGGACCGGGGATTGAACTCAGGTACACTGGGCCACTGAGTCACATCCCCAGCCCTATTTTATATTTATTTAGAGACAGGCTCTCACTGAATTGCTTAGGGCCTCGCTAAGTTGCTGAGGCTGGCTTTGAACTCGCAATCCTCCTGCCTCAGCCTCCCAAGTTGCTGGAATTACAGGCGTGCGCACCATGCCGGGCTTCAATTTCTAATATGATAAATGTTAATATATATACATATATCCAACATAAACAAAACCTCTTCATATATTCAATAATTTTTCAGATTGTAAAGGGGTTTTAAGACCAGTTTGAAATCTACTGCCCTAAATGAAGACTTGACTTCTTTGAAGTATACAAGTGCTTGAGAAATAAGTAGGGATATTTGAATAAAAAAGAATATGCTTTTATGTAATTAATAAGTATAAAAATAGCAATGTCAGAACTAAACTGTATAGGATCAAAATATGTTTCAGGTTAACTAAGTCTTTTTTGTAGTCACGCAAATATTTTCGTTTTGATCATTATTTATTTGGAAGCTTGAGAAAGAAGCAATGAAGGATATAGTTATGAAAGCCGTAGAAGAAGAACGAAAACATTTGGAAAAAGCCCATGCTGAAGAAAGGGAATTATGGAAGACAGAACATGCAAAAGATCAAGAAAAAGTATCCCAGGCAATTCAAACAGCTATACAAGAACAAAGAAAAATAAGTCAGGTTAGTAAAATAAACTGTAAACATTTTGTTTTCCTGTTTTTCTCTAAATAAAGTAGCCTTACTTTTATTTTATCTTACTTGAAATCACCTTACTAGACTTAGCAGTATTTAATCTTTTATCTTTGATATTAATGTTTCAAACTAGTAATTTTTAATATTTTAATATTTAATCTTTCTTAAATTTTATCTTTTACTCTATTTTCACAAAAGTCAGAATCTACCTTTACTTTTAATCATTGCAACTATGGTAAAATTCTATTATTTTTTTCTTTTTGTTTTTTTTTCTTTTCTCTCACACACATAATCAATACAAAGTAACATTTGTATAGAAAACCAGTTTGATTCAAATAATTTATAGATCTAATTGTACATCTGTGTACCTTTAATTGGTAGCAATAATTAATGAAATCTCACAAATTGTTCTCTATCTCATAAAGGACATATACAGAAATTAGCATGTCCTGTAGACAAAAGTAATATTTTAGCATTTGTCTGAACAATTAAAACCTGACCTAAATTTTATTTTTCATAATTGAATTTGTACAATTCTGTTTTACCTCAATTTAGTCTTTTCTTTGTGTAGGCAGAGATACTTGAACAAATCATCCCTTTAGCAAATATAAAAAAAGCAAACGATAACATTCATAGATGCCTTATATATAGTATTATTGATAATTGTTATAAATTGTATTGTTAATTTGTTATAAATTAGCCAAAGTGATCAACCTTTCAGAACAGACAATCTAAATTTTTTATGACTCATATTTTCATGAACCCTCTAAAAAACTCATTTTTCCAATGTCCAGGATAAATGTAAAATTTTTTTAAGGATGTCAATTAAATTCATTCTTAAGAACACATACTTACCCTATTATTAAAATTAACAGATCTGCAGGTTGTATTTATAGTAAGATAACAATAGTGTAGTCACAGATTTATTTTTTGTTTTATTCTCCATTAAAGTCATAATTACCTTCTAATTCTTACTGTAACCTCTTATTAGTATCAACAAATATATATTGAGTTCCTAATTGTTCGTCTGTTTAGTTGTTTGAAATTCGATGCCAGCAAGGTGATTATTATTTTTCCTTATGTAGTAGAGTTTATCTAAAATCTATATTTTGTGACTATAAATCACTTCTCCAACCTCACATAGATGTAGGCCATGATTTACCATGAAATTAAGCAAGAGGGCATGAATGAATCAGCACATAATAGCATACTTCTCTGTTGGTTTGTCTGTAATCTGGAAAACAAACTGTACTATATATATAGTGTACTTTAAAATTTGTCCCCTGTAGTTTCAGAGTATTGTGGACATAATCCAAGCATGTTTTCAATACACTGTTTATTTTCTTAGAAAGGTTTGAAGTTTTTGCTAGAGATTGTGTGTGTGTGTGTGTGTGTGTGTGTGTGTGTATTTGTGCATGTGTTTTTTTAATTGCCATGTGGCTGACAGAATTGAACAGGAAATAACTCTATCAGAAAGCCCAATGCTATTTAACTCTAAGGTTTTCAAAAGTGAAGTGGTGTTTTTCAAATGCAGTCAGAGCCACTTATAAATAGATCTCTTATTTTCACATGTTTGATTTTACTACAACCAAACAACTGTCATTCCAATGGTCCTTTAAAACTTCTTGGTCCTGTCCTAGGAAATTGACATATAAATTACTTTTTTTCTTGGGAGCCAGCTAAAGCTCAGATCTCTTCTATTTAGACCAGCAGGATAATCAAGTAAATTGCTATGGTCAAATTTATTCCTTTATACATAATTGAAGTGATAACCTGCTATGTTCCAGGCACTATTCTTATTTCTGGGGGTTCAGCAATGGACAAAGAAATTTTCAAGATTACCATCTTGTAAAGGAGATGGATAGCAGACTAATAAAGGGATAATATAATGCCAAGCGATTATTAGTGTCCTGAAAAGTAAAGCTGTGTAAGGAGCTAGAGCGTGAGGGTAGTTAGGTGAGAGCTCTTTATGGAGCCAGCATTTAAACAGGCCTGTGTAGGTGTGAGGAATATACCCTGTGGATGGCTGGGGAGTGTCAGGCAGGAGGAGTGTTTCTGAGGCATAGCAAAGCTGAGGCAGAAAGATGTTTGGGTGTAATTAAAACCGTATGGTATTGGGTTATAGATAGTCAAAAGACCAATGGAACAGGATAGAAGTCAGAAATATATGCAACTTTTCTGTAATTTACAGATCTGTCAAGATGATACTACAAATTAGGAAAAGATGAATGTTAGCAAATCAGAGTTTCTATTCTGAACTCCATGGAAGTGTAGGATGGCTATATAGTCTGAATTTTTTTAAATTATGCAAAACAAAGTAGGTAGTCAGTCTTGCAGAGATGGGCTATACTTTTATTAAATTCTCAGAACTTTAATCAATGCAGAAAAGATTTAAAATTTTTACAATTGGCTATCATTTTCCTTCTATGCTCTGAATGTAAAATGAATTCCAAATACATTGTTTAGATCTGTAAACATGTACTAAAATAGCATTAGGCAAATTCTGTTATTCTTTGAAAGAAAACGCTAAGCAGGACTGCTGGAATGGTGGAATTGGAACCTCCACACTTTAGCTTTTTCATAAAGATAGTGAAAACACTAGCAGAATTTTTCAAAATAAACTTTTTCAGAACTCTAGATACTAACTGAAGACTTTTAACAGTCCAAACATTTATTCAAGACAAATAATTAAATTTTACTAAGAACAGTCAACTTTGTAGAGTTTTAACTCGCTTCATTCCCATCCTCCTCTCTCCAGCTACATAGAAGCTTTAAAATTTTGTAACCAGACAACCACAGTGTAGGGCAACCCCAAAATGACTATAGTTAGGCTCCCTCAATGAGACTTCAGTGGGCTGTGATTTCAGTATGTAGTCAAGGTCATGAACACCCTAATTCAGCATCTGTACTTAGGTCATAAACGTTTGCTTGTGAACATGCACCCACTTCAATAACCTCTTGGCAGTGTGCCTTCTTTGTCTAGCCTGCATATAAAAAAAGCCAATAGAAATGGCTGGGGCAAAAATGAAGCTAGAGCTGGAGGCTAGGGACTGCTGCCACCTCTCATTAACAAATTTCTGCTATCCTGACTGTGTCTTGCATCTTCTCCCAGCTGCTGGGATCCTGAATCTTTTCCTGGGTCTGAGCCTCCACCCAACACACACTAACTATGAATACCATGATGCAGAAGTCACTGAAAAAGAAAGATAAGATTTGAGACTCAACAGGAGCCATGTCCCTAGATAATTGTTACTATTCTTCCTGCGAAGTCCTGACTGGGACTGAAATACTAGTTGGGGCAAACAAGAGAATGGCAATAAACAAACAAGGAAGAAAATGTTTCCTGAAAATGGTTTTAAAAAGCTCAGACTTGAGGGGCTGGGCCTGAAGTGGTTGTGCACTTGCTACCACACACAAGGCCTAAATTCAGTCCTTATCACCATTATAAACAAACTACAAACAAAACCTCCGACTTTTGAAGATACTTCTGGAGTTCTTAAAGTTCATGTATGTGCCTTAAGGAAGACCTGAGAAGACTCTGATCTCTAGCTGACTTTGATTATCCACACGCAGAAAGTGAAGGCTAAGGTAGAGTTGTAAACTGACAGTATTGATGCTGTGCCCCAGACCGGAGCCCCTTGAAAAAGGGTGGAACACCTTTTTCAAAGTATTTCAGGAAATCTCTGTTCAATCATTAAAAGACTACTACATAACGCCTATAAGAGGCGTCAGAAGCTATATGTGACAAGCAATAGAGATGTAGTCCAAAAAAGTTATTACACTAGATGTTCCTAAACAAATAGCAGCAATAATCATATTTAAAAGCAGTAAGAACAATTTTGGAGGAATTTTTCATGTTGCTATATTACTTATTAGATTACTTTCAATGTCCATTTACTATAAAAAGAAGAATTATGAGACATTTGAAAAACAGGAAAATATGATACATACATAGGATAAAGAAATGCAGCAAGTTAAAAATACTTAGGTATTGGATGTAATAGACAAAGTCTTTAATATGCCATTAGAATTCTATTCAAAGAACTAAAGAAAACCATGTCTCTAGATTTCTAATCTCTCATATTGTGAATATGTAGGCTCGTTGAAATTAGCATCAGAATTTTTTGAAGAACTGCTTCATTAATTTTTAAGAGTGTTCATTTTGTTGTAAATGCAGGAGGGGACACACAGGTGCACACTTACTTCTCTTCCTTCTGTTACCTGTGAATACATACCATTTTGCTGGAGAAGAAAATGTTCTGATCCTCTTTCTCTCCAAATTTGTAGTTCTCTTCCAGTCTATTTATGTACTTCCTTCATTCACTGACTTGCATACTCATCTGAGAGTTTTTCAAGTTTCTCATCTCACAGGAGACCCTAGCATAGGGTCTTCAAGTGATAATTTTGCTGTGTTTTTTGTAATATAAAATCATCAGCAGATGAATCCTCCTCAAATTCCTCAGCAGGTACAAGGACTTATTATATCTACAAGTAGTTGTGATTCATTACTTCTGGAAAGTTCGATCCTACTGTATTTTCATATATTAGCTCTTTTTGGGTCACCAGTTACTTATTTATATACATATATTTTCACTGTTTTCTCTAAGATATTTAATATCACTTATTTTACATTGATTTTTCTGTCATGCTTACGGTTAATGTCTTTTGCCTTTCAACTCATTAATTCACTAAGTTTGCTTTTTAAATCCATTTATTGTTTTCTTAATTTTAGCTAGTTAAACTTCTGGGTAATTTTCTCTCCTTTTTAAGACTTTTTATTTTTAATTCAAATGTGTTATTTTGTTTACCTCCACTACTTAATGTCAGAATAGGCAAATATCATCAAGGCAAACAACTGGATGCTCTGATCTGAATATATGTGTCCTCTCAAAATTCATGGTGCAATCTTAATCTCCTCTTATGGAAGGTGATTAGGTCATGAGGCCTCTGTATTCATGAATGGGATGCCCTTATAAGAGAGTCAAGAGAGCTAGGAGGTCCCTTCTCCCATGTGAAGCCACACTGAGAATATAGCAGCTATGAGAACATTGAAACCCCACTAGAATTCAGATTTGCTGGTCCATTACCATTGATGTCCTAGTCTCCAAAACTGTCAAAAATAAATTTCTGTCGCTTACAAGATACCTTGTTTACGGTATTTTGCTACAGTACCCCAAACAAAGATACTGAATTTACTTTGTTTTCTCCCTGATCTTGAATGCATATATTTTTGTATGAAATAAAATCCTTTCATTTTAAAACATTTTTAATTTCATTTTTGTTTCAATTTCCTTCTTTAGTTTCCCAAGCAATGCTATTTATGGTAATTATATAGTAAACCAGTACTAGGAGACTCATTATTATCATTGCATAGCACAAAGCTAGTAATCCCAATTTATTATAACACAAAGCAGGAAGAAATATAAAATGAGATGGATGGTGTAGTGTTTTGAATTGTCTAGTTATTATCAAATTTTTACTGTATCATTTCTTGGTGAAAAGTGTATATATTTTGGATTTCAACTTTGAAAAGTTCAAGTGTTAAGGACTTACTGGAGCTTATCTAAATGAAATTGCTCTCTCTGGCCTTGGCTTCTTATACCTTCTTATATCTAGCCTGTTTCAGATTTCCTTCACATTTGTAGAACCATGAAAGTTGAAACTTGGTCTATCTTCCACTTAACAAATTGAAAGAATTTTGTAGGGGAAGGGGATAAACCTTGTTAATGAAGCTGCAGTGCTCAGGTATGACACTGTAAAATAGCCAGACTTTCTCCTTTCTCCTTATATATTCAAGGCATGTGTCGTGATGATTTGATATGTTTATATGCTATGGTATGATTAGCATAATCAAAATGATGAACACATCCATCAGCATGCATGTTTTATATTCAGTTTCCTAGAATTTGATCATCTTCTAACTGAAAGTTCGTAATCTTTAAGCAACATCTTTGCATTTCTGCCACCCAGCCCCTCAGCAACCACTATTCTGCTATTTGTTAGTTTGATTTTTTAGAATTCCATGTAGAAGTAAAATCATACAGTACTTTTCTTTGTGTCTGACTCATTTCACTTAGCATAATGTCCTCCATGTTCATCCACATTGTCATAAATGGTAGAAACTCCTTTTTTATTGCTAAATAATAGTCATGTGGTGTTGGGGGGTGAGGTATTTCCTTTATTCATCCATTCATGAACACTTATTTTGTTTCCATATCTTGTCTATTATGAGCAATGCTGCAGTGAACATGAGGTATATATATCTAAGATACTAATTTCCTTTGATTATATACCTGAAAAAATGGGATTTTGGGATCATATGGGAGTTGAATTTATTTTTTTATTTTGGTTTCAGTTTTCTTTTCTTTTCTTTTTTTCCCTTGAGGAACTTCCATACTGATTTCCATACTAGCTGCGATTTACATTCCCAACTACAGTGCACAAATGTTCCCTTTTCTCCACACCCTTCCATATACCTGTTATCATTTGTCTTATAATAATCAGCCTATCAGATGTGAGTTGGCATCTCATTGGGCTATGAATTTACGTTTTTCTGATGGTTAGTGACGTTGTATACATTTTCATGTATACATACCTGTTGGATATTTGCATGTTGTCTTTATTCAACTTCTTTGCCCATTTGTTTCCTTGTGTTTTTAAGGGTTTGTTGTTGTTGTTTTGTTTTGCTATTGAGTTGTATGAATTCCTATCTATTTTACACATTAATCCCTATCAGATGTATGAATTTCAAATACTTAAACATTTTCTCTAATTGCCTTTTCTTTTTTCTTTCCCCCCTCCCTCCCTCCCTTCCTTCCTTCCTTCCCTCCCTCTCTTCCTTCATTTCTCTTTTTCTTTCTTTTCTTTTCTTTCTTTCTCTATTCCCTTTCCTGTATAGAAGCTTTTTAGTTCGCTATACCCCCATTGTCTATTTTTGCTTTTGTTATGTCAGACAAAATTCCAGTTTTATTCTTTTGCATATGAACCCCACATCCTTTGTTGAGGAGACTCTCCTTTCTCTGTGTGATTTTTTAGCACCATTATGAACAATCAGTTGAACAGTATATGCATGGTTTTATTTCTGGGCTCTATATTCCCTACATGTTTTTATGCAAGCACCATGTTGTTTAATTACTGTAACTATGTAATATATTTTAAAAATCAAGCATTCATAATGCTTAGTCTGTCTGTCTGTCTGTCTTTCTTTCTTTCTTTCCTTATTTATTTTTACTAATCTGGGTTCTTTCTGGTTTCATATGAATTTAAGATTATTTTTTCTACTTCTGTAAAAAAAAAAAATACCATTAGGATTTTTATTAGGGTTGTCTTTAATCTTCAGATCACTTTTTAATATGTACATTTTAACAATATTAAGTCTTCCAGTCATGAAATACAGCATGTCTTTTTATTTATTTCTGTCTTTAAGTCCTTTCACAAATGTTTTATAGTTTTCAGTTTATTTCTAAGTATTTTATTCTTTTTCACACTATTGGAAATGGAATTGTTTTCTTAATTTCCTTTATGCAGAGTCTATTGTTTGTGAATAAAAACTTCAATGATTTTTAATGTTAATTTTGTATCCTGAGAGCACTGAATTCATTTATTAGTTCTAATAGGAGTTTTTTTTGGTGGAAACTTAGTGGATAAGATCATGTTATCAGCAAACAAAGATCATCATGTTTCTTCCCTTTGATTTGGATTCCTTTCATTCCTTCTCTTGCCTGAATTCTCTGGCTAGGATTTATAATATTTTTTCTTCATCTGCTGAGATGACCATATGATTTTTATATTGATTCTTTTAATGTGGTTTATCACATAAAATGATTTTCGTATGTTGGACCATCTTTGTATCCCAGGGCTAAATCCCACTTGGTTGTGGTGTATGATCTTTTTAATGTGCTGTTGAATTGCATTTCCTAGTATTTGTTGAGGATAAGTTCATCTGTATTCATAAGGATGTCAGCAAGTAGTATTCTTCTTTTGTAATATCTTTGTCTGACTTTGGTGTCAGAATAATATGGAATAGAAAAAAATAATTTTTGGAACATTTCTTTTCAATTTCTGGAAGATATTGAGGATTGGCATTAATTCTTCTTTAAATGCTTGGTAGAATTCACCATTGACATCTGATCCTGGGCTTCTCTATACTGGGAACTTTTTGACTAATTTTTTGTTCTCTTCACTAGTTATATATCTGTTTAGATGTCATGTTTTGTCATCATTCAGTATTGGTAGGTTTATGTTTCCAGAAATTTATCCATTTCTTCTAGGTTATTCACTTTGTTTGCATTTAATTTTCTTTCTTTTCTGTTTTCCCCCATCTCTTGCCCCGTGACATCGGTTGTAATACCTGCTTCATTTCTGATTTTATTCATTTGAATCTTCCCTTCTTTGGATAGCTAAAATTTTGTCATTTCATTCTTATCAGAAAAACAACTTTTAATTTCATTCTTCATATTGTTTTGCTATTCTCTATTTAATTTTTCTCCTCTGATCTTTATTACTTCCTTCTGCTAACTTTAAGCTTAGTTCTTTTCCTACTTCTTTGAAGTGTGGTTATTTGCTTATTAGAGATTTAGTTTTTATTATTGGTTCTTTTCAATTATACTTTACAGTAGAACCCATTTGGATATAATTATACAGCTGGGAATATATCATTTTTTTTCACAATGTGGATTCATAACGATTCATAAAATCTTATATATACATAGGGTAATACTGTCTGTCTCAGTCTACTATCTTTCCTTCCCCGAACCCCTCCCATCCAATTTTCCTCTACACCATCCATACTTCCTCCATTCTTCTTTTGTGCCCATCCCCCGTGACCCCTCTCCCCCCATTATGAACTTCACCCACTTTCAGAGATAACATTCGGTCTTTGGTTTTTTGGACTTGACCTATTTCATTTAGCATGATGTTCTCCAACTCCACCCATTTACCAGCAAATGCCATAATTTTATTCTTCTTTATGGCTGAGTAATATTCCATTGTGCATATATACCACAGTTTCTTTATCCATTCATCAATTGAAGGGCATCTAGGTTGGTTCCACAATCTAACTATTGTGAATTGAGCAGCTATGAACATTGATGTGGCTATATCACTGTAATATGCTGATTTTTAAGTCCTTTGGGTATAAACTGAGGAGTAGAATAGCTGGGTCAAATGGTTCCTTTCCAAGTTTTTTGAGGAATCTCCATACCGCTTTCCAAAGTGGCTGCACCAATTTGCAACTCCACCAACAATGTATGAGTGTGCCTTTTCCCCCACATCCACGCCAACATTTATTATTGCTGTGTTCCTGATAATAGCTGTTCTAATTAGAGTTAGATGAAATCGTAGGGTGGTTTGAATTTGCATTTCTCTAATTACTAAAAATGATGAGCACTTTTTCATATATTTGTTGATCACCTGTATATCTTCTTCTGTGAAGTGTCTGTCCAGTTCTTTAGCCCATTTATTGATTGGGTTCTTTGTATTTTTGGTGTAAATTTTTGTTAAGTCCTTTATGAATTTTGGAAATCAGTGCTCTGTCTGAAGTGTGTGTGGAAAAGATTTTCTCCCACTCTGTAGGCTGTCTGTTCACATTATTCATTTTTTCTTTTGCTGAGAAAAAGCTTTTTAGTTTGAGTCCATCCCATTTATTGATTCTTGCTTTTATTTCTTGTGCTCTGGGAGTCATGTTAAGGAAGTCTGGTCCTAAGCCAACATGATGAAGATCAGGCCCACTTTTTCTTCTATTTAGTGAAGGGTCTCAGGTTTAATTCCTAGATCCTTGATCCATTTTGAGTCGAGTGTTGTACAGGGTGAGAGATAGGGGGTTAATTTCATTTTACTGCATATGGATTTCCAGTTTTGCCAGTACCATTTGTTGAAGAGGCTATCTTTTCTTCATGGTATGTTTTTGGTACCTTTATCTAGTATGAGATAACTGTACTTATGTGGGTTTGTCTCTGTGTCTTCTATTCTATACCATTGGTCTACCTGTCTATTTTGGTGCCAATACCATGACGTTTTTGTTACTATTGCTCTATAATAGAGTTTAAGGTCTGATATTGTGTTACCTCCTGCACATTTTTCCTGTCCAGGATTGCTTTGGCTATTCTGGGTCTTTTGTTTTTCAGATGAATTTCATGATTGCTTCATTGGGATGTTGTGTTAAATTTGTGTAGCACCTTTGGAAGTATGGCCATTTTGATTATATTAATTCTGCCTATCCAAGACCATGGGAGATCTTTCCATCTTCTGAGGTCTTCCTCAATTTCTTTCTTTAGTGTTCTGTAGTTTTCATTGTAGAGGTCTTTCACCTCTTTTGTTAGATTGATTCCCAAGGATTTAATTTTTTGAGGCTATTGTGAACAGAGTTGTTATTCTCATTTCACTTTCAAATGATTCATCGCTTTTTTATATAAATGCATTTGATTTCTGTGTGTTTATTTTATATCCGGCTATTTTGCTGAATTCATTAGTTATGTCTAAAAGTTTCCTGGTGGAGTTTTTTGGATAGTCTAAATATAGAATAATGTCATTGGCAAACAGTGACAGCGTGAGTTCTTTTTTTCCTATTCGTATTCCCCTAATTTCTGTGTCCCGTCTAATTGCTCTGGCTAGTATTTCAAGCACGATGTTGAATAGAAGTGGTAACAATGGGCATCCCTGTCTTGTTCCATTTTTTAAAGGAAATTCTTTCAGTTTTTCTCTATTAAGAATGATATTGGCAGTGGGCTTAGCATGAATACCCTTTACAGTGTTGAGCTATGTTGCTACCATCTCTATTTTTTTTTAGTGTTTCGAGCATGAAGGGGTGTTGTATTTTGTCAAATACTTTCTCAGCATCTATCAAAATAATCGTATGATTCTTAACCTTAAGACTATTGATGTGATGAATTATATTTATTGATTTCTGGATATTGAGCCAACCTTGCATCCCTGGGATAAACCCCACTTGTTCATGGTGCACTACCTTCTTAATATATTTTGGTTGTGATTTGTTAGAATTTTGTTAAGGATTTTTGCATCTATATTCATCAGAGATATTGGTCTAAAATTTTCTTTTCTAGATGTGTCTTTTTCTGTTTTTGGTATCAGAGTGATACTAGCTTCATAGAACGTATTTGGAAGGGATCCCTCCTGTTCTATTTCATGAAATATTTTCAGGAGTGTTGGAATGAGTTATTCTTTGACAGTCTTAGAGAACTCAGCTGAGAATCTGTCTGGTCCCGGGCTTTTCTTGCTTGGTAGGCTTTTGATGGTTTCTTCTATTTCATTGCTTGAAATTGATCTGTTTAAATTGTGTATGTCCTCCTGGTTCAGTTTGGAAGGATCATATGTCTCTAGAAATTTGTCAATGTCTTTAAGATTTTCTATTTTTTTAGAGTATAGATTTTCAAAGTAGCTTCTAATTATGTTTTGTATTTCAACAGTGTCTGTTGTGATATTTCTTTTTACATCACAAATTCTAATAATTTGAGTTTTCTCTCTCTTTGTTAGTGTGGCTGAAGGTTTATCTATTTTTGTTTACTTTTTTGAAGAACCAACTTTTTGTTTTGTCAATTTTTTGAATAGTTTTTTTGTTTCAATTTCATTGAAATCAGCTGATATTTTAATTACTTCCTGTTTTCTACTGCTTTTGGTGGTGTTCTGTTCTTTTTCTAGGACTTTGAGATGTAATGTTAGGTTATTTAGTTGTTGACTTTTTATTCCTTTCTTAAAGGCACTCAGTGCAATGAATTTTCCTCTTAGTACTGTTTTCGTAGTGTCCCAGAGATTTTGTTATGTTGTATCATCATTCTCATTTACCTTGAAGAATTTTTTTCTCTCCTCCCTTATGTTTTCTGTTATCCATGCTTCATTCAGTAGCATATTATTTAGTCTCCAGGTGTTGGAATAGTTTCTGTTTTTTATTTTGTCATTCATTTCTAATTTCATTCCATTATGATCCAATAGAACACAACGTAGTATCTCTACTTTTTTGCATTCACTAAGGACTGCTTTGTGGCATAACATATGGTCTGTTTTAGAGAAGGACCCATGTTCTGCTGAGAAGAAAGTGTTTCACTCGTTGATGGATGGAGTATTCTATATATGTCTGTTAAGTCTACGTTATTGATTGTGTTATTGAGGTCTGTGGTTTCTTTGTTTAGTTTTTATTTGGAAGATCTATCCAGTGGTGACAGTGGTGTGTTAAAGTCACCCAGAATTATTGTGTTGTGTCGATTTGATTCCTGGAATTGGGAAGGATTTGTTTGATGTATATGGATGGGCTGTTGTTTGGGGCATAAATATTTATGATCGTTATGTCTTCTTGATTTTTGGTTCCCTTAAGCAGTATGAAATGTCCTTCTTTATCCCTTCTGACTAAAGTCAGCTTGAAGTCCATTTTATCTGATGTAAGGATGGAAATCTCCGCTTTTTTACTGAGTCTGTGCATGTGGTAGGTTTTTTCCCATCCTTTAACCTTTAGTCTGTGGATGTCCTTTTCTATGAGATGCGTCTCTTGAAGGCAGCATATTGTTGGGTCTTTCTTTTTAATCCAATCTGCCAATCTGTATCTTTTGATTGACGAGTTTAGGCCATTAACATTTAGGGTTATTATTGAGATATGATTTGTCTTCCCAGTCATTTTTGCTTAATTTTGGTTTTTAACTTGACTTGATTTCTCCTTTGATTCACTTTTCTTTAGGGTAGTTCCTCCCTTTGATGACTTACATTGTTTTTTTGTTTGTTTGTTTGTTTCTTCCTCATGGAATATCTTGCTGAGAATGTTCTATAGTGCAGGGTTTCTATGTGTAAATTCCTTTAACTTTTGTTTGTCATGGAAGGATTTTATTTCATCTTCAAATCTGAAGGTTAGTTTTGCTGGATATAGGATTCTTGGTTGGTAACCATGGTCTTTCAGAACTTGAAATATATTGTTCCAGGCCTTCCTAACTTTTAGGGTCTGGGCTGAGAAATCTGCTGATATCCTTATTGGTTTCCCCCTATATGTAATCTGATGCTTTTCTCTCACAGCCTTCAAAATTCTATCTTTATTTTGTATATTAGGCATTTTCATTATAATGTGTCTTGGTGTGGATCTACTATAATTTTGTGCATTTGGTGTTCTGTAAGCCTCCTGTAGTTGAATTTCCATTTCATTCTTCAGAATTGGGAAATTTTCTGATATTATTTCATTGAATAGGTTGTTCATGCTTTTGGTTTGTATCTCTGTGCCTTCCTCAATCCCAGTAATTCTTAAATTTGGTGTTTTCATGATATCCCATAGTTCTTGAAGGTTCCATTCATGATTCTTACCATCTTCTCTGTTTGGGCAACTTAATTTTCAAGATTCAACATTTTGTCTTCATTGTCTGAGGTTCCATCTTCCAAATGATCTACTGTGTTAGTGAAGCTTTTCATTGAGTTTTTTATTTGATTTATTGTTTCCTTCATTTTAAGGATTTCTGTTTGGTTCTTTTTCAGAATCTCTGTCTCTTTGTTGAGATGATCTTTTGCTCCCTGTAGTTGCTCTTTCAGCTGCTTATTGGAATGATCAATCATTGCCTGCATTTGCTTTCTTGTTTCATCATTCACTTCATGAATAATTTTAATCATATATACTCTGAACTCCTTTTCTGACATTTCTTCTACCATGCTGTCATTGGATTCTATTAGTTTTTAATATTGGCCTTTATTGCTGTAAACTTACCTATTAGAACTGCTTTAACTGGATCCCATGTTTCTTGGTATATCATGTTTTTTGTTTGTATCAAACTATTTTCTAGTTTCCCTTTTGATTTCTTTCTTTAACCCATTGGTTTCTCAGGAGTATGTAGCTGAATTTCCACATATGTGTGAATTTTTCAGTTTTTTTTGTGATGTATAGTTTCATTCCATTGTGCTGAGTGCAAAACAGTTAGTGTAATATCCATCTTAAGTTTATTAAGCTTCGTTCGGTGACTTAACATGTTCCATGTTTACTTCAGAAGAATGTGGATTCTTCTGCTATTATTCAAAACATGGGTTCTGCTGCTTCTCTTTGAAATATTCTTTATATGACTTTTTGTTCCATTTGCTTTATAATGTTGTTCCCATTTGCTATTTCCTTATTGATGTTCTCTCAGGGCATTCTGTCCATTTTTGGAAGTGGTACTTAAAGTCTCTTACTTTTTGTATTGGTGTCTATTTCTCCCTTCAGGAGGAGGAAGAACTTATTCTAACCTTCTTATTAAGCATTTCTACCTGTCTTACAGTTCTCTTGTGCCTCTTTTCATCTTCTTCTTTCTTTCATAGTTCGGTATTTTTTTTATATTGATCTGTTTCAATTTCTTTCTCTTTTTTCTCTTGTAGACATTTTCTTTGTGATTACCATGGCGTACTTACATGAAGTATAAGGTGTCTTTAAAATGGATAATAACTTCAACAATTCTACTTTTATTTCTCCTCCTCACACAAATACTTGTGATTGATATCACAGTTTTAAACCCTTCATATTCTCTAACATATTTTTATAGTTCTTAATAATTTTCTCTTTTACCTTGTATACTAGAATTTAAAGTGATTTACCTACTGCTATTAGAGTATTTCAGCATTCTCTATCTTCTCTCCTCACTCATTTAGCATGCTTATAATGATTGTTTTTATTTGTGTCTTATTTTGTTTATAGTGCTGGGAGTTGAACCCTGGTCCTCTTGCATGCTGGGCAAGCACATTACTCCTAAGCTACATCCTCGGCCAACGATGACTGTTTTGAATTCTGTCATTTATCTCCACTTCATTAGGGTTATTTTCAGGAGGTTTATCTTGTTCCTTTGTTTTGGATATCAGTCCCTGTTTATTTTATTTTATTTATTTTACTTTTCGGGTTGGTGTTTGTGTATTAGAAAAGCCTCATCAGTCAGCCTGATCGGAGATTCTGGTGGCCACTGCAAACTCTGTGCTAATCGAAGCTGCCGTGTTTGTTTCAGTCAGCTTCCCTCTATCTGGAATATGCTGGGTTATGTCAGTGCTCCAGACAGGTAAGACAGAAACCAAAACCCAGGCGCCTCTGGGAAAGTTGAAACTTTGAGCATGTAGTTCAACTCTTTCTTTCCCCAGTAAGAAGCTATGACCTGAGGTTTTCTGCCCACTTCAGCACTAAGCAGAGGTGGAGGCTGTGGCAACTGCTTGCATGCTAATTTCAACTACCCCGTTTGTTCTTACTGTTCCTTGCTTGAGGAAGCATCTAGACTATGCCAGGTCCTGTCATTGCTCTGAGACAGGTGAGACAGAAGCCAATCCCCAGGGAAGTCCTCAGAAAGATTTCTTGGATATACTGTCCACATCTCTCCCCACGAGAGAGTTGAGAACTAGGACTTTCCTTCCAGTTGTATGGTATAGTATCAGGAGTAGTGATTATGGTAATAATTGGGTCTCAACTTTATGAACCAGCTTTGTTGTGGCTGGTTTTATGCTCTCTTAAGGTGAAGGAGCTTCTCAGCTTATGTCTGGATTTCTTACCACAGGTATTGTTGTTGGAATATTGTGTTCATGCAGACACACAGCATTCAGGGGTTTCCTAGTCTGCCTGTTGCTGACATCATCTGATATGGTAAATTAGTATTTTTCTAAATGTCCAAGGTATAGGAAAATTAAATTAATAAATTCACTTACTAAAATTCAATAAATATCCTTGAAGAGTATATTTTCTGGAAGATGCTTCCTGAGACTTAATTGTATTCATTCCTTATTTTCAAATAAATTTGTGGGTATTACTTCACTAATTAACCTAATTAATTCACGAGGAGAAATAAATTGGTAAAAGCAATGAATTATTCTAGTTTGAAAAATTCCCTGAGATTAATTAATTATCCTAAATTAGTTATGTTTTAGGACTAGAACTATAGACTATAAATAACCTTTCCCCCTTGTATAGATGAGATAGGAGTTTGAAATACTACTTGTTTATACCCTGGAGGATTTTGACATTTTTATATTTATAATTAATATCTTTGTTAGTTCTTTTGGGAAATCCCCTCAAATATCAAATGTTATGAAAATTTAGTATTCAGTGCCATATGCCAAAAAATAGCAAAAAAGAAAACAAAAATATAACAATAAAAAAATGATAATAGTTATTTATATTCAAGTTTTATTTGAACAAACTGTATTATAAAGAAAACTTTGAGGCTTTCATGGCTAAGAAAAAAAGGCTTTTTAAAAATTTTATTGTTCTATTTAGTTATACATGACAGCATAATGCATTTTGATTCATTGTACACAAATGGCATACAACTTCTCATTTCTCTGGTTGTATAGGATGTACATTCACACCATTCGTATAATCTTACATGTACATAGGGTAATGATGTTTGTCTCATTCCACCATCTTTCCTTTCCCCCACTTTGTCCCCTCCCCTCATTTCTCTCTACGCAATCCAATCTTCCTCCATTCTTCCCTTACCCTCTCCTCCCTGCCCCCGTTATAGATCAGCATCCACTTATCAGAGAAAACATTTGAGCTTTGTTTTTTGGGGATTGGTTTATTTCACTTAGCATGATATTCTCCAGCTCCATCCATTTACCTGCAAACACCTTAAGTTTTTCTTCAAAAAGCCATTTTTGGGTATAAGCCAAGGAGTGGGATAGCAGGGTCAAATGGTGGATCCATTCCAAGTTTTCTAAGGAATCTCCACACTGCTTTCCAGAGTGGCTGCACCAACTTGCACTCCCACCAGCAATGTATGAGTGTACCCTTTTCCCCACATCCTCGCCAACACCTGTTGTTGCCTGTGTTCTTGATGAAAGACATTCTAATTGGGGTAAGATGAAATCTTAAGGTGGTTTTGATTTGCATTTCTCTTATAACGAGTGATGTTGAACATTTTTTCATAAATCTGTTGATTGCTTGTAGATCTTCCTCTGTAAAGTGTCTGTTCATTTCCTTGGCCCATTTATTGATTGGGTTATTGGTGTTCGTGGTGTAAAGATTTTTGAGTACTTGGTAGATTCTGGAGATTAGTGCTCAGTCTGAAGTGTGTGTGGCAAAGAAAAAATATGGAACGCTTCATGAATTTGCGTCTCATCCTTGCGCAGGGGCCATGCTAATCTTCTCTGTATCGTTTCAATTTTAGTATATGTGCTGCCGAAGCGAGCACAATTTTGGCATATTTTTAATGGATGTTCAATTATGACCCAGCTAATTAACAAATAGAATAATTAGGCATTTCTTTTGATCTGGAAGGAGCTATCAATGAAAAAAAATTACTGTGCTAACAAGAGAAACATGAACTGAGAATATTTGGGAAGCTTCAACTAAGTGTGTACCCATTGTATTAGGTATTCTGGTGGAAACAAGAAATGTAAGATAGGGTCCCTACTCTTAAGTAGATTTTCTTTGAATTTGGGGAAAAAATTCGCGTATTCATTATGTTAGCCAGCTTTCTGGTACTGTAACAAATACCTGAGATAATCAACTTATAAAGAGAGAAAGATTATTTGGTGTCACAATTTGGGAAGTTAGAGTCTATAATCTAGTGAACACATTGCTCTTTAGACCTCTGATGAAGTGCAGCATTTCATGGCAGGAGCATGTTGCAAAGCAGAACCACTCTGTTCATAGCTAAGAAATGAAAGACAGTAAAGGAAGAAGCCAAGGTCATGACCCTAGGGCCTAAAGACTTTGTCATTAGGCCCCACCTCTTAAATGTTCTACTGCCTACAAGACTACCACACCTTTATTACGTGGAACTTCATGAGATTCAGACTGTAGCATTCATGAGGACAAATTATGCATGTGTACTCTATCAGATACTGTATCAGGGTTCTAATCATATTTATGGTTTGTAAAAAATACAATCCCTTGTTTCACAGGGTATCAAGTTGGTGAAATAAACAATTAAACCTGTATTCAATTCTAAGTTATAGAATATTTTGCACGTGGCAAAGTATAGGATATTCCCTGAACATATATGAGGGTTCCTAGATCCACCCTCCTCCCCACACTGAGATGTGGAAAATCTGAAGTGTTTCAGGAAAGGCTCTCATAAATGATAATGCTTAAACTGAATCATGTAGTAGGAAAAGAAAGCCTGGTAAACAGAGGGGAAGGATAAGGGGAAATCATTCCAAGCTAGGAGAGGATATCATGTCCAAGTGTTGCTGCGGTGTGCAGCTTTTCCCTTGGAGGGGGTGGGGGAGGAGCACAGTCAACTCCAGGAGAACAGATTCTGTGATGCAGTCTCAGCTTTAATGCAGAACCATACATCTTTTATACAAGATGGGAGTTAACAACGAGTTATAAACACAAGAGCTTATGAGAGGGGTCCAGCCAAAAGCTGTGCAGTTCACAAGGAGAGGGAGACCTGGGAATGGTGTGAGACTCTCTCAAGGTATTGCTCCCCTGGCGGGGGGAACACCCAGGGGTGTTCCACCTGAGCATGATAATCCTGGGTGTTCCACAGGATTCTGGCCACACTGCAGCCATAAGGATGCAAATGTCCCTAGGGGCTCTTCCTACATCCCCACATCCAAGGAACTGCAAATTATCTACATGACAAAATGGTAGTTCCTACAGAAGTTTCAAGCATAATAAGACTTTTATTGTCTTTGAAGGTCTTACAATAAGCTATGAAAATGTGTTAAATTCATAAACTGCTCTAATTCAATATAGAGTAAGAGATAACAAAGCACCACTGGTTGAGGCTTTTGAAGACACAGAAAAGGGAATAAGCAATAGTGGTTGGTAGGTATCAATATGTCAGAAATTGAAAGTACTTTGGGGGAAAGTAATACAAAACAAAGATGGAATTGATATGCTTGAAAAAATGATGAGAACACTGAAGTCAAATAGGCAAATTCACGTTTAGCATTATCTGAAACAATGCCACTGAAGGCTCAACTGACAAAAGTGACAAGGGCTAAACCTTTTTGGAAAGAATACTGGTCAGCCTTAAATGTGATGCATTAATGCAGGAGAAAGTGTAAAGTTAAGAATATTCTTTGGAAGTTTTTGGGACACTTAACATGAAAGAAAAGGGTAACCTAGCCTAAGTGGTAGCAATTTAAATGTTGAAGGAAGGACAGATATATCTTTTGGATAGAAGAAGACTAAACCTGGTGACTAGAAGCAGGATATGAAATAAAACATGTCCCAAGACTTGAAATTTTGGTGACTAAAAAGCTTTCATTCTAATAAATAAAATTCAGCATCTCTGTCTGGGGGAGTAACAGAATTTGACCATTTTAGTGCATCCTTAATCTGAAAAATAGTGAATGAAAAGAAGGTATATATTTTACACAACTGACAAGATTTAAGTGCTTAATAGTTCCTTAATTATTTCATTTGTTGCTAACAGTTTGATTTTCAAGTAACAAATCATTCTGTTCATATTATAGTTGATTAGTCAGAAGCAGAGTATTTGTTTTTTATTTTCTTCTATTTTATCAGCTTTATATTATATATATTTATATTTACATATAAATATATATATAATCATATATATATTTGTGTGTATATATATATATCTCCCAGGTGTGTTTGAGAACCATTATATTCAAGAGATATATTAATATCTGTGTTTCACAATTTCAGTGTCAGTTACCTTGGCATACTACTGCAGATTCCCATCTAATCTGCAGTGCAAAGATGTGATTATTTCCATACACACTAAAGCATCACATGAGAGAAGAAAATATATGATGAATGATAAAAATTTGTGTTGAATAAAAATATGTTGTGATAAAATGTATCAGCATCTATAGCATGTAAAGATTAAATATTGTTTTATGGAATGGATTTAAAAGGGTAAAACATCATTAATTCCTTATCTGAGTAAGGAATAAGATGAGAGACATTGAAAAATGACCCAGATACATTTTTAAAATAATCAAAAATAATTTCTAGAAATGAAACAGATAGTAACTGAAATTTAAAACTTAATGGGTGGGAGTTCTTATTCCACCCATCAAAATGTAGCTTGTATAGGACCAACCCTTCCACAAAAACAGGTTCAAAAGTGGAACAAAGTACATCGGACAGCTTTCTGAAGGCATCACGGAGGAGTTACTGCACATGCACTGCAGTGCTTGGAAAAAGGGAAGTGTTCAAGGAGAACTTCACATTCACGCTTTCTCTCAAGTCATTTTCTATCTGAAAGCCTGTAGAGTGACAGTTTAAGTAGAAAACATCGGTCTTACAGGACTTTAAGGCAGAAGGCAGAGTTCAGTCCTGCCAAGGGATGAATTTTCAGAACAAACTGTCAGAATAAAAATCAGTGTTTTGATATTCCTGAAGTCATTGGCCAGTTCCCGAGGTGCATGTGTGGAAAGCAAGATTCTTAAAATTCAACAGCAACAGAAAATAAATAAAATTAAGAGAGAAGAACTGAGCTGGAGTTGTGGCCCAAAGATAGAGCACTTGCCTAGCATCCATGAGGCACTGGGTTTGATTCCTTAGCACCACATAAAAATAAATAAATAATGGTATTGTATCTATCTACAACTAACAATATTTTTTAAAAAGAAGAAGAGCTTAGAGGATAAAGACATTTGAGTTGGAAAGTAGAATTTGGAGGTTAAGTCCTCTGTTAAGTTAGAAGGGCCTTGGTATATCAAGGGCTTTCATTTGAAAACCTCAAAAGGCCTTATCCCTTAGAATAAGGGAAACTGAGAAGTTAGGGCACTTGACAAAAAAACATGTAAAAATTGGCAAGAAGCATGTGCAAATGTGCCCGATATCATAATTCTTCTGGAAAATATAAATGAGAACCACAATGAGATACCAGTATAGCCCTATCTGACCTATTTGTATGATTGAAAGGACTGACAAGACTAAGTGTTGGTGATGAAGAACAGTTGGATCTCTTGTACTTTCTTGATGGCAGTGTAAATCTGTCTACCTACTTATTTTAAAGTGTGTGGTGGTATCTGCTGGAACTCACCACATAAATGTCCTCATACCATCATTTCTGCTGTTGTGTATACACTCAGTAGAATTAGTTCTTATGTTCACTAAAAGATGCATAAAGGAATGTTAATAGGTGCTTTATCCATAGTAGTCTCAAGTGGAAACATTGCAAATATCCTTCTATAGCAAAATGAATAAATCATGATTTTTATATAATTGAATAGTATACCAAAATTGTAAAAAGACAGATTACCACTACACTTTTCAATACGGATGAATCTCAAAAATATAATGTTGAACAAGAAACAGCCACAAAAGCTTGCACACTGTGCTTCAATCAGTATGAGTGTTTAAAATTTTATGACCTTTAAAAATAGGCAAAAATAATTTACAGTGATAGAAATTAGATTAGCAGTTATCATTGAATAGGACAACCCATAAGGGAATTAAATGTTCTTTTACTTAATCTAGATGGAGATAATACATGTGTGTATGTGTATGTGAAAATTTATTGAGCCATACATTTCACTACATGTAAAAAATTTTAAAAAGCAAAGCACATGTAATCCTAGCATTTGGGAGGCTGAGTCAGGAGGATCGTGAGTGCAAAGCCAGCCTCAGCAACTGAGCGAGGCCCTAAGCAACTCAGTGAGACCCTGTCTCTAAATAAAATACAAAATAGGGCTGGAATGTAGCTAAGTTGTGGAGTGCCCCTGGATTTAATCCCCAGTAGCCCCCCCTCCAAAAAAAAGCTAAGCACAAAGAAAAATTATTCAGTCCTTATTAAAATAGTTACCAACTTCACAAAATTATGAGAAGTATCTAAAGTGATGCTTCAAAGACAGTCAGACTTAAATACATTAAAAAACAGAAAAGTCTAGAAGATAATGGGCTAATACTTTCAATTTAGTCAGGAAATTAGTAAAGAACAGAAAATACAAGGAAAGAGCAATAAACATAAGTTATGGCAGAAATTTTGTGACATAGATTGGAATGAACATAATAAAATCCATAAATCTCTGACAAGATTAATGAAGAAAAAGATTATTAATGGAGCTAATCAGGGGAATAAACATTTAACATAGATACTATGCAAATTTTAAAGATGACATAAACCTATACAAATAACAAGTACCAATTTTAAAAGATGAAATAAAATATTACTTGGAAAAATATAAGTCTCAGAACTGACTCTAGAAGAAGTAGAAATGCTAAAATGCTGGTGAAACCTAGCAGATAGCAGTCTAATGATGGGATCAAGGTTAATACCACTAGTACTATGTTAATGGCATATATCTCCTGATGTGACTGAGTGAGAAGCATGCTTTTTTTCTGTATTATTCTTCCCTAAAAGTTATAGATCCATTTTAGTTTTGAGAAAAGTAGGGCCAAATCCAGATTTCTGTAAAATACCTGAAAAGTACACAGGTGCCAGTGCCTTGATAAAGAAAGTCCAAGGAACTGTTGGGACTGGAGACTAGTGAGACATGAGACCTAATTGCAAGTTTTGATCCTGGAACAGCAAAAGGACATTAGTAGAAAAACTGATGAAGAACAATTAAAATTGGTAATCTATTCAATAATATATGGTATTCATTTCCTGTTTGATTGATGTGCCATAATTATATAAAGATGTTAATGTTTGGGGAAGCTGGATGAAATGTATATGGAAACTCTTGTGTTATCTTTGCAGCTTTTCTATAAATCTAAAATTGTTTCAAAATAAAAAGTTTAATGCATTTTTTTCAAACACATACTAATTAAAAAGATCATATAGAATACTCATTTTTATGTTCTCTGAACCTGAAACTCTACTGAAATGAAATCCTAAGCTGGAGTACAGATGACTAAGAAGACCAAAACTCATTGTAGAAACTCCAAAAGATTTATTAGTTTGTGACACTAGATACCACTAAAAGTGGGTATGAAATGAGGCAGTAATTAGAGGAAAAATTTAAAAGTCTGTTTAATAAGCTGTTAGATCCTGAGTCATCTTTTCCAAACCAGACAAAATGAAAGGCTTTCAGATCGTTTATCACACAGCCTAACTGAAAGTACAGGTGCTGTGATGGAAGGGGGCATTTATACTGCTTATTCAGCTCTCACAATGCTCATAGCCAGACGGAAAGGTGGAAGATGATTTTTTGAGGAACCTAGACAGTCCAAGATTAAAAAAGCCTAAATATAATCTGTGACAGAAATTGCCTCAAGGAAACACTGAGCCAGACTACTCCACTATTAAGATCCTAGTCCTTAAACCACAGCTGCAAGCATTGAGATGTTACTCCACTTTTTAGTGCCCTACTTTTAACCACAAGCAAATAGTCAAGTATGAACAGGTAACTTCTCATGAAAGCAAAGAGTAAAAGATTTTGTGGAGATATAACAATGATGGTCTAAAAACCATCGTTAATGTCCTCAGAGAAATAAAAGAAGACTTTCCATCCATGAAATAAGAGAAACATAGAAATTAAAAATGGAAGGAAAAAAATCTGGAGTTAAGAGCTTAAGTTTCAGAAGTCTTGGTTGGAAAATACAAAGAAATAGAAAATAGGAGTGAATAGAACAGACAAGGAGGCATTTATTTCAGGAGGTATGAATCTAGAATTTTAAGAAATAAAATTCAGGAAATCATAATATTATAATCATCATCATTAAAATAAATCTAGAATCAAAGAACATGAATTTCTAGATTGAAAGATTTGGATTTCTAGATAGACCTAGGTTCAACATGAAATTTTTGAGAAACAGATAAAATATATAAGTTCTCTTAGAAGGTAAAAAGCAATATACAAATATAATCAGACTTCTCAACATCCTTTAAAATTCTGCAGAAATAGCCAACCTAGAAATCCAATCTATAATGTGTGGTGATAGAATAAAGGCAAACCAGGTATCAAACTTCTACTTCCCATCTCCTTTTTCTCCGGAATATCCTTGAGGAGGTATTCTGCCAAAGCAGGGGCAAACCAGAAAAGAATAGTCCAATAGGATCTGGAAAGCTGGAGATTCAGTTAAAATTAGATGTGGAGAATCACTGGAAATGTGACTTGAGGGAGACACCAGATGGACAGCTGTGTAACCAACCAATTTAAATGACAATCCATCTGGTTTGGAGATGGTTTCAGGAGAATTATCTCCAAGAAGATAAAAGGATGCCTGATATATTTGAACATACTGAGAGGCTGCTTAGACAGTTGGAAGAGCACTGGGGAGTCAGTTCATAATAAATATTTCCCTGGGCCCGTATATTGTGGCTGAGGTGGCATTATATCATTCCTCAGCCTGTGCCTTAAAAGGTCTTCTCTGCTTTCACTGTGTTTTGAAACTCATTCTAGCTTCCATGTGAAAACTCCTGAGAACCCTCCCATCTAGAGAATGGGAGACCACACAAAGGAAAGAAGCCCTGCTACCTGAGGCTACTCTCTAGTAGCCAGCCACATTAGACCCTGATTACAGAAATAAATGGGTGATACCAGCCACGATCAGAAGAAACACACAGCTGAGCTTGTCCAGACTGCCAGTTTGAAGAGTCTTGACTTAAATTGGAGATTGGCAATCTTTTTCTGTAGAAGGCCAGATAAGGGAGATTTTAGGCTCTATGAGCCAGGAGGCTTGAGATTCTTATATAATAACAAAAAGCATTTCAATT
This sequence comes from Glaucomys volans, assembly GCA_020662805.1. Lineage (NCBI taxonomy): Eukaryota > Metazoa > Chordata > Mammalia > Rodentia > Sciuridae > Glaucomys > Glaucomys volans. The sequence goes on along the minus strand of JAJEJO010049065.1, from coordinate 320,241 downwards.
TTTATTGATAAAATTCAAAATATAATAATAATATTTTTTGGTAATATAGATCTACAATGCAAGAGAATAGCATTCTCTTTTGAGGGAGAACATTTTGTTTGTGTTTCAGTTAGGTATCCCTATCATCAAAGTTAGTTGCAAGGTTCATTTGTTAATGCTGATGTTATGAAAATCTACATTTCACCTTTAAAAATGTTCCTGCACAAATGGGTACTGAGAAATATGTCACTCAATCAGCTTATGATTTTGATTGAGTATATTCATCACTTGAGAGAATTCTGTAGGTTCCCTTTATATTTTCCATTTGGCATGTCATTACTGTGCAGATTAATTACTTCTAATTTAAGGTTAGATGAAAAGTCAGTTGCACAGTAAATAGATTTGAAATATGGAAATTTCATTTTTCCTTGCTCCTATATCCAAAAAACATTTTCAGAATTTAACTTACAAGTTTCTGTGGAAATGGAAGTCTTCATTTCTGTTTTGTTTTTTTCAACTGTTGGTGCAGTTCAATTCAGACAATCTTGATTGCAGATCACACGTCTAAAGTGAGTGTAAATTGTGCATGTGAGTGCTATTTTACATTGTAATTTTATTTTAATTGATGCATAATAACGGGGTACAGTGTGGTGTTTCAATACATGTATACTTGTATAATACTCAAATCAAGGTATTTAGCATACCTATCACCTTGTATGTTTGTCATTTCTTTGTGGCAAAAAAATTTTAAACCTAGCCATCTTAATATATATAGTATCATTAACCATTGCCATTCCCCTGTGCCAAAGAATACCAGATATAATCAGGAAAATGAGAGGTAATACTCTATTTATGTATGATCTATTAATATGTATAAATGCATTCTACTGTCATGTACAACTAATTAGAACAAATAAAGTCTTAAAAGTTAAAAAGAAAAAAAAAAACCAGAGCATATTTCTTCCAGCTAACTGTAACTTTGTTTCCATTGATCAATTTCTCCTTATCCCCTTGTTTTTGCCCTTTTTTGTTGCTATAACACATTACCCAAGGTATGTAGAAAGAAATAAGGTTTATTTACCTCATAGTTTTAGATGTAGAGGTCCAAGATCAGGTAGCATGATTGTTTCAGCCTCTGGTGAGGGCCTGCTTGGCTGTGTCACAACATGGTATATGGCATGAGAGGGAGAGTTCACGTGGTAAGAGAAATTCAGGGGCCAGTCTTGCTCCTTTATATATAACAACCACTCCCACAAGAACTAACTTACCCCAGAAGACCAACATGAATCTCTGAGTGTAATGCCCCCAGTGACCTCACCACCTTCCACTAGGCTCCACCTCTTTATACTGCCACATTGGAGACCATGAACACATTCCAGCAGATGCACACTTGTGGGACAAACCACATCCAAACCATATCACCTCCAGCCTTTGTTAACCATTCTCTTTGTACTCTACTTCTATGAGATCAGCTTTTTTACATTTCACATATGATTGATCATATGTTTTTTGCCTCATAGATCTGACTTATTTCACTTAAGATTAATGTCCTCCAGGTTCATCCATGTTGCCATGAATGACAGGTTTTATCAGTTTTTATGGCAGGAGTATTACATTTTGTGTATATATCATATTTCCTTATCTATTCATTCATTGATAGCTGTGATTCCATATCTTGGCTATCGGGAATAGAACTTCAATAAACAGAGGAGTTCAGATATCTCTCCAAAATACTGATTTCATTTCCTTTGGCTAGATACCCAGTAGTGGGATTACTAGACCATGTAATTTTTAACTGCACTCAGTAAGAAACAATATCTAGCCTACACAAAAAGCTAATTTCTAAAGCCATTCATTGTTTGATACTTGTGGGTTAGAGTGATTTTTATTCCAAAAAACATTTCTTTCTCAGCCCTGGGGTCAAAAATAATCACAGCAAATCTTTTCCACCACTGCTCAGCCATTGAAATGCTGTGTAGTATATCAAGTCATGATATTCAGTTTCACTTTCTGACAAAACTTCAGAGAAATGATGATGGTTTACTCCACAAAAACAAAGGAAGTTACTGTAAGCACTAATTATTCAATAATAGGTAATAGATTTAAGTGTTCAGAGTAATTGATATGAATAATTATGAGTTTTAAATAACTTACCTTTTCATAAGTCACATCTGTCCAGCTAAGCCTTTTTTGTTACACAAACACACCCACACAAATACTGGGGGTGGGGTCGGGGGCTGGGAATAGAACGTGGGGCCTTGCGTGTGCTAGGAAGCCCTCTATTCTTGAGCTTCAATCCCCAACCCTTTTCCACACATATTTTTACTAACAACACTTGTAACATATCTTAGCAGATTCCACATCAGATTGTACTGTATTAATGTTTCTGAATACTTTTGAAGATCTAATCTGTGGATATTCCACATATATTCTCATGCAGCTTGAGTCTTTAATCACTTCAAATTGATTCCTGAAATAAAAATTCAACAACTGAGCCTTATCAATTGTTTTTGACTCATAAAGAGACAAATTACTCAAATCACCACGTCTTTATAAAATTTTTTTCATTTGTTCTTTTTAGTTATGCATAACAGTAGAATGCATTTTGACATGTTTACATGGAATATAACTTCCCATTTTTGTGGTTGTACATGATGTGGAGTTGTACTGGTTGTGTATTCATATAAGAACATAGGAAAGTTATGTCTGATTTGTTCTACTGTCTTTCCTGTTCCCATTCCCTCACCTTCCCCCCACTCAGCCCTGTCCAATCTAGTGAAACTGCCCTTCTCCCTCCCCTATACCCATTCCACACCTATTGTGAGTCAGCACTCATATATCAGAGTGAACATTCGGCCTTTGTTTTTTGGGGATTGGCTTATTTCACTTAGTTGATAGTCTCCAGTTCCATCCATTTACCAGCAAATGCCATAGTTTCTCTCTTTATGGCTCAGTAATATTCCATTGTGTATATACACCACATTTTCTGTATCCAGTCATCTGTTGAAGGGCACCTAGGCTGGTTCCATTGCTTATCTATTGTGAATTGAGCTGCTATAAACATTGATGGGGCTGTATCAAAATAGTATGCAGATTTTAAGTCTTTTGGGTATATGCCAAGGAGTGGGATAACTGGGTCAAATGGTGGTTCCATTCCAACTCTTGTAAGGAAGCTCCATACTGCTTTCCAGAGTGGTTGCACCAATTTGCAGTCCCACCAGCAATGTGTGAATGTACCTTTTACCCCACATCCTCACTAACATTTATTGTTGCTTGTATTCGGGATACTTGCCATTGTGAAATGAAATCTTCGAATAGTTTTAACTTGCATTTCTCTAATTGCTAGAGATGTTGAACATTTTTCATATATTTGTTGATCATTCATATTTCTTCCTCTGTGAAGTGTCTGTTCAGTTTCTTAGCCCATTTATTGATTGGCTTATCTGTATTTTTTGGTGTTAAGTTTTTTGAGTTCTTTATATATCCTGGAGATTAATGCTTTATCTGAGGTGCAGGTGGCAAAGATATTCTCCTTTTCTATAGGCTCTCTGTTCACATTTTTGATTGTTTCCTTTGCTGTGAAGAAGCTTTTTAGTTTGATACCATCCCATTTATTGATTCTTGATTTTACTTCTTGAGTTTTAGGAGCCTTGTCAAGGTAGTTTTATTAGGAAAATCGGTTCCTAAGCCGACATGATGAAGATTTGGTCCTCCTTTTCTTCTATTAGGCACAGGGTCTCTGGTCTAATGCCTCGGTCTTTGATCCACATTAAATTGACTTTTGTGCAGGATGAGAGATAGGGATCTAATTTGATTTTGTTACATTTGGATTTCCAGTTTTTCCTGCACCATTTGTTGAATAGGCTATCTTTTCTCCAGTGAATGTTTTTGGCACCTTTGTCTAGTATGAGATAACTATATTTATGTGGGTTTGTCTCTGTGTCTGCTCTTCTGTACCATTGGTCTTCATGTCAGTTTTACTTACCATGTTTTTTAATTGACTTGATTTTGCTACTGCTGCCCTCCATCTTTTCAATCAACTGTTGTCAGCAAAAAGCTATTAACTCCAAGTAAGTTTATTTTCTCAGGGCACATTTATCAGGCTGTTTTTAATATTTATTAAAAAGACTCACCTTTGGAAAATGACTTTTCTTGCTTGACTAATGAGATCCACTAGGAAATATAATTTGGTAGCAGGCTCAGTGCATGTGTATGGAAACTCTCCTGTTTTGAGGTATTCCATTTTGTTTTGTAATTTTCCTAAATCATTGCTTTCCTGGTATTTGTGGATATTATGATGAGTGCTTAATTTGATAATATAGACATATTGTATCCTTGAGGAATGGGTATGGTCTTAGCACGTAATTAATGCCATTTTTTGAACGTCTAATTCAATAACAAAATAATCCCACACTCCACCATGCCTTGACAGTGAAAGGAAATTCTCTTTACTTGTTTTGGCATAATATGATAATACTGTTATAGCATGGTAATATTCTTGACACACAAATGCAGGCATATTATAACTGTATCACTACAATTTATAATGTACCAAACAGCAGTACAAATGGATGTGACTGCCACCCGGGATCTTTTTGGAAATACTCTGCTCTGCCATTGTAGTGTGAAAGCAGCCATGGACAATATATCAATCAATCTGTGTGACTGTGTTCCAGTAAAACTTTATATATGAAAAGAATTGAATTTTATTGTCATGAACAATTTTATTCTCTCTTTTGTCGCAACCATTACAGAAATGTAAAACCTATCTGAATAGTGGTATGGTTTAGCTATGAAGTATCCCCAGAAAACCTCATATGAGACAATTCAGGAATGTTCAGAGATGAAATGATAAGATTATAATAGCTGTGATTTGATCAGTGGATTTGAAGGGTTAGTAAGTTGAATGAACTTTGAAGTGGTAACTATAGACAGGGATTATGGCTGGAGGAAGTAGGTCACTGGGGGAATGCCATTGAGGATTGTACTTTGTCCTTGCCTCCTTTCTTTCTTTCTCTTTCTGCTTCCCCGCTGCCATGAACTGAGCAGCTTTTCCTTTGCCATGCCCTTCCACCATGATGGTCTGCCTCATCTTGAGCCTGGACCAGTGAAGTCAGCCAGCCATGAACTGACCCTTTGAAACCACGAGCCCAAAATAAACTTTTCCTCCTCTAACTTGTTCACCGTGCTGAAAAGCTGACCAACACAAGTAGATTGTACACAGACATGCAGTAACCCAGATTTGGCTCAGTAGTGATAGATTTCTGATTCTTGATCTGAGTAAGTGATTGTTAAGCCACTATAATTTAAGGTATGTATTATACAACAAAAACTACTATACTTACTATTTACTCGAAACCATTAACAATCTTAAACTGGGAAGATAAGAGGACTAAAAATGTCTATGTTTTGGATCTTGGAATTGTTCTAAGCAATAAGACAAATTCTTTATACTCCATACTGAAAAGTCAAAAATAATGCCTGAAACTGTAGAATTGGCATAAGGTTATTAGAGGTATTGAGAAGATGTGGAAAACTAAGAGATAAAGCGCTTTCTTCTGGGGAATGCGAAACATGATGGGATTCATAATTGTCAGGGACTTAAGCACTATTTATATTGTTCTGCTGTTTGAAGAGGGACATAGGTGTGCTTATTACTTTGACATTTTATGTGTTGAAATTTTTTACATACATTAACATTTAATAATAATGAATTAGTCAGCCTCTACTCAATGCCTTCCTTCATGTGCAAGGTCTACCATCACCATGAGAAAATCATCCTCCTAATCATAGGAATAGTTCTGCAGAGAAAGAACTTGGCATGCATGAACTCACACCAAAGAAAGATGAAACACCTAAACCCTTTCTTAACTAGCTATTGGAGTATTTGTAAAAATATTTTACATAGTTTTTCTCATTGGGGTCCATATCATACATTTATGATAAATGGTAATTTGTAACTGTTATAATCTCCAGAGAGTTGAGATTGTAAGAATTATTGATAAAGTGGGTAGACGGGCTTTCAACTCCTCCCTAATAAACTTTGGCTTTGGTTGAGAACAATAAAGAACAACTTAAAAATTATATGTAGAGCAGGAAAGAAATTCACATTGTATGTTGCAGTTAAATATGTAAATTATAAAATGTTCAGAATAAGGACTATGTGCTCCATAGCATTTAAGTGTCTAATTCAATACTCAACTTTTTTCCATTGTTACTGAATCACATGCATGATGACAATGGGTGTTCATTAGTTGCTTTTAATGAATAGTATTCCATATCTACTATGTGATAGGAACCCTGTCGGAATCAGGGTATATATAACTGAGGAAAATAGGCATTGTGTATTCCATCATGAATCTTATGTTCTGGTAAGGAAAATAATCATTAGATAAATACATATAAAAACATTCAAGGGCAACTGTGTTAACGTGCTAACTATAGGAGATGCTCAGAGATAAAACCACAGAAGATATGATTTAGGTCTGAACATGAGAAAAGCCTTCTCCAAGGGAATGAAAAGATAGATAGGGTACAGATGCCATCACGAGGGAATGTGTGCCAAGGCCTTGAGCCAGAGGGAGTATGGTATAGAGACAGGCCCAGAAGAAAGTTATAGCTGAAGCACAGAGCCTGTGATTTAGAGTGGATTGCAAAGTGAGACTAGAGAGCTAAGTTGGGGCCAAATATACTGTTTATGTATGAGCAGTTTTTCTTGTTTTGTGAATATAAACCAGTTTGCACATATTTATACACATAGTATAATGTAATTTTTCCAGATACACTCTAAAATTCAACTGAATCTATTTCAATATCTGTATGAATAGTCTTTTAAATCTTTTAGCTCACTTAGAAAAGAGCATGTAATAACTTCAATTTGCAATTAATCTTTGAAAAAATAATCATTCTGGCATTCCACAAATGTACATCTTCTGTTTAGCCAGGCTGAGGCTAATGTAGCCCTGAAGAGAGAGACAGATATTTGGAGTATAATTTCTACATATTTAGAAAAGAAGCAAGAAAGAGAAGTCTCTGGGAAAGTTCTTTAAAAGCTTTTATGTTAATGTCCTGTAATTTGTTTTATCACTTTAAAGGAGGCAGGGAATATAAAGTCTCTGCAGACTGGTTTTATTGGAGCATAAAAGTTAATGCCATGCCTATTGAACTTATTTCCTTGATTGTTTGGCAGATTTGTTCCTCTTACATGGATAACTCCTTCACCCACCGCCACCTCTTCAGTCTCTTTTTTTTTTAATACCTTTATTTTTATTTATATATTTTTATGCGGTGCTGAGGATCAAACCCAGTGCCTCACACATGCTAGGTGAGCACTCAGCCACTGAGCCACAACCCAGCCCCTCTTCTTCAGTTTCTATTCATTCATTGTCTGTGGCTAATTTTTCTTCCTAAGTATTTTCTCCTATCTGCTAAGTTTTTCCCACTGACTCCATTGAACTGTCTTTTCCCTGGACCATGTTGTTGTGTCCTAACTGGTCTCCTTGACTCTAGTTTCATCCCACACAAATCCATCTTTCAGTCACAGGATGTTCTGACCGAGATAGAGATCTCCTCATGACATTATAGGCATCAGTGGTGCCTACTATGTGTAAATTAAAGTCCAGGAAACTAACTATTTACATTCATTGAGCATATGTGCCTAGAGAAGTCTCAAATATTTGACACAGATGAACTCAGTCATTATAACCTACCTATTTTAAAATATACTACTACTGTTCTCATTTTACAAATCAGAAAACACAGGCATGTGACATAGAGGCCCATGGGTCCGTGCTTACCTCACCAGCCTATTCCGTGGCCACTCTCCACCTTACCCTTCCTGCTATTGTGATACCAAAAATCCTGTAGTTAGTATATCAGATGGGGGTGTTCATGCTCCACTGCCCTGCTTATCCTTGACTCTCTCCTCCTTCCCCATTATTTGGGTAATCTCTGATTCTTTAAGATGCATTTCTTCCAGAACCCTTACACCTTCTCCTTCTGTAGGTGCCCCCCTTCCATAATGCTTTAAACTCTATCATGACATTTACTATATTTTGTTAAGATACAGCTGTATATTTGTTTTCCCAAATAAATTGTAAACTTTTTGAGTGCAGAGTCTAAGCCTGTTTATTTTTACAGAATTCAATACTCACTCCCTCTGAGGGAAAACTTTGTTCCATTCCTTGCTCTAAGGTTAAATCTAATTATAATTAAAAATAATAATCAATCTTTTTTATAATCTGTGTGCCTGCTTAGTGATACCTATGAATGGAGACATCGTGGTTCCTAAAAATTTACATTTCTGATTACACAGACTTGTTTCATTTTGAGAATTGCTTATTATAGACACAAAATGTTACTCACTTTCCTAGTATCTTACCTAAAAATCTGTATCAAATACAAGGACTCTAGTTTGTTACCTCCAAATCACCATCCACAATACTGAATGCTAGTGGTTTTATATGTTAAAAATTTAGAAAAGGATACAAGTTGGGATAATCTAAAGATTTTCTCCCAACTTTAAATGAAATTGTTCTATTTGTACATTGGCATAACAGATACAGATTTCTGGCATATGTACCCTAGATCACAGTTGCTCTCCATGGATGCAGGGTGCTGTTTAAATCAAGAGTAAAGTCTGAGAGACATGATAAAGAGCCAACCCATTTCCTTTTTTTTTTTTTTTTGATATACCATTTGAGGTGAGGCAAGGATGAGTGTGTAGGGATGAGCCATGTGTGCATTTGTTTGCTCATGGCAAGATCATACAAGTAGCAGGGGCAGCGTCAGTGCACATGCCAATATTGGTAACTCCTTAAGCTTTCAGACTTCCCACTGTCCAGCCTGGATTTCCAGATTCTTGCCTTCCATTTCTCTCAAGAACCCTCATCTGCAGCCAGCAGTCTCAAATATATGTTGGGTTTTATCTTTGTGCTTTTATACCAAATGCCATATAAGCTTTCATTTCTAAATAGCATTCAATATAACCTACTCATTGTTGCCTCAGTCTTGATCCTCATGCCTCTGCCGTAAAGCATCTGTTAAATCACAGGTCAGAGCCCACCTGTTTTCTAAGGCTTTCTCTGATCATGGGAGACATTATGATGCTTCCTTCCTTAAATAAAACTCCTAACTCGTATTACCACCATTCATGAACTACAGAGTCTTTGAAATCTCCTTTTTTATACAGTTATTTCAATTCCTCTGTGCTTGTTTCATATCTGCAAGTAAAGTTTAAACTCATCAAGAGAAGGACAAAAAAACTTTCAGTATTTGGGACTTTTTTTTTTTGCATATAATGGATATTCAGGAAATAATTTGATAAATGAACATATGAAGAGATTTTTCTACCAACCACAAATCAGAACTGGGTATAATATGTAATACCTGATCTTTTTCTTTCTAGTTGTCACTGGTTTTCTAAGATAAATTTCTGTAATCATGTGCAACTTTTTATATGACACATCATTAGATAATATGCATATATTGTGTTTGTAAACAAAAAATAAAGTAAGTTGGACATGGTGGCACATGCCTGTAATCCCAGCAACTCAGGAAGGTGAGGCAGGAAGATGGCAAGTTCAAGGCCAGCCTCAGCAACTTAATAAGGCTCTAAGCAACTTAGTGAGACCCTATCTCAAAATTTTAAAAGGACTGGGGATGTGGCTCAGTGGTAAAGTGTCCCTAGGTTCAATCCTCACTACAAAAAATAGAGTAAGCAATTTTCCCAGAAAATTAAACAGCTCCATAATCGTGTGGCTTATAACCCACAGACCAGAATTGAGTTGGTTGCTGAGATTTGTTTCCCATAAATAACGGTGTTTATAGTCCTTAACAAAATTACACTGATAAAAAGTATACAATCACACATGTTTTACTGGTTCATGATTCTCTGATTACTGAACTGTATGGTGGATTTGATAGATACTAGAGCAAAACTACACTTCTAAGCAATAAGGAGAAATTTAAAAATCTTACACAAAATGTCACATAAGCTCTCAGCCCTAGATGACTTTTAATGTGACCTACTTTATCATAACATTGTAGAAATTGAGTCCAGTCATTAAGTTTTAAAAAAGCAGTATGAAGAACTTTCTCCACATTTACAAACTCATAATGTAATCATTTTGTTATATTTCTGCATATATTTTAGATGGTAAAAATATTTCAAAGATGACAATAAATGTGACTAATATATTTTAATAGATACATAACAGCATGTATGTGCTTGAGTGTTTTTCTCTACAAACTACTCACCTTAGGTTTGTGGTTCTCAATTGGAGTCCAGCTAGTGAGTAGATAACAGTTGCTCTGCTTAACGTAGATACTCCCTCACAGCAGGGAGATACCAACAGTGGTGCCAAGGGTGAGAAACCCTGCAGAATAGATGATGTCGAAATGGTGTTATCATTACTAAAACATCCTGGAAAATACTGTTTGTTTACTTATTTATGTATACTCATTGGTGATATTCCTCAATCCTTGTGAACTACTTTATTTTAGATTAATTCTCATGACTTAGGGACAATATACTTCACTAATGAAATCAATAAAACATTCAGGCAGATATTCACAGGCACTTGTATAGAAGCACACAAAATTTCTTAATTTCAGCTAATTTAGAATTGGGTCTGATTAAAGAAAGGAAGGCTTACCCTTTATTTTTGTATCATATTTAAAGGAATTATTTATTGACTAATAGTTTTTCAGGGTGGGCTTCACATCCATAACTGTTATCTAACTTCCAACTGAGGAGGTGAAAACCAAGGGAAGTTTCAAAGTGATACTTTAACTGTTATCTAACTTCCAACTGAGGAGGTGAAAACCAAGGGAAGTTTCAAAGTGATACTTTGCCAGCTCAAAAATGAGAAATGGAGATCCTCAAATATTTGGACCAAGAAAGTGATATGTCTTCTCAGCCTCCATCAAAAATGTCAGCTGAAAGATGTAGCTAACTCTTTTTTTGGATACAGCCCAATTATTTAAGTTGATTTGTTGTTTTCAACCAGGCCTGATTAAATTTACTAATCTGCCCCTTGTAAGAAGTCATGATTGTTATTTAATATACCATCGATTTATCTTTTACATTCAAATAATCCTAGTGCACAGTTGTTATATACAGTTCTAAATTCCCCAAGGCCTTAAAATCTACAGTTTTGTAATTCAGCTGTTAGCAAAACCTGACCTGAAGTGATATGAAGTAATTTATACTTTTACCCACATAATGTAAATATTCATACTCTTCATTACAGAATTATTATTGTGTTTTATTTCAGGAGGCCTAGTAATATATATCATGTTTGGCCTTTTAAAATCTGATAATTTTCAAATTCTAAATTTGTAAGACGTCAGTAAGAATTGTAATAGTAGATATTTTAATTTAGCTTATTTCTTATTAATTATAATTTTCCAGCTTTCATTTTTCAAGTTGTGAAAGCTATTTTTCTGTTATTTCATCAAAGGAATTAAAGCCTAGTGTACTCAGTAACTGGAAATATAAAAGTAACAATTTTCAAAGTAATCATTATATATACTTTCAGCATTATTACTTAATTTTATGTATTAGGAAGGGAATCCCAAAAATAACGTGTTGACTAAAATCAGAGTGGGCAGAGTGAGTATTCAAGCAACTGACAAAAGGCAGCATGTTATCTTGCCAATATTTCTAGAGTGCTTAAAGTCACATAATAGTCTTTTTAAAATGCAGAATAAGATGCTATTCTCCTCTAAATAAGCAAAGGGTTTTTTAAAAACTGAAAGAGCTAAATGTAATCAAGGCTGTTAGAAAATAGGCACTCTCATGGGCTGCTTGTGGGAAAAAAATTATATAAATTGTCATAAGCCATAAAGAGTTTATATCCATTGGCCAAATAATTCCAAATTATTTTCAATTGATCCAACATAAATATCTAACATGTACCACAAGGATACATATATGGATGCTCCTCACTTTAAAACAACAAAACAAATAACAGTTAACAAATTGTTATGCAACTTTGTAATGAAATAGAAATCACATTATAAAAGCTTATAAAATTTTATTAGCTTAGGAAAGTATTAAACATTTTAAGTAAAACATGTCAGAGTTAGAAAATAATATGTACAGTTTAGGTCCTATCTTCATTATATCTAAGTCTACATATATATATAGATTGCTTTGTGTTTTTCTCTATTTTCAAAATTTCTATAGTAAATATTTTCAGAATAGTGAATCTTTAATATTTTATATTTTATGGGTGATATATACATATCTAGAATTGGGGGAAACTATAGCAAAACATAAACACACCAAGGGAAAAGCCCTCAAAAAATGAAGGAAATATTCTGAGAAACTTCAAGACATTTTGTAATTGATGTTCTTGCTCTCCAACAGATAAAGGATGGGACCTATATAAATAATGAAACAAATTTTGTTTTATAATATACATTTCAATCCATGAGGCACTATGTTAGCAGAGAATATTCCAACTTCTCGAGAAATGCTGCATTTCTTTTTCAGAAAGTTAGCCTTTTTTCTCTGACTGACATTCTGAAATCATTTAGGTACCTGATTTCTAATTCATTAAATTGGGGAATACCTTTTTTCTTCCTTAGGTCTCTCATTTCAAAAGTTACCACTCAGAGTAGAATTTTTACCTCTTATTCATGGTGTCCAGCTCCCAACATCCTAACCTGGCAGGAGAACCAAACTAGCTGTAAATCTTACCACCCAGACCACACTTGATTATTATATGATGGTAAAATTAAACGTGAATAAAACAGAGCATTAGGGTGTTCTTGGAAGAATAAACACAAGTTGGAAGTCTTATGTGGATAGTGCAAAGTACAGGAAGGCAATCAATCATGTAAACATCAAATGAAAGGTTGGTAAGGAAGCCATTGGAGTCTGTCAGGCGCTCCCTGCAATAAATGGCTTATTCCATTTCTTTTCCCTTTAACTCAGTTTAGGAAAGAGTTCTGCGAAATCTGTAACAGATCCCAAAAGATTTTATAAGTTCATATTCCTGTTTAAAGGTAGGCTTTGAACAGAGCTCCCACCCACTGAAGAGGATTTCTGGTTTATATAAAATGGACACAAATATGTCTTGGTACATACCTTGCTGACTTTTTCCTTTTCCCACAAACAGGAAACTGTTAAGGCAGCAATAATAGAAGAACAGAAGCGAAGTGAAAAGGCTGTAGAAGAGGCAGTGAAAAGAACAAGAGATGAATTGATAGAATATGTAAAAGAACAGAAAAGGGTAAGTATCTTCTGGAAGTTTTAATTTGTGCTTCCATGGATTCAAGCAGTGGTTTCTATACAGTAACTTAAACTTTAAAGATATTTAAAATGTCCTTTATCATGGAAGCAGAAATTCCTTCAGATTATTTTTTATATATAATTATATACTAGTTAATTCCATAAACATAAATTCCATCTGTTAGCAAAAAAGGATCAGTGAACAATTTCTTGCTAGACTCCTAGTAATTTCCTACTTAGCATTGCACTCATTACTCATAAAGATAATAGATTCTAGTATTTTTTGCCATACATTTTTTAATTTCTTACTGTGTTTGTAGAAATTTCCATGCACTATTTAAGCTCTCTGTTAACCCCACTGTGGTTCTAATGGCTTTCATTACAGTTAGCAAATGAAGGCTTTTCAGCCATAGTTCCATTTCAGAAACACAACTCAGAATACACTTGTTATAATTCAGGTTATATACTAAAGTTTTGCATAATAAATATTTCAGTGTAATATGTTTTTATGAGTTTGGTAGCTGAAAATAATAGGTCAAACGATTTGTCTTTTAAACAAAGTTTTAGTCTTCTTAAATAATTTGCAAGGTAAGAACCACTTTAAAATGAGATGTTCAATGTAATCGCTATTAAATGTATCATATTTTACATAATTATATAATTTTCTCATATACAGTGCTTAACATGCTTTATATGTTTAGTAGATGTCATATATTACATAAAAATGCTTTTAAGTATTACATGTAAGTATATAATATGAACATATAACCTATGTCTTGTGTTATATAATGTAACATAACTTAAACAAAACATAATGCATATGAGGGAATTTGATGGATCATACCTAAACTTAAATAATTGGTGAACCTGTAGTTGGCAGTTAAGTTGTAGCTGAGAAGCGAATTAAAATTCATGACACCCACTTAAATCTTACTTTTAATTTAAAGTCAAATTTTTGTATGATACAAAGAAAATTTCCATACCTTTGGCTCCCATTACATTTTAATAAAGGAGAACTTGTCACCAGAGGGGAAAAAAAAATTGGTAAGGAGCCTTTTCAGATAAAGTAACCATCCACAAAAGCGTTCTGTGTGGGAGTAAATCTTTGAGCATTTTGCCACAGGGTGTTTTTTAAATCATTTTTACCCAAATTTCTGATGATGTGTAATCTTCTTAACAGAAAAATTCTGAGCCCAAAGGAATCACTTGACTTTTCAATTGGAGATATATATGTATCTGTAAAGAGGCTCAAAAGAAGTCATTCAGCAAAGGAATTGTAGATTTTCACATGCATGCAGGATTGATTGCAATAGTTAAAGAACGTAGGGTTGAAATAAACTGGAGACTTCTTGTGGGTACATTCTTTTATATCATGTTTTCCATTTTTATAATTTTTTAATATAATATATGGTAAGAAAAATTACCCTGAGAGCTACTCTCCAAACAAAATCTGAAGTCTGCAGGACAGTATCATTGACATTATCATTAGATAGAGAGTTGTAGAACAAACCTTTAGCGCTTATTCATTTTGCTGGACTGAAACTTCATGCAATTGATTAGTGACTCCCCTCCCTTAGCCACCTGGTAGCTACCATTCCACTCTTTGATTCTTTGAATTTGACTATTTTAGACATTTCATGTAATTGGGATCTTGCAGTATATGGCATTTTGTGACTGGCTTCATTTCACTTAGCATAATGTCCTCAAGGTTCATGTTGCCACATATAACAGAATTTCCTTCATTTTTAAAGGCTGAATGGTATGTTGTTGTACATATATACTGTATTTCTTTACACATTCATCTGTTGATAGATATTTAGATTGTTTCCATGCATCTCTTAATAGTATACTGCCAAGCCTTATTCAATCTCTAAATCTGGATAAGAGATTATATAATAAAGCAAACTCATTTATAAGATTGTTTTAGACTAATATTTCTTTGATCAAGATGGAAGATACTAGCCGGGCGTGGTGGCGTACGCCTGTAATCCAAGCGACTTGGGAGGCTGAGTCAGGAGGATCGTGAGTGCAAAGCCAGCCTCAGCAACTTAGCGAGGCCCTAAGCAACTCAGTGAGACCCTGTCTCTAAATAAAATACAAAATAGGTCTGGGGATGTGACTCAGTGGCCGAGTGTCCCTGAGTTCAATCCCTGGTTCCAAAAAAAAAAGATGGAAGATACTTTAAAATCACATCTTTTTTGTCAAAGAGTATATGGCTACCTTAAATGCTTCAAATAATAGACCTTTTCATTCATGTTTTAATTGTATTTTTATGGTACATTATAATAATACATAATAGTGGGAATTATTTGCCATATTTGTACATGCACATAACATAATTTGATCATTCCCCAAGGAAATATTTTTTTAAGAGTTATCCAGTCCTTGTGTGAGGTAGACTAACTGTTGAAGAAAGCTAACATTGAACTCTGTGATTTTAATCTGTGTGTTCATATTAAAGGACAAGTATTCATTTGTGTTAGTCAGGTAAGCCAGTTATATGTAAAGAGTTCACTGAACCATAGCAGGAACAACAAAATTTAAACCACATTAAGTTCCATTTGCATCATATTTTCACTTCTCTGTATGTTTCCTTATATGATAAGAATAAATTTAATACCTATCTTACAGTGGTTATAAGTTAGTAATACATAGGAAAATAATTGTACTGAGGATGATGTGAGCTATATACTGTATAAATATGTGCTACGATTGTCATCGTCTTCACCACATTAGTAAATAATACCTAAAAACCACTAGTTGCATATGCTTGCATCATTTTTGACAATTACATGAATGCTGTTCAGAAGAATGTTTGACATCCTGTGTGCTCTGAAGTTTACAGTCTGAATTCTAAAATTTTATTTCACTCCTGGTACTAATTCACAGACAATTCCAACTAATTTATACTAATACATAGGAAATTTATTAGTTCTACTTTGGGGATTACAGAGTTTTCTTCTTTTTCTTTTTCTTTTTTACAGAGTTTTCTTAATAATACATATTGTGGAATACTTTCAATATTTGAATGTTTCTATCTTAAACAAAAAAGCTGTGAGAAAATACAAGTAGATAAAATATCTGAAATGAAAGCATCAATTAATAAGACCTATCTTTTATTTAACTTTTTAAAAATTAAGAGCTTTTTTGCCCTCTTTCAAAAAGAAGTGAAGTATTTCAAGTTGATTTTTATGAATATCTTAGGTCTTGGAAATTTTTTCACAATGAAAATGACATCTCAGAGCTTTTAAATAATACTTGGAAGAAACAATAGTTGATATATATAGCGTAAAATATGAATTTGCTAAAAAAATTTATATATACCATATATTAAAAATATTTTATATATTTATATAAATATTATATTTTTTTAGCAAATTCATTTTTTTTCTCCTTCCAAAAAACTAAGTTACTGCTATTTATCTCTATTTCTTCTTTTGGAAGTTGGTTTTCCATTTGCATCAGAGAAGAACACATTTCCAGAACAAAACTTTTCCTTTCCTTTTTCCAGTTTTGGGGTTTGTTGTTGTTTGTTTGTTCGTTTTGAACTAGAGTCAATCTGAGATTTTCAACATTATACTTCTCAGCTCTAAAGACCTTAGTTCCAACTGAACTTACATTTTAGACTATGAAGTAATCATTTTTCCCTCTTGAAATTTTAAAAATTCTTTGAAGGAAGAAGACTCATGTTGAGTTGAGGCCTGCCTCTGTATGTCCTTGTCTTAAACAGTCTTTCCTGTGGCGTCATCACACAATTACCAAATTCACTAACTGTTTGAAAGGAACACTACTGGTCTTAACGTGGCTTTTACTGTATATCTGAAGTCAGTAAATTTTTAATTTAGTTATCTAATCCTGTTGAGTATTAAAACTATACTCAAAAATAGGAATATACTTGAATTACTATTAGAATTATTCTGAGAAAAGTTTTAATTTTAGATGATATTTTCTGATTTTTTATGTGTCAAATCAGTAGAGATGTCACTAAACTTTATATATACCTACCAATCATTTGGTCTGAACATCTTGGACAAGGCAGAGGGATTACCTACATATGTACTAATTGAGTCACAATTTACACAATTACATCATAAATTTTTTCCAAAGTTATGTAATATATGTGTTATTAGTCCAAGTTATAACTGAAAATTAATATATAATCAAAATACAAAATAAAGAGAGCCTTTTAAGTAATAAACCAAAAAAATTACTCGAATTAATGATGAGTCAATTTTGGTGGTAAACGTGGTTATAGATATTCAACTTGATAGTCTTTTTAAAAACTCCTCTGTAAAATCTTTCTGATGCCAAAAAAAGTTATCACATTTAATTTACAAATTTATTATGGAATTGAAAAACAAATATTTTTCCACTTGGGACATAATTTTTCAATAGTATTTAATAGAAATTATCTAGTTTTTAGTGGTTTTAAACATCTTTACTATTTTTATATTAAAGTTGGACAGAAAAATGAAAGATTAAAATACATATTTAATCTATTTGAGAATAAGCTAGGTACTTGCAAGTATAGCAACTTTCACGGGACAATACTATACCTTATTAAAATTTAAATTTTGACTTCAAACTCTTATATCACCAGAAATTCTCTAAAAGAGGATGCAAGCTATAGCTCATCAGTCAAATTCAGCCTGCTCCCTGTTTGAATCAATAAAGTTATGTTGGAACACTCCTCCATACTCTTGCATTTGTATGCTGTCTTCTGGATGGTTTCATGCTGTGACAACAGAATTGAGTAGTTGAGAGAGATCTGGACCATATAACCTAAAATACCATCTGTTTCTTTACAGAAAAAAATTTTGTCAACCCTTGCTCTTGATCATAAAACTCATCTTGGACTTGGTGTGGTAGCACATACTTATAATCCCAGCAACTCGGGAGGCTGAAGCAGGAGGCTCTTAAGTTCGAGGCCAGCCTCAGCAAATTAGGGAGGCCCTACCTAAGCAGCTTAGTGAGACCCTGTCTTAAAATAAAAAATAAAAAGACTGGGGATGTAGCTTGGTAGTAAAGCACCCCTGGAGTTAGATCTCCAGTACCAAAAAACAAACAAAAAAATCATCTTGGGAAAATTTCTTTCCCTCAATCCTTTAAAGATTTTATTCTTTCATTTATGCCTCTGTGGAACTGGACAACTGAAATTTCTTAGGTGATATTCTAGAGAAGATTTATCTCTCTTCCTATAAACTGTGAGATGAAGTATTATAATATGGCAGTTGTGTCATTAATACTGTGAACTTACTTTGTATAAAAGAGATGGCAGAAGAATGAGGTGGGGAAGACCGTGTCCCTAACACTTCCCTAGGGAGGAAGAATTTGTGGTTTACAGTGACCTATGGCCCCTGGATTAGAATGAAGAGTTCCAACCCATCCCACAAGTTCAGACTGTTACACACGACCTTGCTATGAGGGAGGAAGTGTGAATAATATTCTGCAAGCAACAACTACTCACAGCCAAGCAGTGATTCCTAAAAAATAAAGTCTCATCCAAATGCAATAAAAGATTATTTTTTTTTCCTCTTAAGAACCAGACTAATGGCCTGTGTTTTCTAAATCACCTCCAGGAAAATAACATTCACTTTGGAGAATTCTTTTAGATTTTCAGAGAAGAGTAAGGAGGAATTGTCTTTACATTGAAGGCTTTGTGGTCGACACATTGTTGCAATTTCTTAATTATTAAAGTGCCCTTTAAGTTCAGTTGTGCTGCAGTATTTTTGTTTATTTGTTTGTATCTCAAACCATTTAAAAGATAATATTTAGCCAAAATGAGCTTTCTTTAGTTCCTGATCCATGACACACCTACTTGAACTAGATATGATTTTTGAGATGTTATTTAATCTCATGGTGTCTTATTTCTCATCTTAATAATACAGAAGTTTGGCTAGCTGATCTCTAATGTGTCCTATAGTTCTGGATTTCTATTCCTAAGCCTATAAAAAACATTTTTCTTGACAACTACTCAACCTCTTGAAGGGTTTTTAATTCTTGGTAAAAATGAGCTGCATCATAGTAGTTACTTTATGAAATATTTATACATTAGTACAGAACTTGACCATTTTGTGGCATTCCCCAGCCTCCTACCCATTCTCTTCCTAATTAATTAATACACAGCCTGGTGCAGGCTCTATAGATGTGTATGCAAGAAGCATCTCAGTAGCAATTCACTATCTGCATTCTAAAGTATCTGCTCTTGTAAATTTTGATTTAGGTCTCATAGTTGAAAATGTTTTTATCTGACCAGGACATTAGATGAGAAGTGTGCCCTCCCACTGAGTTGTTGCCTTTGCTTTCAGTCGTACCTGATGTTTCAATGCAAAGGGAGTTTAGCCTACTCTACATAACCTATGTTTTAATTAAAGCCACCAAAAAAATTATTTTTTATTTGTGCTTTTTAGATAGCTATACATAACAGAAGAGTGTATTTTGCTATATTGTACATACATGGAGTATAACTTAATTTAATTAGGACCCCATTCTTGTGATTGTACATCCTGTGGAATTTCTCTGGTGGAAAATTTACCTTCCCAATATGTAAACTCTCACCCATTTCAGGTGATACAGAAACAAATGGAAAAATAACTGGATTGGGGGGTGGGAGGCAGGAAGCCAGTACAGATGATTTTCCCAAATGATGTTTCAAGTAGGTAATATGTTATCCTCCTCTCTAAGTTTAAAGAGTAGAAAATTTGATTCAGAAGAGGGGTTGGAAACTAGTGAAGTGAATAGATTTTGCTGTTTTTTAATGTTAATATATATGTGCTCTACAAACATTTACTTTTTTTTTAAACTCTTCTTTGAAAGTTTATTTCATAAAATATACTTTAAGTTTGAGTTCATTATTATCTCCCAGTTACATTTCTTAATCCTCTTTCCTGTTTTGCTAGACTCATTTACATAAGAATAATCTAGAGATGCATAATGTGGGGTAGAAGAGTGGCAAGAATGGAGGAAGGATAGATAGCATAGAGGGAAGGGAAGGGTGGGGTCGGGGTGGGAGGGTAAGAATAATAACAGAATGTGTGACAGACATCATTGCCCTGTGTCCATGTATGAATGCACAGATGGTGTGACTCTACTTTGTGTACAACCAGTGAAACAATAGCTGTACTCCATTTGTGTTCAATGAATCAATAAGTAAATAAAAAAAAAAAGAATAATCTAGAAAGAATTTACTAAGACGAGAACAATCAGAGACTTTGCTGAGGCAAATCTATTGGACATTTCCATCTCATGGGTGGAATAATTGAAAAAATATTAAAGATGTAGCTCAATGCTTAGATTATTACTGTGTCAGGAAATATATTCTAACTTAACATCAAGCTATAAATGAATGCATTTACAAGTAACTAGTTGGTACAGAAAGTATGTACTATATGTAAATTGGGGATAGCATTTTTGTATAAATAAAGACAAAAGTTCAAAATCAAGCTACAGTGGGGAAAGGCTTTCTTTGGGGTCATTTAGTAACTAGAAATTGTTTTGTCTGTTTTTATGTGATAATTAAAATATTCATCTTCAAATAGCAACAAAGTGTTAACTTTGAGACATGGTCATGGCAGCCAGGAAGTGGCCCACCTATGGGTGTATTATTATTGAAATCTTATGATTAGATTCAAACCGTGTGAAATTTTTACTCAGAATAACAGAAATCTCGTAATATAAATGATGAGAAAAAGTAGGAAGGAAAATCAGAGACCAGATAGAGAAAACAATGACTATTGAAAGGCCCCAGAACTGAAATGATGATGACAGCTGTTCCTTAGGTAGCATTTACTGCATTCCAGGCAATATTTTATGGATGTTATTTAAGAGATAAGGAGAGTGTGAGGGTGAGTGCGAGTGTGTGTGTGTGTGTGTGTGTGTATATATTTGTGTTTGTGTGTGATAGGTATTATTAGCCCCCAAATCACAAAGGAAAATGGTGTAGTCTGATTCTGTCTGAGCTGTTAACCATTAGGCAATCCAACTCTGTGGGTAAGATGGAAAAGTAAAGAATGAGGAGGGAAGATGAATAGGTCAGAAAAAAGGAATGAGTTTTAGGTGGAAAGCCAAGAATAAGAGATAACATTGTTATGTTTTGTTAGCTCTGTGGTACTCTGTGTAACCTACCAGATCAGAGCAGCTATGAAGGAGCAGGAGCACTGTGTCTTTAAGAAGTTTAAAGTCTTGTTTTGGGAGGCAAGTTTAAGAGCATATTCCTTAAGTAATTATGTGAGTTCAAGAGTATGGCTTGAAGCAAGATCAGACATCATAAAACATGGCAGTTTTGCTTGAAAGAGGTCAAATGCATTATGCTGAGAATAATTGACAATAGAATTCCAGAAAGTCACTTAAGACTGTAGTGATCAGAGGGGCTTTTGATTTTAGTCACATGGAAACTAAAAATTTGAACTAGCCTCTACAGTACAAGGAGGAAAGTTTGTGAGAAACCAAAGGACTCTCTCACAGGAATAAATAAATCTATATAAAAAGATTTTTATTTTAACAAGTCCTTTCTAGAGTCTCTACTTGGACTTTGTTATGTGCATTTTACTTCTTTGTTTGCTTGCTTACTTATTTTTGCAGTGCTGGAGATTAAACTCAAGTTATTCTAGTACTTTTCTGCTAAGTTACATGGATATACTTTTTGGTTACAGTTCAGAATGTCTTGGATTACAGGGGGCAATGGAAATAGAGAGGTTTTTTTTAAGTTTATTATGTTATTTATCCTTCAACCACCTTTAGAAGTTAAGTAGAAATGTGCATTAATTACAAGGGTATGTCATGAGGACTTTTATGAGAACTGAAGAGTGGAGACTATGGGTTTTAGTTTCAAGTACTATTCTTAATGAGCTAGACAGAACAAAAGGTACAGATACTAGTACCTAGAATAGATTAGATTGATTTAAAAAAAAAGAAGACAAACTGTTCTCTAACATGTCATGGTTGACACATAAACATATGGTGATTTGTAACTTTATAAGAAACCTAATTCTAACACATCTTTAGTTTTTTATCAATAATATGCTCTTAATAATTAGAAAATACCATGTCTACTTATTATCAAAACCAAAACCTTACAACCCTAAGGGAATGAAATAATACTTAAAATATCTACACTAAAAGTCTTTGCTAGGATATTCAAAGTTCATATTGGTGAAAAACCTATTTTAAAATGATTTATAAACTATATGCAATACATAATTTCAAGTAATTTTCCACATGGGTTGTGTTCTATCCACATCTTTCTCTTCTTAATTTATCTAGTTCTGACATATTGAAAAGGTACAAATTAGATGGAGCCTGTGAAATCAGAAAAGTAATAACTTCTATTTTATATGTAAAGTAATTTACAAATTAAACTTTTCAGTCTTAAAGAGTTACTGAGGTAGATTCCACAGTTTCCCTGTATGTTTTGCAGTCAGGTAGGAGAAAATTGAAATCTTTTCTCTCTCATACTGCTCGGGAATAGTTTGTCTAATATTTCTGACCCTAAATTTACTTTACCTAAAGTGCAGATGTTATTTTAGAGTGTTTTGAAGATTGAGACAGTATATATAAAGTACTGACTACAGTCTCTTGGAACAATTTGGCACTAAGTGGTTGTGGTTTTATACTTTTTTCTAATGTCGAACATCTTAGACTTCCATTTAAGTTGAGTGTTTCTAGATATTTCTTTAGTGTCAAGATCATAAGTAGGATGATATTTTCTGGATTCTATATTTCTGAATTTTTATGTAAGCAACTTTTTCTTTAGTTGCTAAAGATCTGTTGAACTATTTTTCAGTATTATATCACTAAGTGTTCACTCTGAAAGCTCTGATTTCCATAAAACTGTCAACATATTTTCATAAATATGGAAGGCAGAACTGGGCATTTTATAAAGTACCATAAGAAAAGAATGAAATGGTGACATAAGAGCCCCCCCCCCTTTTTTTTTTTTGACTGGTTCTTCTCTGCATCACCAGGTACCTCCTTACCTCTGGCTCTGGGAGCTGTTGGTGTTACACTGTAGCTCTTCACTGGTTCTGACTGCTGTGGCTTTGATAATCTTCAGCCATTTCTACATCCTAGAGAGCACAGTGAAAATGCAAGGATAGATGACGTTGACAAGGTTTGTGGGTGTGAGGTAGAGGAAAGAGTACAGTATCAAGAATAGGAAAACTCTTATCTCACCTCTGCTGTTGATTAGATGTAATCTTTGAAAAGTCAGCATTTCTACCAAATTTGACTTCCTGGTTTGTAAAATCAAAATGACAGACATGCCAAATAACACGTGTAAAAATGTTGATAAATTTAATTACTAAACAAATGCATATTGTGGTTATTACTAAGATATAAACTCTCTTTATTGGTTTTCACATCCTTATATCCTGAGCAAAGTATCAGACTATTAAAGGTACTCAGTATTTCTTTAATAGGATAAATAAGTATATATATATGTATATATACATATATATATATATATATATATATATATATATATATATATAAAAATTGTGAGTGTGTGTGTGTGGTGAAACTTCTTAGTACCTAGCCTAAAATGGACTAGGGAAGGGTGCATGCAGAAATATGTTGTGTAGACAAACATAGATTGAGATGCTGGCAATCTGGAATACTGCTCCATTCTTCATTTCCTTCTAAACAGTTTAACAGCTTTAGCTAGAATAGCATAGTGAAGGTTATTATGGACCCTAACAAATAAATGAAGATTCTTCCCATGTATGTGTCTGTGTGTATACTTTAGTTAACTTCTAATGGTGTTTGAAGAGTAAGTAATAATAAACTGGGGTAGGTGGCTCCATCTCACTGCTCCCCAAAATCTGGGCTTCATGAACTAAGAAATTCTAGAACTGTACCCAAAAAAGTAGATCAAGAATCTAAAAATAGACTTTTTAAATAAAATTACTCATATAAAAACTTGTTTATTCCTAGGAAAGACCAAATCCTTTGGTTTCTCATAGACTTTCCTCCTTTTGCTGTATAGGCTAGTCCAAATTTTGCTATTCTTTTGACCGAAATCAAAAGACCATCTTGATCACCAGTCTTAAATGACTTTCTGGAATTCTATTGTCAATTATTGTCAGCATAGTGCATTTGAACTCTGTTCAACCTCTGCCATGTGCTATGGTGTCTGTTATTGCTTCAAGCCATTCCCTTGACCTCACATAATGACTTAAGGAATGTGTTTTTTAATGTTCCTTCCAAAAGAACACTTGATGCTCTTTAAAGACTTTTCTACATACAGGCTAATGCCAGTCTCCCTTAAAATTGTATTTCCTTTAAAAAAAATTATATTGCCTTTAGTGACACCCTAAGCAACTTCGTGAGACCCTGTCTCAAAATAAAAAGGGCTGGGAATGTGACTCAGTGGTTAAGCACCCTGGGTTCAATCCCAAGTACCAAAAGAAGAAAAAAAGTATTTCCTTTAGAAATTATGTTAGGGGGACCTAACATGTCAGAGTCATTTCAATTCTTTAAAGTGTATCCAAATGAACAAGTTATTATTGCAAATAAGATTTTATTTTGTTTTATTATAGCAGGTTTAAAAAAAAAAAAAAAACAACCTGAATCAAGGTCCCAGCATACTCTGAAAACCACCCATTTTGTTAAATTTTGAAATTAAGTTAGCTTGAAAATTATGTATTAAAAAAAATAATAAGTAACTCTATTTTAGTAGCATGGAGCTAAGCAGTGTAACCCTAGTACTTACTGTAGCCTACTACTTTTCTTCAATGGCCGTGAGTTTTACCTAGTACAAGTTCTCATCATTTACAAGAAAATTACAATGATAATATTTTAGTCACTGTACTGATTTCTACAAGTTTGCTGTAAAACATTTAGAAATATAATAATCTTCTTGATTGTGTACTTTAAACAACTGGACTATCTATGGCATTATAGGTTTACCCCCATAATAAGTTAATACTTCTTTAATCTACAAATCCTGAGCATTTATAAAAAGCTGTTACCTCCAATTCTTTGATCTCTTTTTCAAATATGTAGTTAAGAAACATTTAAATGAGTTATTTGTCATGTGCTGCTTTTTAAATGAAACTCCTAAAATGAATATTTTATTTCCTTCCACTATCAAAATCTTGTTTTCAGGAGAAAGGAAATAGCATTATTTCTAAATGACACTTAAAAGTATTTTAATCTATTTGATTTATTGTATAGTTATTTTCCATCATATGTATCTCTGCAGCCATCAATTCTTTCCTTTGAAAAAATAGCAAAAACAATTTTTGGTTTGTAACTAATAGTCTTAGAAACAGCATGAAAAAATCATTTTCTAAGAGATGCGGTATTTTTCTTCTCATATAAAAACATAGAAAACCTTCTTGACATTCTGCTTCTTGCTGATTCATATGCACTGACATGACCTCTCTGTGCTCCTGCCTTGGTCTGGAAGCTGTGTGCTCACTCCTTAAAGGAAGACCAGTCATTTCATATCTGTTAACTCCAGCTTATAACAGAAAGAAATTATCTCCTTTATTATCATCATATATTTTTGAATGGAGTCTATTGGATTGTGGGTGTATTACAAGTCTAATTTAGCTTTTGAGTAAACTGTTAAACTATTTCTGTTCTTTTTGTTCAAGGAATAGTAAGTAAATGGATAGTCAAAGCATTATCTTTTTTTCCTAGCACTTTTTTCCTTCTCTGTGATTGATGTGCCAATGTTGAATATCTTTTATTTTCTCTTTTTCAAAATATTTGTCATCACTGTATTCTTCACCTAATAACTTTTCATTCATTTCTCTCGTCATTAACTGGTTCAGATGAGATTCCCTGATACTGATTCATAGGCCTAAAACCCCAGAATTCATAGTAGTTTACCCTCTAAGAAACATTTTTTACCGTGGCATCCTTTTATCCAGTGGTGCTACAAATATTTGACAAATTGGTAGTCTATTTGAAACCTTTGTATGTTCTTTTTCAAATTGAATTCTGAATTTTAAGGAACAGAAACTGAAAAAGTTATTAAGAGACTGTTTAGATGGAAGTAAAAGGCTTTCAGGCTCATCTTCTCTAAGCAGAGACCAAAATAATGCCTTCTGTCTGGCCCTGGCTACTGCTCCCCTACCAAGACTGCAGGAAGCTATTTTTGCTTCCTCTTTCTCATTCATACCACTTGTATGTCACAAGCCCCATCTCACATATTCCACTGACCCCGAAAGCCAAAGTCTCTGCCACCACCTCAGCAGCAAAAAACCTCCTTTCATAGAGTGTCTTTCATTGATTTGTTATTGAAATCTCTTGGGGTAAAACTTATTGGTAGAACTTTGTTCACATGCCTGTATGCATAGTAGACACAAAAGAACCAGAGACCCTTTTTGGTGGATTTTAACTTTATAGAGACAGAAAGTATATCCATGGGATATTCTTCAATAATTTAAAGGTTTACAAAAATGCCAAAACAAGAAAACATTTTTATATATATATAGTGTTTTTTATATATATATATGTATATATATAACATTTTATATATATATAATGTAACAAATATATATATATTTGTTACATAAGCTCTTTGGCTGTCCTACATCATTAGATACCCTCAGCTTATACTTAAACCTAACCCTCAAAATACATTATTCTTCCATACTTAAATGTAATAACAGTAACATCAGCTAAGATATGTCAAAATGCTTCAGTTAACCCTTAGAAAAACAAAAATATGTACATCACATATGTCTCTGTAGTCCATCTCAGGAAACTCTTAATAAGTGTGTGATTGGTCGGCTCAATCCCCCTCTGCTGTCAGGACTTTCTTGAGTCTCATTGTGTGTATGTCACAGTCACTTGTTATGACTTGCTACTGAGCATGTTTGATTTAATAGCTTGATGGATCAGCTAAACCTTCTTCATTTGGGTCAAATCAGGTCACATTTATTTCACAGCAAATATAGAGTCCAACAGCACTTAATAGTGTAAATTAAGTGCTGCTTTTCAAAGG
This sequence comes from Glaucomys volans, assembly GCA_020662805.1. Taxonomy (NCBI): domain Eukaryota; kingdom Metazoa; phylum Chordata; class Mammalia; order Rodentia; family Sciuridae; genus Glaucomys; species Glaucomys volans. Next base: position 293,068 of record JAJEJO010049065.1, on the reverse strand, counting down.
GACAACAGTTTTGACTTTGCTCTAAAACCTTAGAGTACTCTATTGGGGTTCAGACTTATAGCATCCTGATAAACTGTAGTTCTAACAGCCACTGAATCTGCTGGTTATTAATTAAGGCCAGGTAGGTGCACAGCAGCCTGGACTAACAAGGAAGACTTCTTTTTCCTATGGCACTTTCTCACAGCTAGAAGCTTTCAAGTCGGTTTACAGAGCCATCAAAACAGGTTTCCCAAAGCAATATGTAATGTCTTCCAGAAGGCCCACTTAGCATTCTGTTTCCAGCGTTAGGAGGTAAGATACCTTCCGCTCTGTAGAGCCTGTCCTGGTATGCTCAGGATTGCTGAACTGAGGAACTTCATTGAGGTGTATCTCTGATATTTTCACGGTATATATCTTCCACCTTCTTGGACTTATAGGTATGCTTTACCAAAGAATCTTGAATTCTTATTTCCTGTTTTCCAGGTCCTAGAAACAATGTCATCAATGTAATGGCCGTGCATGATGGTGAAACAGTAATGGTCATTGCAAAATATACTATGGTATAGAGCCAAATAATTTATGTAACCCTAAGAAAAAATGATTCAGTATTGTACCTGTCATATACGAATGACTTTCGTAGGTATTCTCCACCTACCGAGATCCAGGGGGAAACGTTTATGCCAGATTAACAGTTGTACATTTGGTGCTAAGAGCTCTAGTAAATAATGTACATTTGTAATAACAGCAGCATTGGAAGTCACTGCTTGATTAAGTCTCTCCTAATTTACTGTCCTTTTCCAGTGTCAACTCTATACTCTGCAAGTAACTGTGGTATGTGTTTAGAACCTTACTGAGCTGGATATGAGGCAAATTCAAGTTAAAACTCCATTCATCATTCGATTCCCACAAACATCCTTTCTGATCAGTAGTAGTCCACAGTAGTATTCTAGGTCGCCCGTTTTAGGGTTAGTTCAGAGCTGTTATACAACTATACCAACAAACTTGGTATTTTCCCGTCTCCTACATAGTTTTATCTTGACAAGGAAGGGCAAGCTAAGGTTCACAGTTAATCTCTGTGATATTATTGTAGTAGATATCTTCAAAGTTATGTAGTCTCCACTCAGAGAACCCCTGATTTGTGACTTATCTCAAGACTAGAAATTGGGGAAGATATACAAAATATTGTTGCAATCACTCAAGGCAGTCCTCTGTTCATTAAACCTGAATACTTGGAATTTTATTAAGTTGGCCTTTTTGGAAACCGTCTGTTTGTGCATATGGATTGTTTCATCAAGTTCCCAAAGCCAGTGGTTCCTACAGGTCAGAGAATTCTGATTAGAAATAACAGTAACCATTTCCTCCTGTCTCCTACATCTAAGTGCTTCTATTTGAGTCCTGCCACTCAGTATTCCACTATCAATATTGAAAGAGTATTATCCCCTAGACCTCCTGAACTGCTGTTTACAGATAACTGGATTTTGCCTCTCAAGAAAGCTACACTCTTACATTGCTGGTGGGAGTGCAAGTTGGTGCAGCCACTCTGGAAAGCAGTGTGGGGATTCCTTAGAAAACTTGGAATGGATCCACCATTTGACCCTGCTATCCCACTCCTTGGCCTATACCCAAAGGACTTAAAATCAGATTGCTACAGTGATGCAGCCACATCAATGTTCATAGCTGCTCAATTCACAATAGCTAGATTATGGAATCAACCTAGATGCCCTTCAGTAGATGAATGGATAAAGAAACTGTGGTATATATACACAATGGAATATTACTCAGCCATAAAGAAGAATAAAATTATGGCATTTGTAGGTAAATGGATGATGTTGGAGACTGTTATGCTAAGTGAGATCAGCCAATCCCAAAAATCCAAAGGCCGAATGGTCTCTCTGATAAATGAATGATGATGCATAATGTGGGGGGGAAGGGTGGCAAGAATGGAGGAAGGATAGATAGCATAGAGGGAAGGGAGGGGTGGGGGCGGGGTGGGGGGTAAAAATAATAACAGAATGTGTGACAGATACCATTGCCCTGTGTGCATGCATGAATGCACAGATGGTGTGACTTTACTTTGTGTACAACCAGAGAAACAATAGCTGTACTCCATTTGTGTTCAATGAATCAATAAGTAAATTAAAAAAAAGAAAAGAAAAACAGTGTTATTAGCCGGTGGCTGTGATTCTTGCCTTGAATTGAGATTAGGATTGTGAGCATTTTGTTATTTTTAAAGCTGGGCTGTAAAATTAGAAGCAACTAATTTCATCTTTGAATTCTTCATGCTCTTCACTTCCATGCCAGTAGCCACTGGCTCTCCCAAACTTTTGTTTTCAGTGATCACTTTATTTCAAGTCACTATAGTTAATAATTTGCTACTGCAGGTTATGGATTGCCAGATTTTACACCTCTCTCTCTCTCTCTCTCTCTCTTTTTTTTTTTTTCTTTTCAGAATGTCACCTGGATTTTTAGTCATCAGCCCTTAGCTAGCCAGATAACCTATCTGATTTTCCTGAGATTGTATTAACTTTAATTGCTTCTAATACCAATTTATGTATCAACCAGAATTCCTTTAAGTCACAAAAGCTGCCTCCACCTGGGTAAACTGCAGAAGAGTTTATTAAAGGAATATTGAGTGTGGGACCAGATTATTAGAGGACAGGAAAACCAGGATCAAGGTTCAGTTTCCTGAACAAAACCAAAAACTGTACACAAAACTAGCTTAAAGATAAATTCCCTTTTGCTGCAACATTCACAGTAAGCACTGAGATAAATTATTACTTAATTCAATTATTTCCATGACCAACATTTGGATGCTTCTATTACCATCCTTATGGGCACTGTACAGACCCATCTAACTGCTCACTTCTGAATCTAAGTCTTGCACAACTGACTGGTTAGTGGAACCTGAGGAGTAGAAGACTCTAGATGACTGTGTTGCCAGGTCTTCCCTAGGGGAGTTATGCATCATAAGGTTGGAAATTCATCAAACATAGAAAGGATATCAAAAAATCAGGAAACATTACAAATGGCCACTACATACTTTGGAAATTTCTTCCAAGTTTCTATGGTTACTACATAAATATTTTTTTAGTTTTTGAGTTTCTTGACTAATTCTAAAACATCCTTTGAAGTTAAACCAGGTGGGTTTCATTCTTAGTAAAACAGAGCTTTAGCAATTGCCAGGTTCATCAGACATCCTGGAGAAAGTTTGCCACTTGGCCACCACAGACAGTATGATTCTCTTTCCAGTAATCTGAAAATTTCTACAGCTAATGCCTAAATTTTGTGACACTCTTCAAAGGGATATGCAATGTTTTGGAAAGATAAAGCATTTTGTTTCTTTATACTTATATTTAAAAAATAGTTTTAGGTGGTATGCGTAGGTAGGTATTTTTTTCAGTTTTAGTGATTACGCTTGTGCATTTGTTAATCACCAGTCCCCCCTCCACCCTCAGTTACATCAAGGATATTTTATATACAGTTACTGGTTATAACAGTTACTTTCATAGAATGATGACCATAAAGTTGATTAAAATCAAAAAGCTGCATTGGGCTGGGGTTGTGGCTCAGTGGTGGAGCGCTTGGTAGCATGTGTGAGGCACTGGGTTCGATTCTCAGCACCGCATATAAATAAATGAATAAAAATAGATGTCCATCCACATCTTAAAAGAATTAAAAAATAAATAAATTTTTTTTAAAAAGCTTCATTAAGTTGACTTTCTACTGAGTTCAGATTGAATTTTATTGCTTTTATGTCCTTGGCATCATCTCTGCTTCCTGTATTTACATCTCACTCTCATCAGTGAATCTGTTTCTTCTACCTTCCTCTGCATTTTCTTGCTGCCAAACCTATTATTTTTGGCCTCTGCTACTCTTTCAACTCTGGGTATAGGTATAAAACTAAAGAAACTGATGGTAAACTAAGTAGCAAAGGATGGTTTGTCAAAATAAGTCACATACATTACAGCTTGGAAAAGGAGAGCCTTGAGCCCTTAACTATAAGAAGTATATTGGTTTCCTGATGTCTGTTATCACTAGCCTCATCACATCTGGGTTGTTGCAGAAGGTTACAGAAGATGGTTGGCTCAAAACCTGGCTGCCAGTCAAGGTGATACCAGAAAGTTTCAAAGTTGGATCCTTCCAATCTATCTGAGTCTTGTCCAGATAATGTTTTCTAATGTAGATGACTTCATGAACATTTATTTGAAGTAAAATGTTTCAGGATAAATCTTACATTCAGCATTCTATGTACCTTGAGGTTGATTTAAAAAATAATCCCAGTATTTTTGTCACCATGGTTTTTCATTATTTTTATAGATAAAATGTAATTAATACATTGTAGTAGGAACAAATTAATCACAATAACTTTTTTCTTTTTGCCATTTAACAAGAAGTGTAATGTTTGCATTTGATTCATCTGTGGGGACACGTGGCATTTAAAATAACTTTGTTGCTGAGTTTTTCCCTTATAGTTTACAGCACTTATTCATTTAGGATCTAGTGGGACTTAATATATTCATCACTTTGCTTTTGTCCTCAGTATGTATTCCATTCCTGTGGTTCACATTTTCCTTTTTATATGTATCGTGTGTTGAAAATGAAAATATCTTGTCTGGGGTGGAGCTTAGCCACTTTACTAAACTAAATACTTTAGTTTAGAGCAGGAATTGCTTTCCTGCTCTTAGTTGGCTTTCCTGCTTATTTAAGAATCCTGTCAACAACAATAACAAAAAAAAAGTTTTACATCTACCTTGTTTTCATCGTATACTTTCATAGTTGGTAAAAATCACTTCTTCTCACTTCTATCACCAAAATGCAGTCTTGATTACTCACTTCTATATTCAAGACTCCACAACAATAGTCAAGAGATGAGTGAAAAGAGCATACACATTTAGGAATCAAAGACCTTGAATTTAGTGAAGGAAATTAAACCACTTGAACAATGTCCAAAGCTCAGAAGGAAACTGATGGGCTATCCAAGGCACGTTCTTCCATGGCAATGGCAAAGTATAAGAGAAAGCCCAAGACATAAATCTTGCAAGCTTCTATTTGTGACAGATCTGCTGACATCTCCTAGCAAGTCATGTGGCTGAGCACAAAGTCCAGGGGTTGGGAAGTACATTCCATTTACCATGAAGCTAAAGCATTCACATAGTTAAGCTCAATGTGAATGGAGTGGAAAAATCCAATCCTTCCATGAAGCTCGGGAGAAAGAATGGGTGAATATTAACCAAACAATAACCTATCACACTATACAATCTATATTGGCTACCCTCCCCAGCAACCTTTGTCATATCAATATCCCATTCCATTTTCCTCTTAGCATGTATCACCATCTGAAATTATGTTAATAGTTTTTATCCTGCTATTCATTCATTGAACAAATATCAAATAATGTGTGCAAAGAAGTATGCCAAATTGCTGGATACATCAGTAAATGAAACAATTTTAATTGTCTGTTTCCCCTACTAAAATATAAGTTCTGAGAAAGAACTCCATCTATTTTTTTTGCTATTATATTTGCAGTAATTAGAATAAACCTGAAAGATTGCAGATACTTAATAAAATTTTATTTAGTGAATGAAGATTTGCCATTAAACATTAATCAAACCACATTTTCTCAAATTCCATTTTTACTAGGCAGCCTTCTGATTATGATTTGTTTCTAATACAGGTGTTTTTACAGACAGGTTTGTGAATTTGTGTTACTCTAAGTCTTCTCTTGAGAGAAAGTTCTGTAATTGGTCTTTTTTTTTTTTCTTTTTTTGGTGGGGAGATACCAGAGATTGAACTCCGGGGCACTAGACCACTGAGCCACACCCCCAGCCCTCTTTTGTACTTTATTTAGAGACACATCTCACTGAGTTGCTTAGTGCCTCGCTTTTGCTGAGGCTGGCTTTGAATTCACGATCCTCCTGCTTCAGCCTCCAGAGCCCTGGGATTACAGGCATGTGCCACCACACCTGGCTATGATTGGTTTTTTGACAAATGTGAACTTGTACAGCTGAAAATTAATCCTTGAATGTAGTAAGCTCACCAAGGTAAAACCATCCTGAGCAACTTCTTAAGAAATGATCACCATTGGTTAAATATATTTCTAATTCCCTTGTAAACAGATGCATACCATGTGACACACCATGTCTCATGAGGGTTCTGCTCAGTTTAAATACATTTTCTTCTTTGCTTCAATGATTCTACAAAAAAATACACATTGTTGTGGTGAGGTATTCCTTTTTCATTAGGCTGATACATAGCAACCACACAGGGTATTGATAAATTGCTAAATAAATAAATACCATCACTGAGTTTTGAGTCTGGTGAAACCATACTACTCACTGAACATTTTAGCTCTGTTTCAAGAACTTTGTCTCAGAGAATGTGTTTACCATACAGAACCGAGCATGAACATAAAAAAAAGACTCTCAGAATAGGTGTGTTACATGGAGATGTGAACTACATTATCATCAATCAACCTAGAAAATTTACCAGCTACCCCTCTGGGACAGTAGTTGTTTATTTTTATATTCAGCCCATTAGTGTCTGATAGTATATGGTCTGGAAAATTTCCCATTTCAAACAAGGCATAGAAATGCTTATATATATTTAGGGTTCTTGAATTTTTTTCATGAATTAAGCTGTGCAGAATATTAGATGCCTTTGATCTAGTTATTCAGAGTTCAGAGCTACCATCTGTTGAAGAATATCTTAGTATTTAACTACAGTGGTTCACAACAAAATGGTTATTAACTCATTTATAAACTTGGTCATATAGTACTGTTGTAAAGTAAAAAAGGTTTTGAATAATTCTGCACAAAGACACTTTTTTCCCAGTATTTTCATTGCCAACTGAGTGTTTAGTTTTGTTACATAGATTTTACTTATTCCACTCATTCATTAATAAATATTTATTGAACATTTCTATTTGAGTTATACATAGTAAGCAAAATAAACATGATTCCTACTCATTCAAGGCTTATAATCTAAGTAAGAGATGGAAAATCAAACAGGAAATTGCCACACACAGTGCTAGGAGAAAGGGGGGACTGGGTACAATAGAACCACATGGAATGGGTATTAGCCAAGTCTTAGTGGATCACAGAACCCTTTCCAGCATAATAATATTTAAGATAAAATTTCAGAAATGATGCCTGTCTCCTCTTCTTATCCAAAACATAGGGAAGTCTATCCTGAAAATATGTCCAGAATCTGACTACCTTCATTACTATCACCACTGTCTAAGCTCACACTGTCCCCTTTTGCCTGGAGTTCTGCAAGAACCTCCTAACTGGTATATTTACTTCTGCCTTTACACTCCCAATTCTATTCTCAACATAGTAAGTCAGTCACTTTTTTATTAGAGCTTTATAGTTATGCATAGTAATTGGGTTCATCCCAACAAACTCATACATGCATGGAAATTTATTTCAGTTCTAGCAAGTTATTTTTGAAGCTTAAATCACATTATGGCAATACGTTGCTGAAATCTTGAAGTTGCACCATCTAAATCAGGGTAAAAGCCAGTCATTGCCTTGGCCTGCTGGTGCCTAAGTGATCTGACCTCTTGTTTCTTCTCTCACCTCCTGAATAAGCCAGACATAATGTAAAGTACTACAACATTTTCATTGGTTTTTAAAGTCACATAATATTCCCTTCACTGCTTTCAAAATTTCATTAAACTTAATCTGTGGGTGAAATTGAAAAATGAGCATCATGATTTAATAAGCACAGTTATGAACAGAGTACACTTTTTTCATATTTGACCTACATATCATTTTGAGGTATCTTTCTCAGCTACGACAGCCATTAAAATCTAGAATTAAACTACGTTAAGAGCCAAACTTTAGAATTGCTGTATAGCAAAGTACTAAACCAAGATCTTCAAATATAGTTTAATTGTATTAGTCTCAGTTTTGGAAGTCATATTTTACAGTGTGCATAATATGTGAGTAAAATAATATGTACTCATAAAATAATAAGCATTTCTTTGGGGTTCTATGTTTCTATTTTAGAATGATCGTTTCTTCCACATCTTATCTGAGAAAAGATACCCCTAAAGATCTTCTAAAAAGAAATAACATAAAGCAGATCACTTTTAGGTACTTGTTGAGAGAATTTCACTTTCTTTATAAAGACTATTACTATTCAATTTGTTTACCTATTTCTCTTAGCTGGAAGACATGATCGAAACAAAAATGAAGATGAAAAGGAATGAAAAATGGTTGTCATCATTGATTGGTACTACAGTGATTTCAGGACGAGGTGTAAAGTTAATTTAAAGTGAGATCAGCCAATCCCAAAAATCCAAAGGCCGAATGGTCTCTCTGATTAATGAATGATGATGCATAATGTGGGGGGGAAGGGCAGCAAGAATGGAGGAAGGATAGCTAGCATAGAGGGAAGGGAGGGGTGGGGGCGGGTGGGGGGTAAAAATAATAACAGAATGTGTGACAGATACCATTGCCCTGTGTACATGTATGAACGCACAGATGGTGTGACTCTACTTTGTGTACAACTAGTGAAACAATAGCTGTACTCCATTTGTGTTCAATGAATCAATAAGTAAATAAAAAAAAAAAGTCTCACGCCCTTAGACATTGACATAATACAGGACAGTATTTCTTTTGTTTCATTGATATAATGTTGATAGGAAAACTATAAGCTCAGAGAGTTTAGCAAAGAGCCATTAAGAATTATAAGGTTTCTAGCAGTTCAGGCTAGGTTGCTTAGAGAGCAGTCAAGAATGAAATTTATTTTTAAAGGAACAAATGGTAGGCTGTTATTCACTTCTCCACAGAACAGGATTTAGATGAAAATAAATATAAATAAATTCATCTATAAGTCAAACATTTATCATATTTATATGATGCAGAAGTAATATAAACCTTGACCCCCATTTTCAGGGACTCGTGAGTCTAAATGTATGTTAAAATTAGTGCATTTTGTAAGATAGTGTATACCTAATTGTTTGATACATAGTTGTGATTCAGCATATCAATGCTATAAGTATTCAGAGAAACATCAAGGAGGACTGAAATTTAACAGGCAAGACTATGTAAAGAACACAGTTCTTCACTAGCATGGAAATGACAGACAGCACTAATTACCTCCACATATGAAGTCTCCCTTTTGCCTTCCTCATAGAGCCTTAAGATTACTAAAGGTTGCACTGTGCAGTTCCACACACATTCCCCAATACCTCTGAAGCCTGGGCGGCCATGTCACCTGGCTCTGGCCTCTGAGGTTCCACTGGGAGACTATTAAATGAGGCATCCAAGAAAGCTATTGTTTTCCTGGTAGAAATTTAGGGCTGAATAATTTTGGTGACATGCCTCACCTAGCTGCTCCCTGCTTTCCTTTCTGGATCCTAGACTGATGCCTGAAGGTGCAACAGTAATTTTATAACCAGGAAAAAAGAAGAAATACATATACATATGCTAAAGATACCCATGTGGAATAGACAGGCTGGTTCCCTTGAATGAGCAGCTCTAGCTTGCTCGTCCCCAGGGACATGGTATGTTAAATAATAACCCTTGTCTAAACTGCTGTTCATCAGATTTGTTACACATAGCTGACTGCATTTGTGACAGATTAAAAATGGTTGGAATTTTGATAAGTAAAAAAAAGGAAGGGGAGAAACAAGCATCAAGTCACAAGTGATATCAACAATATGGGCACAGAGTTCACAATCAGAAATGGGTGTTAGAGACTAACACACATGGGACTAAGGCCCTGAGTGAAGTTGTATCAGCTCAGCTAGTTTTAAATATATAAACCTTCCTCATTTATTTTGGGAAAATATTTTAAATTATTTTCTCTGAATCCATTTGAAAGAACATGGCATTCTTCTATCCCTTTCTCTTAAATGAAAACAGAATTTCATATTCCATGTTTTTGAATGTCTTTAGTAGTCTGTCAGTCAGTTGTAGACTTCTGCACCCTATTTCTGTTATTTAAAGTGCTCAGTTGCCATCAAGGATAATCTATTAGAATAAATTTGTGTCTCTTTTGAAGAAGTTTATACCACATAAATGCTGTATTCAGACAAGAATGAGTCACCTGAACTGGATGTAGTTTGTCAGCAACATTATGACCAAGAGCCCATTATATAATATATTGACATCCAGCATTTTCCCAAAGGAATCTTGTTATTTTTTTTAAGTATAATCATCTTGCCAGGCAAGGTTGCATATGACTATTATCCCAGCAACGTGGGATGCTCAATCCAGATATCAAATTTGAGGCCAGCCGTCACAACTTAACAAGACCCTCTCTCTTAAAAGAAAAAAAAAGAAAAAGAAAAAGGCTAGGGATGTAGCTTACTGGATTCAATGCCCAGTAACAAAAATAAAGAAGCATGACCATCTTACAGTTTTCTTAGCTCTACTATAGTAGTCCCTGATTTAAGTTCAGAGAATATCCTCAGAAGTAATTAAATAAAGTAGTGAGTATGTTAGTTTGTGTTCAATTAAAGTGGAAGATATGTCAGTATCACAAAAGGGATAAAGCCAAAATGATGTAGTTTAATAAAAGTGGATACACATTGAACTTGCCTCTGGAGAGAAAGGGATAAGTAGATCTTTCATGGGAGAAATAGTGGGAATCGCTGAGATACGTCATTCTCTTGTTCCTCAGGGGAAATGAAAGAACGAGTGTTATGTATCTACACGTTGAAGTACATTTGATCTGCTTTGATGGTTAAAATTAGTGTGTTCTAAATTTCAGATGTAGACTAAGCTCCATTTACTTGCAAAGTTAGATTATGGGTTTAAAAAGTACCTACTGAAGGCATTGATGACACTGGGATTTTTATTATACTTAAGGTTATTATCCCAAGACATGATGTTGAAAATGCCCTTCCAGGAATCCAAAAGATCTCTGATTGATGAGTTCCGTTATGTGTTTATCGCAGCATGATCCATAATACCATGAAATCCTTAGCAACTTCTCATTAAATACAGAATTGTTAAGAGTACATAACTAGGAAGAATGATCAAAGGACCACCCTGAATCAATGGCTTCCTCCTCACTGGGGGGTGGGGGGCATGTATTGGCAAGGAAAAAGCATAAATCAATATATTCATTAAATATATTAACATATTTAATAATACATTTAGTCTTAATAGTAAATATTAATTAATATAATCATTAAGTATTCCTGTGCCTTTTATAAAGCCTTTTTTTTTTTTTAAGGAAAATTTTTGAACCAATCATTAAACCATGAGCGGAGGCATGCTTGTGCCACTTAAAAGATTCTTATATGTATGTTTCACTCATCATGTGTAGATCCAGCCTGTCTGGCAGTTAACTGACTTAAATGAGTTAGCAGAATAGCTTCCCTGTAGGTATTAACTAATCAGTGGAGGTCCTTTTGGAGTTGCCATTTCTGTTTTGGAAATGTGCTACAAATAGACAGATGGATGGGTAATGGTACCTCATAACAATCTAAGCTATGCACATTCTAACTAGTAAAGGCAAGTTCCATAGAACTGAGAATAAAAACTTAACAGTTGCAGTAACTGCTGAATGAATTTTTTCTTCTTTTTTAATAAAAATTGGGTGTTCAGTGGAAGTATTTAGCAAGAACCAGGGAGTCTTTGACCTGTTTAAGTATGTTATCTATACAATAGTATCTATGTATCTTTTAAACTTTATCTTTGACCTTTTTACTTTTTGCCTTCAAAATAATATAACCTGGAATATAAGAAAACTAATGGGACACTGAATTTTGTGTAGCAAGTGGTGGTAAAGAGCAGATTTTGGTACCACACTCTGAAACACCATCTTATTGTTCCTCCATATTGCAACTCAGATAACAGAAGTGTAATATTCCATGGCCTTGAAAAAGTTATTCTGGCATGTGAATGCTAATGACCCAGAGAATTGCCATTCTCTCTTCCCACTGTGAAAAGTGAATTGCATCAAAGCATCTGTAAAGCAAAAAACCAAAATGATTATTCCTTTCTTTGCTGAAGAAACTCAGTTCCACTACTACTGCACTCCTCTCCTCCAGCCCTGATGCCAGTAATTGCAGATTCAGATTTACCACATAGAGTCTTGACCCATAGCTATACCCAAAGAGCAACCACATCCAAGACACAGGAGTAAAGCCAAAAATAATGAAAGACTCTCTATCTGAAAAGATTCTTATTTAAGATCTCAGGTGAGCCTATAGAATTGTAGACTCAGGCAATCAGACATCAATCAGACATTCAGTTCCTTTTCATTTGCCTTGTATTTCTTGAAGTTGTACCAAGAAGTGCTCCAACAGAGAGCAAACAGAGATGACTGCTTAAACAGCATCTTTGCTCCACAGGAAAATTTTCTTTTAAGTAAACAGTATTTCAATTCCTATGTAGATTTCACTGTGTGTAGGTATGAAATAGACCTAAAATCAAAAGACAAATTAATGATTCAACATATTTCTGAAAGCAGAGGAGTCATTAAATCTTATTTGCCTTGAATTTAGTTAAGAATTAGTGGTCTCATAATGAAGAATAGACTGTTCAAGATACTGTTACCAGAAATGCACAAAACTAACTATTCCTGTCTCTCTGTTTCTCCACTGAGCATATAAATTCCAGGGAGGGGGCATCTAATTGGATTCGTTTGGGTTATAGCCTGTTCCTTGGCCAGCGAAAGGCAGGATTCTTAATTGCAGTGCAAAGAGTAAGAAATAATGAAATTTAAGTTGCCATTAGAAAGGAGAAATAAATGCTGGAAGCTGAAAAGGAATGAATGTTGAATATAGCTTTTTATTCAGTTTGTATAGTTTACCAGGCATTGTGTTTCACGTGCATTATCTTGTTTAATTCTTAGTATAGGCCTAGTACTCAGATACTTTTAAAATCTTCATTTTGTAATTTAGAAAATTAAAGCTTTGAGAAAGGTTCGATAATTTGTCTCATACCACTAGAGAATGGTAAAACTGGGACTCAAGAGAGAACACTCCTAACAGCTAGACTCCAGACTCCTCTTGGTAGACTGTATCGTCACTGCTGGTGCTATTTCCTGAGCCTCTCTCTCAGGAGTAAAAAAGACAAAACAAAAAAGATTTTTAAAAATGTAATAGGTAAATGTATTAAATTCACTTGTAGTCCTAGTGGACTACCGTATCATATAAAGGTTCTCTATTAGAATCAAACTTTGGGAATAAACGTTATATACATGCATACTGCATATATATGCAAATAATTTTTCTCTGATACAATTCATTGTTTTGTGTCTTAACAGAAATTTATTAGTCAATGAATCTTCATCCTGCAGATCAATCTTTATAAGCAGATTTATACCCTCTTGGTTTGCAGGGAAGAGATTAGGTGGGGACAGAGGTTCCCTCATTCTCTGGTCACTTAGTGACTGCCATCTGGAGATACTGATATTCCCAATTCCAAGAAGGAAACCAGAAGAGTGTAATGGACCTGGTAGTCTTGAAACCAGGGCTTGTTATCCTTGGCATAATTGGCATTTAGGACTAGGTAATCCTTTGCTGTAGGGAGCTATACAGTCATTGTCAGTACCCAGTAGGTGCCAGTAGCAATCTCCTGCTTGTAGTGATATCCAAAATGACTAACCACAGAACCACTGCCAGTTTTCTCAATAACTTGCCTCTTATCACTAAGATAAATGTTGTACATTACAAATTTAGTTTTCCAAGGGATCTATGTAAACTATTCTGAATGTTTTTCAGTTGTTTTCCCTCCCTTCCCACCCATACCTCTACTCTGCCCACACCTTTTTCTGAATTAATCTTCTAGAAAAAAGGGTCTTGCTATTGAACAGAATACTTTTCCTTGTCCTTTCCATCTCTAGGAGATTAATGCTTTTTACTAATTCCATAGCCATGTCTAATAATGAGCTGGTACTAGTATAGCCTTATCCGATTATCTTAGGTCAGATGCTCCCTTAAGATGGAGATTTGCGTATAGGAAACTCATTAGGGCATACCTAGAAGACCAACACCAGTGGGAGAAGGACGCAGGACAAAGGGAAACATTGCAGTACAGTTTCACAAAGGCTTCTGCTGATTTGCTAGCAATGTCTTAGCATCATCTCAAGTTACCTTTTGAAGGTGTTAAATCCTCCGGGAGAATGCAACCATAGCAATAACTCCCTGTTATCCAGACTTAGATTCTATTTCCCCTCGACGCAGCACACTCTCAAACATAGTCTCCTGCCTCCTGTTGATACGTGTTGACTAGATCCTGTAGTTGCTCTAAGGTGCAGCCCCTTTCTTCTTTTAGCTGACACAGCACTTTACAAGCTGGATTGCGGTGTAATTTAATCCATGCTGTTGGTCTGGGACCCAGGTGAGAGGTGGGGATAGATCTTGGTGGGAGTAGTGGGAGTGTTTGTTGTATCGTATTACAAGGCAGAGGGCTGTTTACTATATTAAAGCAGCAGAGGAATATATATTCTCTAGGTAGGAATATATATATACATCAGATTTTAATAAGCTAAAGTGGCTTTGTTTATCATTTTAAGTTCTCTTTAAAAATAATTCCTTATAATCATTATATAATTAAATTTATGTGCTATTAAAAGATCTGTTTATAGACTGTATGCTGTATAGAAAATTATGTGTGAGCTAATTGGGTGTCATTAAATTGAAAATATTTAGATTGGATTATTCTTAAAGACTGATAATTATGGGAAAAGGAAAGGAATTATAGAATTTATATTTCTTATCAAGAAGATTTTATTCCCCCACCCAGATGCAGAGCATGTGTTTTGTTTCTTTCTTTTTTTTCTTTTATTTAATTTTTTGATTAATTGAACACAAATGGAGTACAGCAATTGTTTTTCTGGTTGTACACAAAGTAGAGTCACCCCATCTGTGCATGCATACTTGTACACAGGGCAATGATGTCTGTTACACATACTGTTATTATTCTTACCCCCCAACCTCAACCCCACCCCTCCCTTCCCTTTATGCTCTCTATTCTTTCTCCATTCTTGTCATCATTCCACCCCACATTATGCATCATCATTCACTTATCAGAGAGACCATTCGGCCTTTGGATTTGGGGGATTGGCTAATCTCACTTAGCATAATAGTCTCCAACATCATCCATTTACCTACAAATGCCATAATTTTATTCTTCTTTATGGCTGAGTAATATTCCATTGTGTATATATACCACAGTTTCTCTATCCATTCATCTATTGAAGGACATCTAGGTTGGTTCCACAATCTAGCTATTGTAAATTGAGCAGCTATGAACATTGATGTGGCTGCATCACTGTAGTAATCTGATTTTAAGTCCTTTGGGTATAGGCCAAGGAGTGGGATAGCTGGGTCAAATGAATCCATTCCAAGTTTGCTAAGGAACCTCCACACTGCTTTCCAGAGTGGGTGCACCAACTTGCACTCCCACCAGCAATGTATGAGTGTACCCTTTTCCCCACATCCTCGCCAACACCTGTTGTTGCCTGTATTCTTAATAAAAGACATTCTAATTGGGGTTCTTTTTGCTTCTCTTCCCTTTTTTTCCTTCTCTTTTTTAACTTTATTTTTTTCATTAATTTTTTTGACAGTGATAAATTTTTTAAAAAAAAATTTTTTCATACATGTATATAGGGTAGTAATATCTGTCTCAATCTACCATCCTTCCCATCTCCTCCTGCCCCACCTCTCCCCTTATTCCCCTTTGTACAATCCAAAGTTCCTTTATTCTTTCCCACCTACCCTCCACTATGGATCAGCATCTGCTTATTAGAGAAAACATTTGGCCTTTGGTTATTTGAGATTGGCTTATTTCACTTAGCATGATCTTCTCCATTTCCATCCATTTCCTTTTAAATGCCATAATTTCATTCTTCTATAAGGCTAAATAGTATTCCATTGTATATGTGTACCACAATTTCTTTATCCATTCATCTGTTGAAGGGCATCTACATTGGTTTCATAGTTTAGCTATTGTGAACTGAGCTGCTGTAAACATTGATGTGGCTGCATCGCTGTAGTTTGCTGATTTTAAGTCCTTTGGGTATAAACTGAGGAGTGGGATAGCTGGGTCAAATGATGGTTTTATTCCAAGTTCAAGTAGGTTTTAATATGGTAATCTAATATCTCCAGACTATTTCTAGTCCAAAATGTTTGGTGAAGAAGTATTATTTTCACCTAAATGCAAAATTCATGTCTTGATCCAAGGACTCTTCTCCTGTTTCTGGACTGATAATAGTATTGCCAGCTCTACCAATGCATCTGTTCTCATCCCTGCATCCTTCCCTTTGAGAATATGATCATATGAACAGGTTGGGGTACCAGTGAAGAAGGGAGTAGAGCTATCACAAGCTAAATCTTAAAGTTGGAAAGGGTGGGGAAGCTGGTCTTTAAGTAATAAGTGGAAAAGAATGACATGGTTTCCCTGAAATCCTTTCATGTTCCTTGCCTAACATGCAAGTTCTTTTCAAATAATTAGACTTTAAAAAAGTATTTGGTATATTAGGACTCTCTAGAGGAACAGAACCAATAGGGTATGTATACAAAGAGACTTATTATAAGGGATTGGCTCACACAGTTACAGAAGCTAAGAGGCCCCAAGATCTGAAGTCAAGTGGGAAATCCAGGAGAGACAGTGTTATAAATTCCAGAACTAAAACCTGCAGGCTGAAAACCCAAGACAAGTTACTACATTAGTCCAAGTTCCAAGGCCAGGAAAAAGCCATGTCCCAAAACAAGTAGTTCAGAGTGAAGAATTACCTTTCACTGGCCTTTTTGCTCTAGTCATATCTTCAATTTATTGGATGAGGTCACACATTAGAGAAGCAACCTCCTTCACTGATTCACATGTTAATCTCATCCAAATATACACAGACACTTCCAGAATAATCTTTAGCCAAATGTCTGGGTAACCCATTCCCAGTCAAGTTGATACATAAAATTGTTCATACGTAAAATTAACCATTATGATTATATAATGACTTGTTGCATGATTTTGGTTTATCATACATTTTTTGAACCTCTATCATGTGTTTAATACCTTGGCTAACATGAAAATTAAGAGACAATTATTTTCCCCCTGGGAACATGACATTCATACTTCCTCTTTTAGGACTTGAGCTAAGGAGAAATATGATATATCCAAAACAGAATTCTTGATTTCTACCACCTATTGCCTGCCAAATTTGATCCTTCACAAGTCTTTACTATCCCAATAAATGGCACCAGTTACACAGACCCAAATCCCAGAAGTCATACTCTTTTACAATTAACATATAGTCTTCTGATAAGACTGAAAAATATACTCCAATTATTATTAAATTTATCATCTTTTGCCATCTCTCCATTACATCCTCTCTAGCCCAAACCCCTGAGGTCTTTCACAAGGTCAAAGATGCCTTCAGTAGATCTCCTGAGTGTATCATCCATCACTATTTTCTCTCCTGTGTCACAAGGGCTACCATCATCTTTACCCTGGACTGCTTGCTTCCACTCTCACATCCACTCCCACCCCCACTTCAGGACATTTTCCTTATAGCAGCTAATCTTTTCCAAACATAGATCATCACATTTCCATATTTGATAATCTTCCAAAAGTTTTCCAAATGTTACCTCTTGAGAAAAGCCAACCATAACCACGTTAGGTAAAATAACTCCACACTATCCTCCCCAACCTGTCCTGTTCTACCACCAGGACCTTATTTGTGTCCTAGTAACTTAAATCTTCTTATTTGCTGTTCAAATGATGGTTGGCCTTCCAAGGCATCAAATGAAGTGCCTTAGAAGAAAAAAGTCTGTGTTCCCAGCACATGCAAAGAGCCTGATGTTTTGTAGGCACTCAGTAAATATTTGCAGGACAAATGAGAGTGGAGGTCACAGCAAGGACTGAGCCTCGAGTGATTCCTCTTACTGAAATCATTCTTTTCAGCATTGTCCAAGAAAAAACTGTGCTTGTTCTGTTTCTCTGTTTTATGGAGGACCCCCTGCACTGTCTGCATCTCACATGTCAATTTTATATTGAAAAAAAAATGTGTTGGTGTGGTCCTCGGCTGTGCCTTCCGCTGCTAGCAGGCTTCTGCCTCCCACGTCAGTGCTGCTTGTCACTGGCAGATGAATATAATTTTTGACCATGAGAAAATAATGAGATTCTCAGTTCTAGGGTACTCTAGGATTTTCCATAATGTTTTGAATGAAATGAATTAACTTCTTTCACTTTATGGAAGTGGCTCTGAATGTCATTAAAAACATACATGCTTGTGACTATATTTCAGTATTTAACATCTTGTGTTAATTTGGCTTTTTTTAATCCCATTGTTAACCACTTTTGCCTGGTTGGACCACCCGTATTTGGGTTTCTATGGAGTGTTGCTTTATGGTTAGGTTCTTTTTTCTGGTGGATTTTCCTACCTTGTGTACAAATGTCTGTATTTATAAGGGGAAAAGTACCACACTAGGTACCAAATTTTATGCTCCAACAATATTAATATTTTGTTAGGTTTCCTCCTTCTAAGGGAAAAACTCCCTAAATTAGTAGAAAGAATGCTTTATTCTAGGTTAGAAGCAGAGGGAGCATGCTCAGCTTCTAACCTCTTAGAGACCTCCGTCATTGCCACTTCCCTATTTCCTGCACTTCCTTCTTTAGTATCTTTAACTCTTTCAAACAAAATGTATTTGCCAAGGCCAGCCATCTGTCTAGCACTATAAGACTTGTGAAATAAAGCACAGGCCAGCAAACGTGGCTAACAAACCAATTCTTACTGAGTGTTTTTAAATAGTTTTATTGATACATCCCCACCATCATTTGTTAACATATTATCAATGGCTGCTTGTGTGCTACAATAGCAGATTTGACTCACTGTGACAGTGACCATATGGCTCTCAAAGCTTAAAATATATTCTATCAGACACTCTACAAAAATTTGCCAACCCTGGGGATATAAAGCATCACCTCCATTCCCATAGGATTTATGAATTAATTGGGTTGATTGTTAAGACACAAGGGAATATTACTCAGCCAAAAAGAAGAATAAAATTATGGCATTTGCTGGTAAATGGATGGAGTTGGAGAATATCATGCTAAGTGAAATAAGCCAAGCTCAAAAACCCAAAGGCCAAATGTTTTCTCTGATAAGTGGATGATGATACATAACAGGGGGGAGGGGAGGGGTGACGAGGGGGCAAGAGAAGAATGGAGGAACTTTGGATGGTGTAGAGGAAAATGGGAAGGGAGGGGTTGGAGGAAGGAAAGATAGTAGACTGAGACAGACAGTATTACCCTATGTATATATGATCACATGAATGGTGTGAATCTACATTGTGCACAATCATAGAAATGAAAAGTTGCATCCCATTTGTGTACAAAAAATTTTTTAAAAAGCAAATAGGAAAGTTAAAAAAAAGACATGAAACAATTAGTGAATCGATAAAGACTAATTGATACTGCAGAGATAGACACTACAAAATGTTATTGGAAAATCACATTCACAGAGGAGCTGATTAGAATGTTGAAGTGCAGAAAGATTTCTTAAGCTACCTTCTTCTCTCATTCTATAGTTTTGTGTTGTTTTTAGAGTCCCAGTTATGCTTTAAAATTAAAAAATGTTCAAAACTTTGTTAGTAAAGCTTTTCCCAGATATATGGTCTCCAGAATTCCTGGGAGAAATAAAACAGGATTCCTAAGATTAGCATATTGTCTAGATTGACGCCTAGCATATTATGTTCTCAGTTGTTGTTTAAATAAAGAAAAGAACCTACACATCATAAAGAAAAGGAAATCCTATGCACCTACATAATAATAGCTAATATTATTGAATGTTCATAATGTACCATGCTAGCTCAATTCACAAATGGCTAAGCTCTGGAACCAACCTAGATGCCCTTCAACAGATGAATGGATAAAGAAAATGTGGTATATATACACGATGGAATATTACTGAGCCATAAAGAAGAATGAAATGATGGCATTTGTGGATATATGGATGAAACTGGAGACTATCATGCTAGTGAAATAAGCCAATCCCAAAAAACCAAAGGCCACATGTTCTCTCTGATATGTAGATGCTAACACACAATAAGGGGCAGGGGATAGAAGTTAATTGGATTAGACAAAGGGGAATGGAAGAAGGGGAGGGATGTTGGAAGAGTGAGAATAGGAAAGACAGAATGAATCAGAAATAACTTTCCTATGTTTATATATGAATGAATGACCAGTGTAATTCCACATCATGTACAACCACAAGAATGGGAAATTGTACTCCATGCATGTATAATATGTCAAAATACGTTCTACTGTCCTACATAACTGAAAAGAACAAATAAAAAATAAATTTAAAGTGCCATGCTAAGATGGTGTTTCTCAGTGCAAAACATCCTGATATGTTAAGGATTAAACAGTAATATGCAGGTAAATGATTTTGCTCAGTGCCTAACATATAGCACATTATAAATGTTTTATATAAGTTTTTACTGCCATTATTTACTAGAAATTGAATATTTTTCCCAGAGATAGAGCTAATTATAGAAAAGCAGATCAATTGATTTATATCACTCTCTGAATTACATGTTAGGAAGATGTCTGAGCAGAGGAAAAGGGACCAAGGGGATGGTGGTGGGGAGGAGAAATACTAGGGAATGATATTGGTCAAATCATTGTTATACTGTGCGCCTGTGCAAATATATGACATCAAATCCCATTCTTATGAACACCTGTAATACACTGATAAAGAATGAAAAAAGTTATAAGGGCAATGAAGTTACTTCTGTATTTAAGTAATTTTTTGAGTAGTAATTCATTCTTAAATGGTTCTGATCCTAATTTCCCACCCCACCCCCCATGGATTATGACAGTAGATGGAAGGTGAGATGGAAGAGTAAAATTTCTTTGAAAATGAAAAAGAAGAAGACATTTGTATTTTGGATTTTGAGATATTTTGTAATGATCTTAAACTAGCAATTGTTTCATCAACATAGAAACGTTCATTTTATTTGGTTATGTTGATTGTCAATAATAACCCATTAGTGTCTTTTTGGTAACAACAGAAATTATGGTATATGAAGCTGCACCAATCAAAAGCTTACTTTTATAAAAACTTATTTTAACAACAAAAATTTTAAAAATATTGCTCAAGGAATTTTCACAAAGGAATCACGCCTGTGTAACCAGCACCCAGGTCAAGAAGCAGATTATTTCCAACATCCCCAAGCCTTGCTCCCCAAAACCACTGCCTCCTTCCACTCAAAACCACTTCCCCAAGGAAACCACTCTCTTGCCATAAGGAGCATATATTATAAAGACTAATTGAAAAGAATTCATTAGCATATTCTTTTTTAAATTTTTTTTTATTTTTACAGACTTCATTTTGATTCATTGCACACAAATGGGGTACAACTTTTCATTTCTATGGTTGTGCACGATGTACATTCATACCATTCATGTACACCATGCACAACCATAGCATATTCTTTCAATAAGTCCACAGATGTCTTTTGAGAACAATCTGGTTTTTTAAGAAGAGAATAGTCTTCTGACACTGAAGCATTTCATCCTAAACATGTCAGAGTACTTTCAACTTCATAGGTAATGTGTTTGGACATGTTTAGTATGAAAGCCTTCAGGCATAGACAGTTATATTCCTCTCTTTAAAAGAGTAATAGGGAGTGTAAGCACCTGAAAAGTTCATGATTGAAAAAAAAAGACATCAGTCTGCTAAAATATTGCTAAGATGCCCATCCCTTTATACTTAGCTAGATATGGAAATGTAAAAAGGGAATTTCAACAATTTTTTGGTGTGTATCTACCCTATGCATTCAGGTAATTTTACTTTTGCATTTTTCAGTAATATCTATGATAGAATTTGTATATCTCCTCCCCCTCCCTTTTCTGCTGCCAAGGCTGTGCTACTTTACTCTCACAATTGCATATGTCCTTTTTCTTTAAATAATGTATGAATATTCAAGAAAATGCTTTGAAAGATACCATTCTATTTCTTGGAGTTATCTCCCCATACTAATTTTTTCTTGTTTCATTTCATTATATATATATATATATATATATATATATTTAAAATTACTTCAGACCAACAAACAAAATAAGTGTCATTATGATTTTTGCTCCCAACTGTTTACTTTGGCATCTTTTAAAAATATTTTTTGTAATTGTAGATGGACAGCATGCCTTGATCTTATTTGTTTTTTATTTTTATGTGCTGCTAAGGACCAAACCCAGTGCCTCACATGTGCTAGGCAAGCTCACATGCCACTGAGCTACAGCCCCAGCCCTACTTTGGCATCTTGATGCAAGGCTTCAGTTGTAGGCTAAAGAGCCAGAAGCTCAAGTGGAAAACAAGAATGTGGTGGGCAAGGTTGAGATTTGAATTCAAAAAGAGCTTTATGTTTTCCCCAAGACCACATTAATGCGGGTCCAAGGCCTAAATGCCACCACCAACACGTTTTAACAAACTGCCTTTTCTGCTTCCTTTAAGTGGTGTGTATCATCTTGTATGTGTACATCTTTCAATAAACTTCTCTTCCCTTTCAACAACCCTTTAAGCTGAAAACAAGTTCTCAAATTTGAGTTTGTGTTCAATACTTTATGGCACATGTTCACACAATAGAATTGTATTTTGTGATTTTCAAAATCGGAAACAATTTAAGTGTTCATCAGTAGGGAACTAGTTAAATTAATCATGTTTCAATGGAATGCTATACATTCATGTAAAGAAATGATACTTACCTATATTTGTTGGCATGATTGCAAATTCACCTAAATCCTATGAACCTGTCTATTTAAATACACTTTGCGAGGTGTCCTTCTGTTTATATGTGTATTACAAATATATTTAAGCAAAAGACAAAGATGACTGCTCTTTTCTGGGAAATGAAATTAGGAGAGATTATGCTTCTTGCTTTATACTTCTTTTTCTTGTTATATGATATATTTTGTCTTGGCTTTAAAAAAGAGGCAATTTAAACAGATAGTTGTATTGTGTGTAGTGTTTTATAGGTCCAGAATTCCAACATTCTCTCTTTAGCTTTTAAAAGTATGTTTCAGATCCTCTCCAGAACTTTGGCTAGAACAGCATGCATTTTGACATGAGTGTACCAGACAGGTACAGGTTGGAGTTTTAGTTTCCCATTTGAGTCATACTCCATTTAAGAGGAAATGCTGACCCATGAAGTCTATGTCAGTGCTATCAGGGTCAAGGAGAGTTTTTTATCTCAGTTTCCTATTCATTCATCTGGGTCTGTTTTGTGACTTTAAAAGGATTAGAGAAACATTTACACTGAGGATTAAGGAACCTTTTCACACAGCTCAACCCATAGAAATATAAATCCACAGATTTTAGAAAGGGATTATGTGAAGTCAGAGGGGTAAGAAGACTACATGCACCTGGTTCTTGTTTTCTACTTGCTGAAGAAGGCACTTTGAGACAATGGGAACAGAAATGTTTGTGTAAGCAAGAGCATGTTTTTCAGAGACATGCTGTGATGTATTCCTGAGCAGAATGAGCATAAGAAGAAATGCCAATCCAGTCATAATTGGTTTGTTGAAAATAAAGTAGTATGGAAACTAATTTGTCTTTCAAATATATTATCTCCATCATTATTTATTTAATCTTCCATATATGTTACTTCTCAACCATTATTTTTTTATACATTTGGAGTCCCATAAAGATTGAACTTATTCTTCCTGGATATAAATCAAAGACAGCAGTATAACCTCTTGTAATGTAAATGAATGTTGATTTTCTCCACAGTCATCTGAACTGGAGATAGAATAAACACCCTTGGGAAATGACAGTGCAAAGAAATAGTACCTAAATAGGAACTGTGGCAGATTGTATTTTCCAAAAATACAATGCCCACAGAGGTGTTTTTCCTTTCCTTGAAACTGAGGTTGAACTTTATGACTACCTCAATAATAGGATGTGATGGATATGATAAAAATGACTTAAAAGCTAGATCACAGGAGGCATGACTTCAACCTATCTTTTTCTCTCTTGGAACCACTCCCTTTGGACCTAGGCACCAGCCTGTGAAGAAATTCAAACTGTCCTAAATAGGGGGCCCATATGCAGAGTAACTGAGGGCTCCAGCTTCCAACACCAGAGAAGCCATTTTCAAATTTTTAACCACAGAATTCATGAACATAATAAATGGTGACTTTACACCACTGAACTATGGGGTAGTTTTGTAGCCATAGTAACAGGTACAGGGCCACTTCTTAACTCAGAGATGAATGAGAAAATATGTGCAGAAAAGGACAAGATCATCCTTTGAAGGTAATTTTCTAACTTCATGGTGGGACTTGGATCCAAAGAGTAATTTTAAAAGGTATCTATGTACCTAGTACTTCCTTAAACATACATAGAGAAGCTGGGCATGGTGGCACACGACTGTGATTCCAGCAACTCAGGAGGCTGAGAGAAGAACCTCAAGTTTGAGGTCAGCCTCAGCAACTTAGCAAGGCCCTAAGCAACTTTCTTTCAAGGCCCTGTCTCCATAGAAAAATTAAAAGGAGTGGGAATGTAGTTCATTGGTAGAGCACGTCTGGGTTGAACCCCCAGTACCCCTCGAATAGTACACAGAGAAAAGTGACCAGAGGACTGGTTATTTAAAAAGCAGAATACTTCCATGCTTTTCAGAGAGATTTCAATATGCTATTAACTATTTCTTCCAGTTTTACAAGCACATTATTAGTAAGGCCTTAAAGAAACAAGTCTAAATTAGTATTCAGTGCCTTAAATAGATCTAACATAATTAGGGAAATGAATGAGCCTTAATAAACAAGGATTTTAGATGCTAGTAATTAAAAACCTTGACAAATTTTCTTATTCATAAATAATAATTTTTAAATAATTTATAAATTTCAAAGTTATGTATTTTTAAAATATTTTTATCAATTATTAATTTACTAACTCTCTTATATTCCTTCACTTAGGTTTGTTACAGCTGGGTACCATAAAAATAAAGTCAAACCTGCTATCTGTTATTTAGTATTACATACTTCCCTCCATTTAATGTGATATTGTCTTTCATTAACAGATGATGTAAAATGTTAAGAATACCATTTCAGTTCAGAATAGTTTATAACATAATTTTTAGTTTCTTTTCATTCTTTTGTGTCCTATGTACATATTATTTTTAGAAAGCAAAGATACTGTTTGACTTCTGAAAGTTTTTTGTATTTTAATATTTTTTATAAAATGATTGCCAGAATAAAGTTAGTAATTATCTCTTCTATTTTTGTTCTTTATTCAATAAATTCAACAAACCTTTAGTTAGCCTACTATGTGCCAGGCACCACTTTAGGTCTTCAATTACAGAAGTAGATACATCAGAATCCCTGTTTTCTTAGGATTTTCCTAGGGAGCATATGTTATACTCAGGCATGAGATTGACAGCAAACAAAATATGATATTTTGGGATGGTAAATGTTATGAGAAAGTGCCTTTATTTTTACTTAAATGTATTCATTTTCTATTGATTTTTTTGCCTATAAAAAATACACTCATGTATTTTGCTTCCAGACTGATTTTTATGGTTTGTCTATCTATCAAATAATTTTACCAATAAGACACACTTAAATGTTTATTATTGATACCTGTAGTTTTGATATAATGAGTTAGTGATTCAGAATGAAGATCTTAGGTGCTGTTTTAGAAGAAGTGATGGCAGCCCTAAGAGATGAACTGAGTTGGCCTTTAAGAAGAGAATTGATTATAAAGAGTGACCAAGTCATGCAACTCTCTAGAAGAAGGATGGTCCAGATGGAGGAAATACCAAGTAAAAAAGGCATGATATAGAAAAGAGCCTTTGAAAAAAGAAGAGGAAGACAGGATGGCTGAGCAAAGTGAGCTTTGGCTCTAAAAGTGAAAAAAAAAAGTGATAGTCAAAAAGAAAAGTGAAAAAAAGTGATGTAGGTGGTGGTAGGAATATCAAATATTGCTAGCATATTTTACTGAAATGTGGACTTGAAATTGAGCAATCATTAATAAATGTAATATCTGATGATCTTACATTGGAGGTTCTCAAAATTAATTACTAGAAGATTTCTAATCATAGTTATTTTAATTTTAAATATACATTTCAGAGATATAGAATAATTTGTATGAGTTTTATGCACAAGATATGTTACATGTATAAAATGAGGGCAGAGGGAGTATTGCAAAGTTTAAAGAGAAGTAAATGATATAATTTCTAGATTTAAAACAAGAATGTCTGTTTTTCAATGGGTGATGGTAGGGTATGCATATAGTACACTTTAAAAAGTAAGTTTTCTAGCTATTGTGTCAACAAGTTTAATATACAGGAAATTCCATTCTTTTTTTTTCCTTAACAGTATGAAACTCAATTTTTTTCCTCAGTTTATTCTTTTATTTTCCTTTCCTTCCAAATGATAATTTTGCTGCTATGAAATTTCTAAAATTTTAACATTTTAAGTAGTTTACAACACTCTCTTCTTGTTTGCGTGGGTTGGTTTTTTTGTTTTGTTTTGTTTTTTTACAGACTTCATTTTGATTCATTGTACACATATGGGGTACAAATTTTCATTTCTATGGTTGTGCATGATGTACATTCATATCATTCTTTTTAACTATGAAACCTAATGATAAGAAAATTTTAGGTGTGAACTTAAAAATGTGTGAGGAGACATTCATGACCTAATATTTGAAGACCACTGAATTAAACCAATTGAGGACAGCACTGTGAATTTGTAAAGTAATTTTTCTCTGTACTTTATGACAGAGTGTACCTGTCTCTACCCTTGATCAGCAATGAATGGGTATCACTGACAATTTTTGGTCCAGAAAAATAATGTTGGGATGGGTCAGTGTCAGTATAAGTTCTGTTCAAAGTACTTCTGGAAGCACATGGATTGGTAGCAGTGATTCATTCAACAAATCTTTATTAAATACCCATCAAGAAGATACTATCATTATTTCCTTGCAGTATGCCATATTTGGTCCCTGTTGATTGGTTATGGTAGCCCCAGTGCCATATTTGATCTGATAAGTACATCAGTACATTTCTTCAATATTCATAAATCATATTTAATTCATAAGAAAAACACATGTCTATATAAGCAAGTTACTTACTTTTAGTTATAGCATGATTTTATTTTTAAACATTTTTCATTGATTCCCTTTTTCATTTTTTAAGATTTATAGAATTGTACCTAGCTTATTCAAAGTCAAAGATCAAACTCCTGAAGTCTTAAGAGAAAATTTCTAAAGCAGTTCTTATTTTACATTGAATTTATTCATTTTATTTTCTGTCACTGACTGCTTGCCTATAAAATACACACTGTCTTTTGAATATTTGCTTCCAGAGTAGTATTTGTGGTTTTGTCTATATATCAGGTAATTTCACCAGTAAATCACACTTAAATTGTTACTAGTAACTACAGTTTTTTGATGCTTTAATTAAATAAATGTATTTTTCAACAATATTGTCCCCCCTGCATTACCAATGATTATTTTGATGTGTGTATTTAAATGTGGTTCCCCTAATAAGAATTCAATATAGAAAGTATAACCACTAAAATGATCCTTAATATTCATTTATTGTGTTCCACCTTCCTGCATTATTTTGAGAAATATAGCAGAGTAATGAGAACCAGGTTTGAAAACATTGCTTTGCCACATTTTTTTTTTTTCAAGTTTTATTTGAAAGGTATTTCCTTAGTCTTTCCAGTGGCTTTACTATGGCCAATAGCTTTACTGTTTGATTTGGGTAACAAAAGTACTCGCATGCACAAGGCCCTGGATTCAATCCCTAGCACCACAAAAAAAAAATACTTTGTAGTCTTTATCACATATGAATACTTTGGAATACTTTTCTTGCTTTCTTTTTTTTGGAATACTTTTCTAATCAAATGCTTTTGTTCATTAATCTTTTCTTGTACTTTTATGTATACCTTAGGATCTGAATAGTCTTTTACTGTATTGTTTACTCTTCTTACACAACCTAATAAATTTACTTAAGTGTTTACCTCCCCACAATTATTATTTTCATTAAATCCTCATCTCTCCTCATAAAAATTGTGTACAATAATTCAGTATGGGAGTATGAGTTTAGACTTTGGAACAAGAAATTTGCATATTCTAATATGGCTTTACTAGTGATCATCAGGTATAGGACTGTTTTTTGTTTCGTTTTGATTTTTGTTTTTTCAGCATAGACTTTGATATTTTAATATACTCTTCTGTAAAAAAGGAGTAATTAAGTTAGTGATTTCCATTCTACTTTTGAGATTTTCTTTGAAAATAGTAAATGAATCTTGATGAAATGAAAGAAAGAATGCTGAGTCTTAATATCAGTATGTTATACAACTTTTATGAAGAATTGTGTATCAATGACCATTACAGGTCCTCAACTTGCCCAATAAAGAACCTTGTAGAGTAATCATCAAAGAGTCGTATAAAGTCCCACAGACAGGGAAATGCCAGTCAGCTTTCTTTATTTCTGGAACTTCATCCCACTCTAATGATTGCTTCAAATGGTTCAGTTCTTCAATCAAATCGAGCACTTGTGATTTTGTTCCCTATAAACAGGATATAAAAACCATTCTGAGGCCTCATCTTCCTCCTGCTGATCTTAACTAAGCAAGCCTCAAACATTAACTGTGGTTCCAGACTGCTTTAGAAATGAATACCAGATTGGTGCTTTTCAGTCTAATTCACGAATGGCTGAAGTTCTGGTAATCCTAGCTTCAAAGCTGCATTTGAGGAAGAGTACTGCAGAGATCTTTGAGGCTGGCACTCTGGTGGTGATCTTCCTCTCCACGCAATAGCCCTTCTTTCCCTTGCTTCTTTTTCACCTGACTAACCCAGACAAGCCTGGACATTTAATTCGTTCTTACTGAAGCTCTTCTGTCACTGAAAAGCTATATGTTTTATAAAGTTTGTATTCTTATAGATGATGACCATAAAGATAAATATATTTTATACTTTGTTTTCTTGAGGAAATAAAGAGGGGTAAAATGAGATTCATATAAATTTTAACTGGTAGATTTTCATAAGAAACTAGGTCAGACCTCCAGCTATTCAGAGAATATGATTAGATTCGCAGTTTGGCATGCTTACATTTAACAGATTTTTAATGTGTACAGTTCTGTTCAGTGTGGCTCTCTCTGTATTATCTGAAGGCTTTAAATTTCTTAAAGAAATCTGGAAATACATCAACAAAACTACCTTTATTCATCCCAGCACAGTGATACCTATGTAGTAAATGAAGCGACAAGTCATTTGGATAACTCAGACCCATGGAATCTCTGTATGATGATAGTCTGCATCTGCTTCACCACGC
This sequence comes from Glaucomys volans, assembly GCA_020662805.1. Lineage (NCBI taxonomy): Eukaryota > Metazoa > Chordata > Mammalia > Rodentia > Sciuridae > Glaucomys > Glaucomys volans. Next base: position 263,838 of record JAJEJO010049065.1, on the reverse strand, counting down.
ACCATTTAGATTACTTTATCCTTCTATTCCCTTGCATTATGTCATTTGTTTACCTTAAAACACAGAAGAAGGAAAAGTTTTAAAGCATTTGCTCTTTGCCTTGATTAGCTGGGTCCTCAGTAACTACACTGTGCACTGGGGAAAGAGCAAATCTCTTGAGATGATGTGGCTAATTTGTTATTTCAGTATCATTCCAATTGTAGTGCCCCCTTCGGGTTATTTTTTAAAGAAAATTATTCTCGCCCTCTTCCTTATAATATTAATTCCTAGTTCCAATTATTTGAAATTAAGATTGGTTACATAAAAATTTTAAGTAACTTTTGCCAGTGTTTCTTCTGAATCTTTCTCACCTAGAAAATAAAAATGGGAAATGGGACATATTACCAATTGAGATACCATCTTAGTATGCAAATAATGGCAAAAGGGCCATTTCTATGGAAATTCTATTTTAAAACATTTGACATAAGCAAATTCAGAAGTAAGCAGTTCAGAGCTGGTATAGAATAAAAAAATCAAATATTATAGTCTAGTACACTTAGTTGACAAGAAAAGAGAGTAACTGATATAATAGTAACAAAAGTTCTATATATTTTTTCATCCTCACAAATGCCTGTGAGTTACGGACTGTCAGCTTATAAATTTCTGTCTAAAATGTCACTAGCTCTATGTTGTAATACCCCTCAGATTTTAAAAGAAAAAAAAAAGAAAGCTCATTAATATTTCTTAGACTTAATTTGTTAATATCACTGCACTGTCCCAGTTTTTGGAAAAGCCTTTTAGCTTTACCTGGAGCATGACATAGGAATACTTATCATCTTAGTGAGAGAACTTTAATATATGATTAGGAGCAGTTTAGGATTAGTTTTTAAATCAAACCAAATTAAAACCACAGTTCACTATTTTTTAGAGGTGTAAATTTAGGCAAGCTCTTTAACCTCTCTGGGCCACAGTTTGTTCATCAATAGAATTAAGATGAAAATACTACCCATTTTATAGGATTATTGTGAGAACAAAAAATTAGTTAGCACATAGGAGGTGCTTAAAACATTGCCTGAGATATAACAAGTTCACTCTCATAGTTCACTATTAATACTGCTGTTAGGATTGGGGCGAGTTTTCCTGTTTCTATGGTTTGACCAGAATGTTTTTGGTTCTACATATTCTGTTAATTATTAAATACCTCTTTGTACCAGAGAGAGTCACTGCAAATCAAAATATATATGCTATTAAAAATCATGATGAATAGAAAACAAGCATCAAATAATGAGGGTGAAACTTATGGAAATTCAGTATAAAGATACATATGTGCTAGGAGGTTCTGTCTGCTTATCATAATTGTTCTACTGAACCAGCTTGGAGTTTCCTGGGACAAAACTTGTATTTTATCCATGATATTCATAATTTAAAGTTTATCAGGATCCTTAAGTTGCTTTGCAGACATCATCAATTAAACTTGTTTGTTTAGGCAAAATTTCATTGCTATACTTTTAAATCCATTTCCACTTCACATATTTAAATATCTTAAGTGTATTTCACTCTTTGAGCCTGTAGCCTCAACTGCTCTGTAGCAGAGAAAAGAAAAGAAAAAAAAAGGCACTTGCCAATGCAAGAGAAACATAATTTTTTTCTCATACATTTATGTTCAGGCAATCAGCATAATGCTATTATAAGTCATAGGAGATTATATTCTATAAGTTATATTTTATCCCTCAAATTAAAATTTCTCGGCTCTTGCAGAATTTCAATCTCATTCACTTAACATTTTGAGCTTGTTCTCAAAATCTTGAATTTATAATCTCAAAACTAAATTTTTATTTCTGCTGTAATAGTAGATATGCACAATATAAAGTTGATACCTTTATCCCTTGACATGTACATTTCCTTCTTGTAAGAGAAACTAAAAATAACACTGACATAAGCAAATTCAGAAGTAAGCAGTTCAGAGCTGGTATAGAAGCTAAACAAAGTCACAAAGAATTCAGGATCCTTCTGTCTTGGTACTTTTCCTATCCTTAGCACTGACTTACATCATTAGAGTGGCTCCTTGAGCTCCAGGAAACTTGCACATTTGTGAAAGTGAAGGGAGGAGAAATGCAAGGAACATAAAAAGGAAAGGCATAGTTGTATGTCCTGCTTATAGGGCACTGTCCTGGAGATCCCATGCACTGACTTATCCTCAGATTCCTTTAGCTATCCCTAGCTGGAAGGGAGACTTGAGAATGATGTGCACATTGTTCTTAAAATGAATCTGGAACTTCATTTTCCAGGAAGAAAAGAAAAATGCACACTGGAGAGGCAAATAGCAAACTTTGCCATGATCCCTGATTCAAGCATAGATAGGTGTTCAGTGTTAATTATTTCTCAGCATCTGCTGTTTGAGCAGGTGCCATTGCCATTTTTAGGCAGAAGTATCCAGCATTAGCTTTCATAAGTGAAAACAGCCCTCCTTTACTTGTGTACCAGAAGGAGGGATGTTAGGATTGCCTTACATTCCTAGATCCAGCTGGGAGGCAACAGGGATTTTTAAGAGGACTGACATGGAGGGTGTTTTCCCACTTGGTCTCCTCAGCAGGATAAATCTGTTTTAAAATGTGCCAGACAGATGGTTATTGTTTTCTTAAGGCTTCAGTGATCAGGAACACACCATAAAATTCTGAATGATGAGAAAGGGCACCCTGTTTATTTAAAAGGCGGGGGAGTCTATTCACATTTAACTTCCATTTGATTGAATGGTACTTTCTTCCATTAGCTCCATTTTGCATACTAAGGAATTAGAATTCTTAATGGGAATCACATATGCATCCCAGATGTGGAGCAGGTTGCACTTGAATACTTACTAGTTTTACCAGTAGTGGAAATATGCAAGTAAGCAAGCAAAGATTATTCAAGCCTAGAAATTACCATACCAAAGAGTGAGATCAGTATTGCACATGGCCTGTATGAATGTTTTGCCTTTCTTTCATTATGAACCTATAGGGAGGCATTATAATGTTTTTATATATAGCCACTGAGGTTTACAGATCCTTTAAGGCAATGATTTCTTTTATGATTTATTTAATGTGCTGGTTTTCTTTAAACGCTTCTGTTGTATTCAGGGAATCATTTGTATGTTCATTTAAAGAAATCTTCTACTGAATCTACTGTTTATGAAGAGAAGATAATTACATGGTTTAATTACTGCATCTACAGGGCTTTTGGCACCTTGACAAGTTTTTGCTCTAGTATAATACAATAGAAGAAATCCCTCCATATTTACATCAAAACAGATATTGTGCCAAGGCCTACAGACATAACTGAAGTTCTTATCTAAGAAGGCAGTGAAGTATTATGCTTTAGAGAATAGATTTTAGTGTCATCTACACCTGGATTTAAGCCCTAGCCCTGCCACTTGGGCAAGTCAAAACCTCTCTAAGCCTCAGTGGCTTCATTCATACAGGAATTGAGAGAATAACAATGTGATAATACATAGTAGATGTTTCCCAGAAATGCCCTGCCCTGAGATTGGGGCATAAGAAGATTGTGACTTCCGTCTTGGGTGCTCTCTCACTTTCTGGGCACACCCTTGCTTTCTTATTTTGTCTTGGATTGCTTGCTTTGGGAGAAGCCAGCTTCCACATCATTAGGCAGCTTCCATATCTTTAGGCAGCTCACATGGGCTTAATTGGAAGTTAATATTTGGAGGCATGTCAACAGCCTCTGTCTTGGAAGCAAATCCTTCCCCACTTGAACTTTGAGATTATTTAGAGCCCCAGCCTGCAACTTGATTTCAGTCTCACCAGAGAACATGAGCCAGAGGCACTCTGGGAAGCAATGTCCAATTTCCAATTTCCTGAACTATAGAAACTATGAGATGATAAATACTATTGTTTCTATTAAGTCACTAAATTTAGGGTGATTTTTTTACACAGCAATAGATAACTGAAACAACACATAAAGAGGTTCTACCCTGTGTCTAACAGGTAGTAAGCACAACCAATCAAGAAGTATTAAAGCTATTCGCAAAACAAGAAAAGATCAGATTTAATCTAGCATTACAGGATTATCATTCACCACTATAAAATCATTTTCAATACATACGTACAAAGGGGAACTCAAGAATAAGACTTGTGGACAATGCTTTGCTTGTTTTTGTAGAGTGAAACACATATGGCAGAGTATCAGTCATAGGAGATTTAAAGTTAGTATGAGGAATCAAGAATCCAAGAGGTCATGTAATTCTTCTACTTCAAAAGAAGCTTAAGTTTAAATGGCTAAGGTCAAAACAAAAGGAGAAATAGTGCTTGACAGATACTGCTTTTTATGTTGAAACAATGTTGATAAAAATACAGTAATAATTTGTGTTTGTTACTTGAATAGTTTGTAACTGGAACAATATATATTTAGAACAATATATATTTAAAGCAACATTTATAATGTGTTTAAATATATTTACCCATATTTAATTTAGAAAAGGATATCCTACACAATATTTGCATGATCTTATAACAAATAATGTAGAAAAAGGATGTTCATGGCTTGGAAGCATGTAACATTGTATTAAAACTTTATGTGGAATATCATATTAAAATCCACCTCAAAAGAATCAAACTTTGGGCTTATTTGAAATAAATTCTTTACTAGTCATTGACCTCTAGAAGGTAAGACACAGAACTTATTTATTAATTGGTAAATATAGACTGAAATAGGATTTTGGTACACCTGTTGTGCAACTTCATTCACATTTACTTTTTCCCAATGTTCTCCTAAATCTACAGTATTTTGTTGTTGTTGTTGTTGTTGTTTTACATATTATTAGATCATCTTTGGAAGTTGTCAGAATTAGAAGTAAACAGTTGTAATCAGAATCCTTTTTAAATTCACTAAACTTCACATAGCAATGTCTAGTTTAATGCTTGCTATCTTCATTCACCTCCACGGTGCATCCTTCTCTGGCCAACTGCTGCTGCTTAACTTGCAAGATTGTTTAAGAATGTATTCCAAGGTGGTGCACCTGCACATTACAGTCTGTGCAGTGGAATGTGGAATGTGTATTCATTTATTCTGCCCATATGATTTAGTGAAGAAAAAAATGAGTATTTGAGTATTACATTTCTCAGTGGATTCTAGGGTAGTTTGGGATAAAAAGGCAGAACTGCTCAAATATGTAGAATTTATTTTAGATGATTCAAGAGCAGAGAATTTACTTACCCTAAGACATCTTAAAACAAAACAAGACAAAAAAAAACAGTTCTTTAGTTGTGGCCAAAGGGGTTTAAAAATCTTTATACCAGTTTTTCATTTGCTCTAAAAGAGCATCTGTAATTCATCTTGTGAATACTGGAAAGTTACACCCTTTCTTTATATGTTGACATTTTTTAACTATCTAAATAGTGAGATGCAAAATATACTCTAAAGTTGAAAAGTATTCTCAAAGAGAATAGGACGTGTGAACTGAGTTGAAAATCTTCATGGAACATGGATGATGACCTGTGGATGTGCTGGTGAAGAGAAGGTAGGCCTAAATTTTCTGAAGTTCAAGATTGAAGTAACTGGCACTGCCTTAGTTCAAACCACTGCCCAGACTATATTGAATCTTGCAGAGTCTGAGTTATGCAAAACATGTATTTTATATAATAGTATTATCCTGAAGTTGATTCAAAGTTTTTCAACATGATTTACAGTAATGGCATAGTTATATTTCCCAGAAAGAGAATTTCATGTCTAACTTTCAGCTTTACATACAACATAGCCCTCTCACATCAAATTTACTTATTTGAAAATATAAAGAAAAGACTATTTTAAAAAAGAAGCTTTTTTTTTTTTTTTTTTTTTTTTTTTTTTTGGTGAGTATGCCAGTAATAAAATAGGTACTAGAGAACCTCCATTAATGTAACCTGTAATGTTACAGAGAAATCTCAATTTTTTTAAACGAAACAGAATTCAAGGGTTCAAGAGAAAAGGAAGGATGGTTAGTATTGAACGCAAAAATGTTGAAATATCACAATAGAAATAATCATTACTCATGAAGAAACTTGATCTTCAGGCTTATGAGACTATATGTGATGACTTTGTAGAACAAGCTAGGCCATTGCAATCGTGTATGTATATCAAGCTTTAAAATAAATCCATAGTGGACTTTCTTCATGGCTACATCAAATTAAGGGTAGTCATATCACCTCGTTTGAGGCAGTTTTCAGCGCCTTTCTGGACGTGGTCCTGATTCCTGGTACACCAGGACGAGCCTCTTTTTTATCCACTGTCAAAGACTTGGTGAGACATAGAACCTTCTCAGTACTTAGTAGAATTCTTAAGCCTAGATAAACTCAGTCTAATACCTTCAAGTAATCAGGTGAGGTGGTACACACCTATCATCCTAGCCAGCCTCAGCAACTTAGTGAGACCCTGTCTCAAAATAAATTCTAAAAAATCAAAAAGGGCTGGGGATGTAGCTCAGTGGTAGAGTGCCCCTGGGTTCAATACCTAGTGCCAAAAATTATAAATAAATAAATAATACCTTTAAATATATTTTAAAGTAAAATTTTTAAAGAACTATAGGAGGTTGTGTTAAGAATGTAAAATTTAAAAAATTTAAAAAAAAAAAAAAGAATGTAAAATTAGGGCTGGGGTTGTGGCTCAGTGGCAGAGCACTTGGCTAGTATGTGCAAGGCACTGGGTTCAAGTCTCAGCACCACATATAAATAAATAAATAAAATAAAGGTCCATTCCCAACTGAAATGTATATATATGTAATAAAATATATTTATAAAAAAAAGAAAGCAAAGTTGGTCTCCTAATTTAAGAATCCATTTTCCACAACTGTAAAGAATAGATATTAGACCAAGAAGTCTCAAAATCTTGCAGAATTCTACAACAATTTATTATTAGAGGGAAAACTTTTGTTCTCCCTTTTATTTGTAGTTTGTTGTGGGTCTAGGAAAATTCTCAAAAGAAATTGATACATTCGGTATTTTCCAAAATATGCCTTATATACATACACACATGTGATTCTAAGGTTTAAAAAGTTTGGGCAACACGACCTGTACAGTAGTATTTTGGCAATTCACAGTGCTTATTAGCACCAAGGTTCTAATGAGTCCTATGTGAATGGAATATTTCTCATTCCTGCATTTCTCAAATTTACTTGACCAAATGATCCTTTAAAAAAGCAAAACAAAAGAAAACAAAAAACACATGATGCATAGAAATGTTGCGGAGCATATCATAAGAAATACTTCTCTAATGTAAGCACCAATGTGGGAAATAATTGTGTAAGTTTCCTCAGGCTTCTGTAATAATTTTAAACAAACTGGATAGCTTCGAACAAGAGAAATGTATTCTGTCATGGTTCTGGAGGCAACAAGCCCAGAATCAAGGTGTGAGCAGGGCCATGATCTCTCTGAGCCCTGGGGGATAATGTGCTCCATGCTGCTGTCTTAGCTTCCAGTGATATTGGCAATCTTTGTCATTTCTTGGCATGTAGCTACATCACTCCAATCTTGCCAGTCTTTGCCTTTTTCACAAAGCTTCCTTCCCAGTCCGTGTGTCCATGTGTCTTCATATAAGGACACAGTAATTCGATTTGGGGTCCACCCTAGTCAGTATGAACTCATTTAACTTACATCTTAACATCTGCACAGATTCTATTTCCAAGTAAGATCACACCCACAAGTATGGAGATTGGGATTTAAACACAATTCAACCTACTATCACACTGATCCCTTGAACTTCTTATTCCCGAGCTCCGCTACTAGACCATGTGTTACTGTGCCCCAGGATTTAGTCCTCTTGCCTTTTCTCTTTCATCTACCTTCGTTCCCTAGGAACTTTTATCTGTGTTTTAAATGCCTCTCCCCTGAATTGCAGACTTTTAGATCCAATAACTCTAACACATCTGATAGGATTAGAAAATTTATCATCTCCAAAACAAAACCAAGTTTTTCCTCTAGCCAGCTCACTCCTGCTCCAGTCTGTCCTCTCTCAGGAAACAGCACCATCATTCTGAGGTTCACTTTGTTTCTCTTTTCCTTTCATCCACACTTCTAATCCATCAGCAGTTCAGTTTACCCCTATCTCAAAATGTCCTAAACCTGGCCTGCTCTTACACCTTCACTGCCAGCAGTTGTCAAATTTACCTGTTCCCTATACTGAAAGTCTTCTCTGTGTGTTGTTTTCTTACACTCTCCCCCCTTATACACCGTTATCCACAAAGCAACAAGTGTGATGTTTTTCAAAAGTGGAACAATTGTGCTTGAAACTCTCCAGTGTCTTCCCGTCAAAACTCAAACTCAATTTCTTCTTAATCTTCTATCCAAACCAGTTGGAATCACTTTTGGACTTTTCCCTTGCAGTTTTATCTGCCTTGAAATTCTTCCCTTTTGTTTCTGGCATGTCTCCCTTTTTCCTTCATATACTTCAACTCTGTACACACCTTTTCCCAAGTGGTCTTCTCTAATCAGCCTATTCATAAGATCTCTCCTCCATCTCTAACACTTCACCCTACTTTGTCATTTTTTAAATACCATTGTTCTCCACCTGAAGAGTGTTAATTTGTCTCTTCATCCTAAATATACGATAAGACCAGAGAATTCTATGAAGGCAGATGTATAGTGGCATCTCATTCACCACCAGATCTCTGGTGCCTAAACATTGCCTGACACATTGTAGCAAACACGTGGGTGATTGAAAGAATTATGTAATCAAATGTTTTCCACTAGTTTTAGTACTCTTCATTGTTTCTAAATGTTCTATGTCTTTGGTTTCATTAATCTGCCTTTTCTAAAATTTCTTGCACATCCTGTTCTTCTTTGTCTTAAGGGGATGCTCTTGACCCTCCAAGACCCTGTTCAAGTCTTAAAGGTGAGGTTTTTTTCTGCTACACGCTTCACTATGACCTCCTCTGTCTCTGATCTTCCACTGAATTCATTCTTTCCTACACATATTAGTACATAATTGGTCTTTAATTGTTACATGTGTGTCTCTCTAAGGAGATCATAAACCTCTTAAGTACAGGGATGGTATTGTAGACATTTTTACCCGGGCTTCATTGTGGTAATGCACAAATTGTGGGCAGTCTCTTTTATTGATCAGCTCATTGTCCTTTTGAATAATTGGCTCAACTTCAAAGCATGTGAATAAAATGGCAGTTGAGTATATATGGTTGTGATAAGCAAGAGGAATATATACTGTTAGTGAAAGAGACATTCATATCCAAATAACAGCATTAAAAGGAGAGTATTGTAATAAGTAAGAGACTGCTCATTAGAAGGTAAATAATCCTTTTTTACACAATTTGATGTTAACTGGAAAATCTGCCTCTGTACTTTCAGTTCCAGATCATCATATCTGACCTTTCTTTAATACCCATGAAAGAGCTTTTTAGTCAATGTGAAAACTGAGTCCATAAAACATGTTACTAAACTGATAACATTTGTGTGTGAGTCACTTTCCATCAGTGATTTGCCAGACATCCTTCTAGCATTTTGAAAAATTATATCATTTCTTAAGCATAAATTTAAAATATGGAGGCATATAGGTTAGAAGTATAACATTGTTAAAGGTAGACCTAATATTATCACATCTCTTGGTATATTTTGTTGGAAGAGGCCTAAAAGATACTTAAAGCACAGTTAGTACTAAGTATGTTATAAATGAGTGTGTATTTTGTTTTTCAAAAACAATGTATCAGGTGTTTAGGATGTGAATCATGTTCTTAATAAACAGCCTCATTCAAATAAACCATATTCTTCTGTAATTTACTTTGCATGTAATTGACTTTAAACCAGCCTATGTTTACCATCCTTCATATTGCATTTTAGGGGCAAGGAAATAAAAGCTAAGGTGAAGAAATGCTTTTTTTCCCTCTTGCTATGGTATGAATAGGTATATCTAATACATGGAATTATTGACCAATCATATGGTTTTTTTAATTTATTTTTTAAAAAATTTTTACTGATTGCATTTTGATTCATTGTACACAAATGGGGTACAATTTTCATTTCTATGGTTGTGCACAATGTAGATTCATACCATTCATGTAATCATACATGTACATAGGGAAATGATGTCTGTCTCATTATGTCCACCGTGATCATATGTTCTTTACCCACCCTAAATTTATTAAATTAATAACTTTGAATAGGTAATATACTTCTAAATGGGTTTCAGTAGAATGTTAACAAAATGGAGATAATAAAGGGAAATATTTTATAACATTTTTAGTAAAATATAGTTATTTCAGAAGTCTCAGAACTTTCAGGTTTTTCTCAGTAATCTATAAGAGTTGAATAGAAACTGAACAACAAAAATTGGAGCAAAAACAAAGCAGTTAGAACTACACTATTGTGTTAGTCAGCTTTCCATTTTAGTGACAGAACACCTGAGATAAATACCTTAAAGAAGGAAAGATTTATTTTGGCTCACACTTTCAGAACTTCAGGGTCATTTGGCTCCATCATTTTGGGCCTGTGGTCAGACAGAACATCATGGCAAGGAGCACACAGTAGAGCAAAGGGCTAACCTCAGGGCAGTCAGGAAACAAAAAGAGAGCTTCCTGTTAACACACAGTCCCCCAAAACATTAAGCCATGAACCCATAAACAGATTAATCCATTAACAAGATCAGAGCCCTTAACCAAACACCTCCCAAAGGCCCCATCTCCAAACACTGCTGCATTAGGCCAAGTCTTCAAACACATGAACTTTTGAGGGGGCAGGAGAATTTAAGATCCAAACCATAACAACTGTTATGAAGAAATTATAACCCCTTATCCAAAAATATTTGCCACCACTACTTTGCATATGATATTTGTCAGCATACAAATCAGCATGCAAGTCTTTGTTTTAGTTTGAAATAGAAACCACAAATAACAACTGAGTTCCATTATTTTAAGGACCAAAAACAAGTTGAATATTTTGCTGAAATCCTTCTTTCCTTAGTAAAAGATAGTGAAGTCATGCCTTGTAAATAGAAAATTTTGAAATTCAGAAATTAACCAGGAACATCAATTTGAAATACCTGTTTTGGAAAGGGAAATTCCTTATAATAGAAATGGTCCCCTCTCACAGGTGTGATCTCACCAGGCCAGGAAGACAGACTAGATTGGAAGCTCAGCTCTGTAATGGTCCAGTTTCTAGCTTCCTCCCAACAGAGTATCAATTTCACCATATTCTTCCTTGTTCCTACTTATTTAATGGATTTTTTACCTTCAGAGAGCTCTGGGAGGGTGTTGGGGAAAGATCTGAAATAAGCCTTGGCAATTCCCTGAAACCAAGGCTAGCATGTACATCATTACATAGTTAGTAATTCCAGTGTGACTTTAACACAAGCAAGAGGAAAGAAGAAATTGATATGTTTAAATAGAAATGCATTACAGTTTTTCTCCTTATATACATATCCTTGGTCTTTTAAATTATAGAATGCTCATTCTGAATTCATAAATCTACATGATTCATGCAGCAATCACAGACTGAATGCTAGTTATACACTGAATTTTTGCAGCAAGTCATCAAAAAGAGGACTTGTTCCTCTTTCATTTAATACCCATAAGTTCTGTGAGATGAAGGCAGATTTGTTTTTAATGAAACTCCGGATTATTCTATGAGATTTCTGGAAGATTTTGAATTGTTAAAGTGAGCACAAATGATATATGTACTTAAGTTATTAAGCATAAGAAAACAAACACCCACGAAGCTACCACCAATCTACAAATCTCATCCTGCCTGACTGAACTCTCCAAATACAACTGCCTTCAGTTTTGATTCTATTGTTTCCTTGCCTTAAAAAGAAATGTTTTCTTGTCAGTGAATGTAACTCAAAATGATATCCTTCTGAGCTGTATGTGTTTTGTGTGTGTGCTTTATGAAAAAATAGTGTAAAAATTGCATTCTGGTCATTTCTTTTTGAATATCAATTATATATATTAAATCATAAACATGCAGTGGAAAACTATGCAGCTGTTAAAAATAAAATGGGGAAAACTGGTAGTCATATACACTGCAGTTGGGACTGATATCTTGATATAGTCATTCTGGAAAACAGTAATATCTATTACAACTTACAGTGTACAATTTTATGCCTTAGAAATTGCACATATTGGAATCTGTCCAGGAGGTATCCTTGAACATCTTGCATTCAGGTTGTAAATTTCCTTATTACTTCAAAAACAACAAAAAAAGTTAGAATAAACTTGCACAACAATGAGTGGCTAAATAAATTGTGGGATACAATCAAATAAATCATTGTTTTAAATGAGATAGGGAAAATCCCTTCCAGTAATGGCAGTGGAATAACGTAATGATGGGAACCCTCCTCTTTCACATAACAATTTCAATATTAGGACCAAATATTTTTTAAAGCCTATCTTTAAATGCTTGAAAGCATCCATAAGTAGACAGAAATCACTGAAGAATGGACTGAAACTGAGTAGTAGGATGCTCTTCTATATTATTTGCATTTCGTATAGAATAATTTTAAAAGCTGCAAGTATTTAACTTTCAATCTATTTTAACGTGACTTTTTAAAAATCCCTTCTTTTCTAATCTCCCACATGTCCTTGAAGTTACATTGAACATGCTCTGCTCTTTGCATTAAAAGTGCGTCTGTCATATCCTAGTACATTGCTCTAAGTGTTTAACCTGTGCCTGTCCCTCTTTTAGATGCTGGGGATCAGTAGTTATCAAGACACACAAGGTCTGGGCTCGCTGGGATTTAAATCGTTAAGGATTCTCTCTTGTTACAGTAGGGTCTTGTAAGCAGGAGTATGTTCTCCTGAAGGTATCATCTGATAGAGGAAGGAGAAAAGGACAAGGAGGAACAAGAATAAGCCAAAATGTGATTTCTGTACATACACTAAAGTCTCAGAATACTAGAATTGCAGTGTTCTGTTTCTTGAGCATTTTGCTAAACATGCGTTCTTTTTGTACTAACTCTTAGAATACTTCAAAATTTTAATCATCCAGTTTATCAATCATTTCAAATATTAGTGGACTATCAAAGTACAATTTAATAGAAAGTTCTTGTTGGGATTTGTCTCTTATTTCATTTTTCTTGGGAAGAGACTTGCAGAAAGAAGATGTCAACTTTCATTATAAATATATGACAGGTATATATTGTGAAATAGGAATTTATTTGGCTTTCTTTTGAATTCTTCCATTGTTCTATAATTGGTAGGCAATGTGTTGTCACTGTTGGTTTATTTTTATACCATGGGCAGTTTGTTTAGGGCATAAGAATTAGATAGTTTTCTTTGTGTATTAAGTAATCTTTTTCATCCAGAAGTTCTTTATTATATATAACCCAAATAAGTTTGCTTACTAAATCTCTTGTTTTGTTCATGGTTTTAATTTACTTTATGTATATTAAAATAATCCTAATAAGAAATTTCTACTGGAATAGGAGAACCAGGTCAAATGGGTTTCAAATATTACCAAAAATTCTTCTAAATCATATCTTATAAAAAAAACTTACTCTAACTTCAGGAAATTATCTCCTTCTGATTTATTCTACTGAATCCTATGCATGAGGTGGTTATGCTGCTTTAGTGTACATTTCTTTTGTTACATGATCTGTGATATATACTCTGGATGTTTGGTCTGTGTATTCATTAAGAAGAAGCATTTTATACTATTTTATATTTTCTAAAATCACTCTGAGTAAATATATGATATTTCTGTAGTAAATAAATACCAATATCAGTTATAAGATTATAATGATTATCATCTTATCTTAGGTCATATGGCAGAAGAAATAGTGACTCCACTGTCACTCAGTTTAAAGCACTTTGTTTTCCTAAATTGTCTTGTATTAAACAGCTTTCCTAGTGGGTTTCAGTGGTATAATATTCTTTATCCTTTCACTAAGTCATTTTCTTTCTTTCTCTCTCTTTCTCTTAAAAAAAAAAAAAATCAACAGCTTGATCAAGTCATCCGCCAAAGAAGCCTGTCCAGTTTGGAGCTGTTCCTCTCCTGTGCACAGAAACAGTTAAGTGCTTTAATAGCTACGGAACCAGTTGACATTGAATAAAGAACGTGACAAGCTAACCCACACTGGTATTGCATAAATCATTAGACCTCTAAAATATATGCCATGAATTATAAAGATGCTTTTGTTTTTTTTCTTTTTCCAAGCCTTGGAGAAATGATTTCTAGTTCAAGGATAAGGCAAAACAATATACAGAAGAACTATCAAGGAATCTAATTTATTTTCTCTTATTTCCTCCCTTACATTTAATGTTATTTTATTTGTAGTAGCAGCAAGAGTATAATATGACCCAAAAGCCATTGAAAAGTGCCACATTATCAAAAGTCAATTAAGTAAATTTCATATCCTCTGGTGGCCTGTTATACTGCCTTTGGCAAAAGAAATAAATACCTTTATGATTGCTTCATGATAATTTTTGATAAGATGCTAGAATATAACCATGGATTTATTTGATTTCAAGGGTAGAAATAGCATGAATTTCATCACCTATTTACCTGTGTAATTTGGATGAAATGCTGATATGATAGAGAATCATTCTGATATTACCAAACCTCTTTTCTGAAGTTGGATCTGTGCATTTTCATTGGTCTACTGAATGAAAAAATGGAAATAAAAACACTAAGGATAATGATATTAATTCAACTTTGATCTGTTATCCCACTTAAACTCAAGGGGCATATGTGATTTATGCTTATTTCTCATTTCTGCTCTTTTAAGACACTATGAATCAATGAGGTCATTTATCCTATGAATTGAATCATGAACTCACTCTCTAGAAAAAGAACATAACTCAGCCATTTATAGGAATTCAGGTTCAAACATAGGATATATGAGATCTTTTCTCAGTACTTCAGAATGTTAATTCATGAACAGTGTGCTTCAGTGTAAAATCACAAGCATTTTAACATCAAAACTAAAATGTCAATAAAATGTATGTATGCAAACATTTTGTCTTATGTTCTGAAATGCTTCTACTCTAATGGACTTTGTACTTTTATGGGATTTCTCAGTGTAATAAAATAAGCTCCAAAACTTATTGGTTATTTTTTTCTTTTTTAATTCTTTTTAAAACATTTTCTTTCTCAAACTTCTGTATTCAAGTATGATGATATTTTATAAATACTATCCTTTATATATTTATTATATTTACTGAGAGTCTTCAAACAATAACTATTCAGTTTTCTCTTATAATTCAAATCAAAATTAAAGAAAGCAGGACTTTGACTTGAATTTAGGAGCCAGCTAGTAATATAGTAATATAGTTCATTATTTTAAACCTCTTGACTCTTTTGAGCATCAAATTAAATGATAGGACAATTTTATAAGCTATTCAGGTTTCGCTTAGTATGAAGCATAGAAGGTCACTGAAGCTAATATCAAGAGAGACTTAGATACCGGAAATGTCAAGAGAACGTAGTAGTCTATTTCTCTCCTTTATCCCTGACCACTGCAAAATGTTGTTTTGTCTTGTTTTTTTGTTTTGTTTCCATTTGGGGTTTCAACTTTACTGTTGATTTAAACTAATTGTTATCTGAAATAGTCTAGAATAGATTAATACCTATCAATGCATGAGTATTTGCAGAATACCCACCATGTATAACACTGTTTTGGATTACAGTGATATTTTTTCCACAAAGATGTCCATAAAGATAACTGGTACCATCTGAGTATAGAATTCTGATGACTTGTGTGCATTAATTCTTACAAACTGAATTAGCTAATAATCTGTTTCAGTGATGTTCAAGTTACAGATTTCCATATTAAGAATCATATTGTTTTTGCTGTAGTTATCAAAAGGACTTAGATCATCTCAGGTAATAGTCACTAGGAGAATTTGATGATCAAGTATCATTCTACAAAATGTTAATACTTCTTCCCTGAAACTTGGAAGCCACCTCCCTGTCAAGTCTCAAAGAGAAATAAATAGTTAAATGTTTTGTATCTAGAACTCTCTTTGCCTAGTGTAGGATTTCCTCAACCCTTTTTACATAGCATTTTCCACCTTTATGTTTGGGGGAATAAGGCACTGTTCTAAAAGGCTGGAAGTTGAAAAGGAGGGAAGTAATTTTGAATGATAAAACCACTGTCAAACTGTGACTATAGTCATATTTGCTTAAATAGTTGAAAAGTCCTTGTTTTCATTAATAGAAAAGTTCTTTCTTCCTGAAAAAATGAGAATCTGCAAGCATTTTCCTATGTTATCTCAACAACCCTGTGGAGGAGATGATATATTCACATTTATTAATGGAGTAGATTCAGTTTCTTCCTGCTCATGATGATAGATGAGATTAGGATTCAACACCAGGGCTTTTATTACGTAGTACTCTTTCCAGTATTCTCTAGAGCCTAATAGCCTTACCGTGAGAAAACATTCAAAAGTGTCCACCCCATATCACACTATGTCAGTATTCCAAGAAGGAAAAGCCTTCTTTATAGACCTATTTGGTATTCTAGCTCTGCCATATTCTAATTGGAGAATCTTAAACAACAAGTTGCTTAACCAACTTGAGTCTCAGTTTCTAATTTGTGATGTAGTATTAGTAATTTTATAGATTTTCTTTAAAAATTAGCTGGTAAGTGCCCTGCATAGTAGACCTTGCCCATGTGGCCATCACTTCACAATAATCCCACCTTCTCTGATACCTACCCACAAAATGCAAGTGTGGTTGCCCACAGACAAATGGCTAACCTATGTCATTCTGCTTCTCTAACCTTGATTGATCCACAGATACAGATCTGGCTCTAATTGGAGGTCCCATGAAAAATCACTTCAAATCCTTTGTCCTAGAGCCACAGATCAGAACCCCTAGTTTGAGATCAGAGATCCCCTAGCCCCTGCTTTTCCTGAGTCTTGGATGCCAGAAGATACCCAAATATTCTTCCCCTATGCTTATACCACTTTTTCCCTTAAGCTAGCCAAGAGCCAGTTTCTGTTATGTGCAACCAAAAAAACATTAAGGAACACAGTCCAGCACAGAGCCCAGCACATAATCCCTGGATCCTCAGCACTTGTTAGTTCTTCATTTCCTCCATCATAGTAATCCACATCCAAATGGGAACACTCTTTGATTTATTTTAAGGAATGTTAAAAATATAACTGAACCAATGCCTCTATTGTCTAATAAAGCCAAGTAAATCACAGATACCCAAAACTGAGGACAAACAGTGCCCTATTTAGAGTGTTTCTGTCACTCAGAATCTGCAGTAGTGGTTTAACTTAGCTTTGCTAAATGCTGACTCATGTTCCAAATCAAAGGCTGCTTACTCAGTGATTGCTTTGAAATCAAAAGCAGAACATTGTCCCCATGATTGGTGTTATTCTGCACTGAGTCAGGTATCTGTAATTATAGTGTCTTTTTTTTTTTTTTTTAACTTGACAGTTAAACTGAATGGAATTAGACAATGTAATCTATGTTTTAAACAACAATAAAAACAAAAGCATTATCCACTGGAAAAATAGATAGGCTTTGCATAATAAATTCTGATTTAAGAAAAAACATATGTAAAAACATGGAAAACATTACAAACTCCTAGAGAAGAAGGAGACTTGGATCAAAGCACATAGCCTCTAGTGTTCTGTTTACATACCGGTAAACAGCTCTACTGTGTCTCCCGAGACTCCACTAACAAGTAGCAGAAAGCCAGCGTGCTCTGAATCTGCAGTGGAGGCTCTTACTCCTAGGCGGTCCCCACTAGCATCTTAGCAAGTGAGTAGAAGCAGTATGTAAGAATCCACAGCTGTGATTACCAGACCTTTTTTTTAAGCCAGACAAAACTAAAACAGTATTTAGTTGAGAAATAAACATATTTTTCACATATTCCCATCCCATAATGCGGGGGCTATTTGGTCTTCAGTTATTGGTATATATAAATAGAAGGAAAAGAGCTGGTAAAATTTCTTTGCTTTAATCCGGTTTTCTGCTTTCTTTCCCCTAAAGCATCCACTTTTAACAAGTTGATCCCCCTTAAATTGCCCACCCACCAACATTTCATGCTGAACTTTTCTTAGGGAGCACTGACATAATTAAATAATATGTCATATCGATTGTTATAACTAATAATTCATGTTCTTGTTTATGTTTTCCTCTTCCTGAAGAGAGAGCCCACATCCATTTTGTTTGTTGTATCCTGAAGGCATTTCACAGCGCCTACCTGTAATAAGCACTTAGTATATAATGGAGTTTAGCTGGGCGAGGTGGCGCACGCCTGTAATCCCAGCTCGGAAGGCAGCTTGGGAGGCTGAGGCAGGAGGATCACAAGTTCAAAGCCAACCTCAACAAAAATAAGGCCCTAAGCAACTCAGTGAGACCCTGTCTCTAAATAAAATACAAAATAGGGCTAGGGGTGTGGCTCAGTGGCCAAGTACCCCTGGGTTCAATCCCCAGCACCAAAAAAAAAAAAAAAAAAAAAAAAACCTGTAAATATAATGGAGTTTATCAATAATTGACTCAATTGATAAAATAATCACTGTACCTGCAAGTGTAATTAATTACCTAATATGCAACTGATAGATTCTGACTACTAATACAAAAGATTTAGTTAAAATTGCTGTATTTTTAAATGAAGTCCTATTATAAATTTAAATAACCCTCATGAAACAACAGCTGGCCTTTTGTAAATCATTGAAATTTCTGAAAACTCTAAAATCAACTTTGCATTTCCAAATAATGCTGGAATGACAAAACAGCAGTGATAGAAATGAGCTTCTCGAATTTGTAAGATCCTTTAAGAATGTGAGTAGGGATGAACATATGAGAAATTACATGTGAAATCATTTCTTATGGTGCTGAGAAGTGGCTGGTTATGAGTAAGAACAGCCTCCCATTGAGAGGGCTGTGTTAGACTCACTGGTCCATTAGGTTTAATTATAGCAAGGATTGAGCAAAAAGTGTGAAAGATAGATTGAATGCATAGAGTTTTATTCAAGAGTAGGAGATGCAGAAGACCCTATAATAGTAGGAATTGTGGGTAAAAAGAGATGGTAGATCAGGGAATGTTATGGCTTGAATTGTAAATGTTCCCCTAAGGCTCGTGAGTTGAAGCCTTGGTCCCCAGCTTATGCTACTATTGGGAGATGGTGGAGCCTTTAGGAGGTAAGGCTTAGTGTAAGGAAATTAGGTCATTGGGGGATATTGGGATTCCAGCCCCTTCCTCTCTCACTTTTTTCTTGAACACCATGAAATGAATGACTTTGCTCCACCAGGTACTCCCCTCCATAATGTTCTGCCTCACCACAAGCTCAAAGCAACAGAGAAAAGCAACCACATACTGAAACCATGACTTCAAATCAGTTTTTTCTCCTATTAGGTTATTTATCTCGGGTATTTTGTCATAGAAATGGAACACTTTCTCAAACAGGGAATATCCAGAGCAAATTATGTGAGAGTCCTGATGATAATGAAAGCCAAGAATATCTGATAGTTTTTTTAGACCCATCTCTGATTTCAGATTGTGATAAAAACTGACCTTGTTTTGAGAAATACACAGAGATCAAGGAACAAGCTCATTCAAAAGGTAGGAAAATTTGACTCAGTTCTGGCAAACATTCAGTTCTCGGAAGTCTGGAAGCTGACTTAAAAAGAAAAAAAAATGAAGCCACAGAATGTACAAATCGCTGACTTCAACACAGCTCAGATATTGAAGCAGATTATAGAAAATTCCTTGTGGCAAGATATGTATGTAAAGAATTTCAAGTTTTTACCCCTTTTATTGAGGTATTCTTTTCTGAAAATGTTAGCACCCACCAGATACTGCTGTGGACAGTATTACATTTTAAGAGATGTATTTTTCCTGTTATATTTTTTAGTCTTTTACCTGTTTTCCATCACTGCCCTAAATCTAAATGTTTACTTTAAACTCTATGCAAATTTTAAACAGTGATTTAATTAATAAATTTATAGTTACTGTCTTAATGAGTTAAACTTTAAAATTCGTTGTTATAATTTTATAGGCAGACAAGTAACGCTTTTGGATAGCTGTAAAGAAGCAATAACATTTTGTTTTTCTTATAATTTCCTTTTTATCATAAACAGGAAAAACTTTTACATTATCAAATTAAAACTGCCAAGTTACTAGCAGTTATAAAAAATCAGATACACTGGTAGAAGCAGTTTGAAGTTTTAGAAAACTCTGGTCTGTGTGATTTCTAAGCAACCCAGATAAATAAATAGCCACAGTCATTAAAGAGTTAGGACTTGGTCACATCTAAATGAATGAAATTTTTTGAAAGTGCCACAGTGATTCTAACTAATATAAACCCTTTGTTACGACGTCCATTCCCCACATTAACAGTACTTGTGTTCAGAAATGTGTTTTATATCTTTTTAGAATTGTAGATATATATTTTCAATTACACATAATAAGTAGCTCACAAAGAAGCCTAAAAGTTCTGTACAACCCATAATGCATTGTTGTGTAGGCTCTAACCTCAAATGTAACAGGACTACTACCCTCATTAATTTTTCATTCCCCCTGTTCATGTGATCTCAACTGGCTCCATAGCTTTAAATACTCTCCATATGCTGAAGACCACCAGATTTGTATCTCTAGCCCAGTACTTCTTAGGTCCAGAATTCTGTATTTAGAGGCCTACTTAATATTTCCTCTTAGATGTAGTACTTAGCATATCAAAAACAATACTCTTCATTCCCATTCCACCTCTGTCACCTGAATATCTTTTCTCATCTGTCTTTTCTAATATTTTTCATCTTAATGAACAGCAAAATTATCCCTCCTTGTCCCCCTTCCCTCCTCCACTCCCTACTTCAAACTCAGTTCTGTCAGCTTTAGTTCAAAATGTATCCTGACTCCACTTACCTTTTTCCATTCATTCTCATTCTCATTATCACCTCCTTCACAAATCTTTATGATCTCCTGCCTAGACTCTGGAAATAGCCACCTCAGCACTTGCTTCCATATTTGTCCTCAAATATTTCTCCACATAGCTAATGATCTCCTAAAACCTAAGTGTATTAATTTAACTTATATCTCTCTAAAAAAAATGCATTGATTATTTCCTTTTTGGATTCAAGAAACATGGACCACAAAGTAGGAGTAGGTTCAAGCCACTGGTGTTGGTTTATGTCACTGGGGTCGGGATACTAACAGGAACAAGTCTGCAGATGGTAAAAGCACAACTGGGTTGAAAAAAGGGAAGAGGTCAACATATAAAGTGTAAATAAAATGGAGGTGGGACTATAAGGAAAGGGAAAGAACAAAATCAAAAAGATCTCAAATAGGAGCAGCAGGAAGAAAAGGGCTATTTCATTTGCTAAAACCGCTGACTTGGTAACAGTTTTAGTCTGTCCTTTTCTGAATAGCTATTTTAATTTTTATATATTCAGCTGACTAATAGAAATACCTGAGAGAGGTGAAATGTGTCAGGTAACCCTTAGGAAATAAAGCTTCCACAGGTTGAGGTCACTATCAGGTGGCCATCCCATGCTTCCCTGTGGCATAAATTTGATTACTCACCAGTAGAACATGAAGCCAGAGTTGAAGCCATTTTATTCCTATGATATAATTTAAGTAAGTCAAAACAAGGGGTAGGATAAAGATATGAGTTGGTCTTCAACCATACATTTTTAATTATAAGTATTTTTGCTTACTTCTTAAAGAATAAAGAAGTCTTGCCTGTTGGGTTGCTTAATGAGAAAAAAATATTATAGTTGCATATCTTCACTGTCAGTCATTTGTCAGTTTTGCCCCATAGATTGTTTCTAGATGATGGGAAGTCCAACTTGATAGCCCCTCGCTGTTGACCACTTGGAAAGTGGCCATTACATTCAAGGACACTAATGTTAAATTTAAATTCATACACTCACATATTACTAGTGGCGACTATATTGGAGAATGTTGGTCTAAGTATTTCCTTGCCTGGACAGAAGCAGTGACCAGGTTATTTACTGATTCTTTAAAATACTCAAGTTTATTTCCTTCTACCCTGTCAAGATTGGTGTAGGAAGTAGGCATGCCACTAGTTCAAAAACAGGCAAACAATTTAAGGAAAGGCACCTCACCAGCAGAAGGTTGAGAAACCAGGGCTGCTGATACATCGTTTAATTTTATCATGTGTAAGAATTAAAGACCATATTGAAAGACTTTTCTTGTATATGACTCTTGGAGGTAGGAACATTTCTAGTTTAGTAAGAGCAAGAAAGGATTTCTCTGATCATCAAAAACTGATCTCTTCAACTTTGAAGAAATGCTATGAATGTAGCCTTGGTTTGCTTTTCAGAGTGGCCTGAAGAATCATTATGATCTTAGTTTTGAAAATGAAGCAGGAATTGAATGACCCAATATAAGGCTTTGGACTTGCAAAGTGGATTTTGGGTGATTAGAAAATAATGTGTAAAGTCTTTGAAATTATTTTACTCTCTAATAATACTCTCTCTAATAATTTAATTTGTTGAGTAGTAACTTTTCATTAAAATATGTACAGAAAGAAATAGCACTTCTTTTATGTCATGTATTTTGCTGTAGATATTACAACTAGTTAATACTTTTAACAGTTCTATGAAGTAAGTATCTCCTTTTAAAAAGAGGCAGCTAAGGCTTAGAAGTTAAGTTACTCACCAGTGATCACTACTAGGTAAGGTATGAAGCTGATCTCCAACCCAAGCCTGCCTCATGCCAAAACCCATGCTTTTCAGATGACAAATGTTGCCTTTCACCAGCCACATTCACCTGTTTCCTTTAACGCAGCCACCCATTCTGTTTGGATTTACTTTTGTAACACTATTTGCCACCAAAGGATGCCAGTAATCTTTCTCAGCAGAAACTCCAGGCACAGCCTCTTGGCAACCAGATTATGTTGAGTGGTTTATCCCTAAAGTCTATACTAAGTCCCCTGGTTTATGAAGTGTCAGGTTTTATGCTGATGGGGCAACATTGTGGGGAAATCATTCCTTTCATAAGCCAAATTCCATTTAATTGACATTGTTTTCCTGGCGGGAAAAGATTTATGTTCTAAAGCTCAAGCAAATCAATACTGCTTAAATTCAGTGACTTGACTTGAAATTACCATAAGCTGAACCAAGAGAAGGACTCTAGAATATAAAAGTCAAGAAACTAACTACTACTGTATTAACTAATAGAGTGTAACAATAAAGAGTCTTCCAGAATTATCTTCTCCAGACTCTAATCAGTTCCTAAGGGAAATCATCAGTCCAAATCCATAACTTGATGGCACAATGAATAAGATATTCTTATATTTTCAGAGAAGAAAACAGGAAGGACTGAGTAAAGTAATTTCATTCTATTCTAAATCTTAGCCATGAAACACAACACTATGCTAAAAAAAAATGAACTTTTCTTCAGCTTTTACCTAATTAACTCATATCAATACAACCCATCAATGATATCATCAGAAGTCATATTACATATTAGGTAATTTGAAAATGCAGTAATGAGTATCATTCCCATTGCAAAACAGAGATTTGTGTTCCTGTCTTTCACAATTTATTACAGTTTATGCCAGACTGTTTGGGTTCAAGTCTGCCATTTATCAGCTTTATAGATACAAACTCCCCCTTACTTCAGTGTCCTCAGTTTTAGAAAGAAGACACTAGAATTCTTCATACAGTTGTTTGAATGTAAATAGACGAAGAACAATTAAAGTGGTGTTGGGCCCATAGTTAAGGGTTTATGTTTTGTATTCATGAAGAAAAAATAAGTTGCTGTTTACATCATCTTTACTTTTTTTTTGTCATTCTCATTTTTGTAATATTTTCAGTATGTATGAAATGGTATTTTTTGGCTTTTTGAAATGCTTTTTAATATTGCTTCAGTTGTTCTGGTTGATAGTTTTTTTTTTTTTCTGTTACACCAGTTTACTTGAAGAACATTTACGATCTGTCATCTTTCAGCCAGATGTCCCATTAGCTTCTAAGTAAGAAGCTTAGAATTGTTAAATATTTTCAGAGAGGGTGCATAATAATAGTGCTTTATTGCATGACCTTTTATTTTTTCCATCTGGTGGCAGCGAATATTTTGAGAATTCTCAGATGTTCTTTCCCTTCAATGGTTATCTAAAAATTGTTGTCCTGTGAGCATTTGGCTCTCCTGCACCCTGAGTGTTTCACTGTTGTTATTATGTCAGGCCCCTGATCACAGGTATGTTTACCTTCAATAGACTTAGTCCCTTAATCTCTTCCTCTTCCTCCTCCTCCTTCTCCAGTCTGCGGAATTCCTGTCTGTTGTGAAGAGTGGTGACAAAAACTAATCTGAACTAGACCACAGTCAAATGAAGTCAGATTGAGGATTTGGCCTTGTATCAAAACTAAAGCAGAGGGAAGGGTAGAAACTGGCTGTCTTGTAAATAGCAAGCCACCCAGGGTGTAAGCCCTGAAAACATGTAAATACCACTATGTCCCATATGTTTTATTTCTCAATTTTGTCATGCTACCTTTGCCAGCTAGTTTAACTGAGTCTGATTTGCTATGTTATTTTATTGAACATTTTTTGACAATTTGAGTACAGTTCTGAATGTAATATTAAATCCTCTTCTGGCTCAGCAGATTGCAAAATTGCACGTTCTGTCTACACATCAAATCCTAGGTCTGGAGGGGAATTGCAGACTTTACCTAGTCCAGCACATCCCAAAAGTATTGCATTTGAGCTTTCCACAGCAGATGGTATTTCAAACTCTCCTACATGACATCCAAACAAGATTAATTATATGATTAAAGACTATTTTACACAAAGGTTAAAATTAAGCTAGGTTTCTATTTTTTTATAGGTTCATACAATGTTTGCTTCTTGTGCAAGGCTCTCTAGCTAATTCCAATGGCTAGCCCATTAAGTTTAATCATACCTCTATAACTGAAGAGGAAACCAGATATGGTAAATTATGCTAACAAGTTAATTATAAATTCTTTGTGTCAGCTTTATGTGTCAAGTTTGAGATTGGTCAAATTTTTAATCCATCCAGGATCCAGTGTTGAAAAAGTTCAAGAGAAAAGCTATGCTAAAGAACCCACAGAGAGTCAGCTCAATTCATGTATATTTTGGGATGACCAAAAACTACACTGGGTGATTCTTTAAGCTTTGGCCTAATGAATTTAAATTATCATTACATTATAGTATTTTCTAAAGAATTCCATGAAAAAGTGTATATGATCAAAGGAAGGAAAAATAGCTTTTTTTCAAACTCCCAATAATTAAATACTGTATAGTGACTGAATGAAGATTTGACACAGAACAAAACATTTGAATCATCTTTCCATAGGGTCTGCCATCATCACAGTTCTAGTATTTGAATTCTGTATTCAGTTATAATTGATGAAGGAAAGATAGTTTAAGATACTAGATACATGGCATTTAAAAGCCATTTTAAATAAATTCATGCTGATTTTAAAGTTAACTTTAGTTAGGCTTAAAAATGTATTAAAATCACAGAAATTCCCTTTTATAATCACTGTCTAAGATCTGTTTGTTACTTTATGGTTAAATAGTTTCTATATCAATTTATTTTTTATGATTTCTCCCTCTATAAGAAGTTGATTCCACTGTTATGAATTTCCTTGGAAACCATTTGATATAGTGCAGTAGAGATTCCCTATTCTCATTCCTTCCCCTTCTTCTCCACTTCTGGGACATGGGATGGATTCCATTTTCCTGTGCCATGGTAATTAATGCTGCTAGTACTCATGGGATATAAACAGAAGTGATGTAGATCATGCCCATGCCAAAACATTTAATCACTTCTGCAAGACCTTCCAGCCCAAAGCTCTCTCCTTCTTCTGGATGATAGTGGAAGAGACTTTGTGTTGAGATTCTGGAGACACAAGATCAAACAGCATCATTAAATTGCTACATGTAGAACAGTTGATTTGAAGGGCCTCCTATAACCATGAATAGTTTTAACTAGGTGGAAAAATAGCTCCTTTTTATGTTAAAGCTCCGTGATCCTGAGGTTTTCTAGTACTATGGCATAATCTAAATAGAATAAATCAAAACTCAGGAGGAAAGCTGGCCTCTTTATGTTACCACTTCCTTCAAACAGTCACTGAAACCTATTAGATCTTATTTTGAAGAATATCACAACAACTTCAGCAACATTATTTGATGTCTACAGTTGGCAGGCACCATACAGGACACCAGGGATATGAAAATGATGAAGATATGTCCCTTTGTCTTCCTGTGGCTAGAAAATACTCCCCAAGGTTATATGTTGAGCTATTCTCTGTTGGAAAATTTTACTGAAAGTTTCTTCTCTAAGCAAAAAAATTCTAGTATTCATGTGTATACACACACACACACAGCATATGTTACACATTTTTAGGCATTTCATCTGTGTAAATGTTCTAAATGTGTGAATATATGTATTTGAAGAAGTTGGGGAGAGAAAAGATACAAGGTACTCTTTATCACTCATTAAATTCTAAAATCCAGACAGTAAATTTGTACTTAAGATAATTGTAGTCCTCCTGACACCATCTTGCACAAGATAAAAAATGGTTCCTAGACAGGAGGAATAATTCATTTACAGCCAGTTTGTAACAAATAGTTTTCTTTTGAATAATGGTTAAGGATTGTCTAAAATGAATTGATGCAATATTTGAAAAATGTTTTTGCTATTTACACTGTATTTACGTTTAGTAGCAGTGCTTTGTAGTAAATCAAATACACATTTTATCAAATTACTGTTGATTCCAGATAACTGCTTTTCAACTACCTGTGCTGTTTCATGTTTGCACCTTAGCCACTGGCCTAAGTATACCACTGGGTGTTGACAAGAACATCCTTCATACTTCCCATGGGTGAAAACATTAAATCATGGAAAAGGAATTTGTGGAATCTGGGCTTAGCTTTCCTTCATGTAGTTTAATAACCTAGTTTTTTAAATTATCAGTACTACAGAGGTAATTATTCATGTTTCTATTCTGCTTTTCATGATTAAGTTTTATTTGTTCATTTGTTTTTAATACATACCATGTCATTCATCAAAACAATATCTCCCTGGAGTGGCTGATGATGTTTTGTTACGCTTCAGGCAAATAAGGCTAATTAACTTCCCTAAGACACACATATCAAGTGATCAAACTCAAAGCTATGCTCCCCATATAGGATTACATTTTTAACATCAAAAATCTTTTGCTAATATTCATTTTTATGAAATTTTTCTTTTAAAATCACAAAGATTCAAAATACCAGATTAATTTTGGAATTACCTAACTAATCTCTAACACAGTTTCCAGAAGTGTAGACTATGGATCACACTTGTGTCAGAATTACTAGAATGCTGGTTAAAAGTGTAGATTCCTGTTCTTTTACCTTAACTTCCAAATCAAAAACTTTTAAAGAAGACTTCAGAATACTCCAGTTTTAACTTACTTTACAGATGAGTCTAGTACAGTGAAGTTTGAGAACTTCAGCTTGATCATAAGTATAAACATTACTCCCAGTGGGGGAATCTCTCTAAGCCGTCACAGAAGTGACTCTGACTTTTCTCAAAAGAATACTTCAACAAGCCCCTCCTATTTTGACCACTTCACCTACATCAAGAATCTGAACAGTAAATTAAGTTTAGATAACAATGGAAGCCAAGAAGATGCAATGGTATCAGAAAAGAGACAATGAAAGGAGAACTTTTTTATTTGAAGTGTAGCTTGAAGAAACACTGAAGACAAATATATAAATAAGTTAATTTTAAAATGTTAGATAGAAGGAGAGTAGAATGATAGTTTCCAGAGGTTGTGAGGGAGAGGTGGGGAAAGGTCAGATGTTGATCAAAGTGTACAAAATTTCAGTTATTAGGAATAAGCTTCAGTGACTTGTACAGAATGGGACTATAATAAATAATAATTCATTATATATTTTGAATTACTAGTTTTATTAATCAGCTTGACTTAATCATTCCATGATGTAAATATATATCAGAATATTACACTATAACATATAAATATAAGGTACTTAGAATTATTATTTTTTTCAATTTAAAATTTAAAAAAATAAGGTTGACTAAGAATTTTAAAGACAAAAATCACTCAAATAAAATACTCGTTTTATAGTTTAAAAATAAAATGAAATAGAACACTCAATGCTGGCTTTAGGAAACACACAAAAAAAGAAAAATTTATAAATTAAGAGGTTTGTACTGAGAAGTTAAACATCAAAAGGAAAATGAAGCAGGTGCCTGGTGGAGAGATTAGGCAGGGGGTTGTCAGTCACTGTGTAGAAGGAAGAGAATCCAAGACCAGGGAAGGGGTGTGGAAGGGAAGAGCATTTGAAAATAGAAAATAACCTTTGCACACATTCTTTTAACCCAAGGTTAAGTAATAGAATCCTGTTTTGATGTTTAAAACTTTGAGTCACAGAGAAGTTCCATGAATTGCCAAAGGTCAATCGGTTAGTCAATGGTAGAACCAACCATACACTGGTGACTCCAAATCCAATGTTTTTTCCACCTAATTATACTGCATTTTCTTTTGTTTTAAGCCTTCCAACTAGTTTTCAGTGCATCTGAGGATTTCATATCTGCCCAAGTCAATTTGAATTAATGTAGCAGGGCCTTGGGTAACCACATTAGTATTTTCATGCCTCTCTTTCCATGTTGTTTTCCTCCAGAATAATTACAAACTGCTGTGTGTCTTAATTACAGTGACTTTTAGGATGCTCCAGATTTCTTTTTATACTTTATTCCTCTACCTTTTCAACACCAGCATCGGAAACTCTTAAATCCAGAGGGGGTGTTTCTTAGGAGGAAACTCTCACTGACTCAGCCTCCCTGAGTGGCATGAGGGGGGATTCACAGGAATAGGATCTAGTGAATATCGGTGAAAATGCTTTCAGGTAGCTCTTCTTGGTTGAAGGCATTATTTAACAATATTCTTTTCCAAGCCATTTGGAGGCAATTTACAGGCAAAAACCAATGTGGGCAACATAAAAAATTCGTAATTCCGATTTCCATGTGTCATCTGTGTGTTGCACAACTCTGTAGATTATTCATAGAAACCAGTTAGGAAAGCACGCAGCCCTGCATATGTCCCTTACTTGGCTGATGGTCACTATCTGTTTATAGGAATGATGCAGATATAATGGGAAGATTCTTCTATGATATATAGAGAAAGCAGATGATTATGTTAATAAGACAATTGTGCCATTTCCACAAGTAACCTAAGGGTCAGATTTTTCTTCCCAGGAAGAGTCACCTCCCTGTGATATTCTTAGGAAGGAAGAGACAATTTAGTTCCTACTTGTTCCTGAGTCCTTCCTGGTTGCCACTCACTCTGGGCGCAGCACTGCCACCTCTTTGAAGGCTTACAGAGTGACCAGGGAACTGGTGGCTGAACATGGAATGGGCCTCACTTTCAATGACAGCTCTGTTATTACCCTCTTTACTGCCATCTCACAAAGCAATAAACATGTAGCCAGCTAGTCTTAAACACTAGGAGAAACAAAAATTATAAGAACTTGTGGGGGGAAATTAACTTTCCATTTCTTATTTCCATAGTAAAAATAAATAAACAAATCCCCCAAATTATGTTTTTCCAAGCAGTGTCCTAGAGCCATCCCAGTTCCTAACCTTGTTTCTTGCCCCCAATTCTCCTTTCCTCTTCAAGATACCATGT
Organism: Glaucomys volans; assembly: GCA_020662805.1. NCBI lineage: Eukaryota > Metazoa > Chordata > Mammalia > Rodentia > Sciuridae > Glaucomys > Glaucomys volans. The sequence continues at coordinate 234,310 of JAJEJO010049065.1, read as the reverse complement.
CCCTCATTATTCCTCTACCCTTTATTCCAACACCAACTCCATGGGGAATTCCAGTCTTTGTCCACAAGGGCAATCATTTCCGGACTCATCCTCCCAGCTTGACATTTTACAAAATCTAAGCTTATTATTGGGACTATTAAGAATAACAAAGCACTAAGCTATAAACCTTAAAATGCTGCTCCTTTAGCCTCAAAAAGTTCTGGGAACAGATTTGATTTTATTTCCTGAATTGACCTAAATAAGTTCTCAGACTGACATCGTTCTTTTCACCAGTCTCTGTGGGTGGATAAACTTCCGAACTAAGCGGTTTCCTGCCATGTTCTCTGAAGTCTCTGAAGAGGTAAAGGTGAATTGTAGGTGGGTCATGCTTATACAGCCATGAGTGTAGACATGAGATTTGGTCTAGTTAATAGACTGTGAATTATTAGTGTCTTAATCCTTAGTAATATGAGCATTTCATGATGTTATAAAATCATTCTGCTTGTTTTTTCATGAGGGATAGGTGAAAACAGAAGGTTCTGTTGGGATTTGGGCGGATTTTGAATGTTATCATCATTTAGAAATGATTGTTCAGGTAGAGCAATTCTTCCCCACTTCTTATGTAGCCTTCTAAAAGGAGGGAACTTGGTGTAGCTACTGGATTCTCTCTGCACCTTTACCCATTCTTCCTCAGTGCAGCTACCCTAATTTTCAGATTGCCCAATTTTAAATGAATACTATTGAGATTAGTTACTGTCCTTTGCTCTTTGAGAGTGAACTGTCAATGTGGTGCGTCATTCTCCACTACTCCCTGGAGACAGGCTCCTCCCCAGTGTGGGAGATTTCCCTGGCCCAGCACCACCACCACCTGGTTCAGTAGGAAGAGACTCAGTTGCCTCTCACACTGAACTGTCTTCCAATTTAATCTTCAGTAATTGAGCCTTTATTTCTGCTACTCCTATGTCTTATTTTTCAAAATGTTTGTTGCTGTAACAGGGAAATGAGATACTTTTATTATGCCCTTTACCCTCATAGATTCCAACAGCTATGAACATTCATGAGATATCTAATAAATAGAAAGGACACTAAGCCACACAATAGGAATTTTAAAAATACAAGAAGTATTGTTTTGCACGTAGTAGTTTCTTTTAGGTTAAGGAATGAAATGGGTAAATCTTCTTAAAAGAACTTGTAGTGTCGCATAAAAGGATAAAAAACTATAAGACAGGCTGTAAGCCCCAGTGAGGGGTGTAGACATAAGAATTAAGGAACATTAAAGGAGAAAGATACAGACTGGTAAGCCTAATATGGAGGTAAGATTTCAGCTGAGCTTCAAGGAAAGGATGGTACATGCATTCCAAAAGTGCAGTGTTCTATTAATGGAAAAATAAGCACATCAGGCTGGTTCTGTTGCAAGTAAGTATTTATAATTACATCCTGTAAGTAACTGAAAACTCTGTCATTACACTAAAAAATGTAAAACCTGCTGGTCCAGCCCAGTCCATGGCAGCCCTGCAGCATCAGCATCTCCTGTCTCCCTCATTGCACAGACTGGTCATGATGCTCACAGTGGACTCAGGAGAAATTTTGGCACTAAACAAGTGTATGTAAGGAATAAAGCCAAAAAACTGTGAAAGTTGTTGCCAAAACTCAGGCCTCCACAGTAACCACCATGAGCACACTAAACAAAGATAGAACTTAAAGCCGGTAAAGGGAGTTAGCTTTGCCTGCACCACAGCAGACATGGGACCTTGGCCTGACCTCAGAGGCAAGTCAGCCATGTAGCAGAATTGTGGACAGGAGCCACCTTTCATTCAGGTAAAGTCTCAAAGAGAGCCCTTCCACTCTGTCATGAGAGATGGAAGCCTTTACATGAGCAGAGAGGCTGGGGCAAAACATGCAGCAGGAGGGAAGAGAACCAAAGTCTCAGGGTGTAAAGCAAGAGAGGTGCATAGAGAAGATGTGGAAGGAATGTTGAGGTTTTGGTGTCCGTAACCAAGGGTGCCCTGGAGGTTTATCTTTTAGTGCCATTACCTCACGTTAATAAATAATGGCAGCCTCACTTTCTGTCCTTCCGGCATTGTAATACCACTGCCTTTCAGCAGCCTCAGTAATGTTCCTAGTCTGCTTTTATGCAGTTTTTCTAGGAGTAAAGCGTCCATGATGAGCCAGCCACACACTCTGGCCCAGCCCTCCTTGTGACCAATATTGGGCACTCAGACTGCTGTTGGCGAGAGCTGAGTGTGGTCGTACATCAGAGACGAATTAATACTCACACCAACCCTACATCTGGGAGACGGGGTAACCATTTACAGGCTCCAGAGCACTTTCACATGCCTTCCCATTTAATTTTCAGATCACATCTGGTGTTACTCAGACACATCTGGATGCCCAACTGCTGGCAGACCCCATCTGGAATAGTCTCTCAGGGGCACACATCTGGCAAACCCCCACCACCACCACCACCACACACACCTTCCCCCCTTCAGAGAGTTTGGGACATGGAGTCAAGATAGCTGACTTCTAAGCTGAGCTCTTCCCCTTACCTAACTGAGTTCAGGGGCAAAGTCTCTTCACCTCCCTGGGTAGACCTGTGTATTAGATGATTACTAAAGCTCCTCCCAGCTCCAAGACACTGTTATTCTGTGACAATCTGAAGAAGGCAGATATTGTTACCCAGTGGAGACCTTGTTATTTGGAGAATTTAATGATTCTTCTCCCAAGGTTACCCAGATGATGAGCAGTAACCTCTCTGGATGTTTCATTTAGTGCTTTTCCTACCATGCCACACACGTACGTAAGCACAACAGAGATTAACCTTGACCTGCTTAGCTCTAGGCTCAGATAACCAGATGCAGACAAAGGAATTCACACTTTCAACTAAAATGTACTAATTAGTATGTGGCTAAATTAGATTTTAAAAATTGATAGCCTGCAAACAAGATTTATCTTGAAACCCTGTTTTATTTGGTCCCTGAAGTGTTTTATTATAAAAAGATGTTGATGTGTTGATATATTTTACATTGAGGATATGTTACATTTAAAAAATCCGAATTTTCAAATTCTCCTTAAAACCTAGATCTTACAACATGACTGTAATTGGCTGAAATGAATTCATCCTTATATTTTTCTTTGTTAGTGTTTTTCAACCTCTTTATTATTAACATCGGGTGCTGAATAGATCTTTGTAGTGAGGAGGTCATCCTGCATATTTTAGGGTGTTTCATAGCATCTTTGGCCTATATTCATCAGATGCCAGTAGCACCCCCATATGTTGTGACAACCATTTGTGCCATTGCCAAATGACTCCTGGAGGGGTCCAAAATCACCTTGGGTTGAGAACCATAGTGGGAAGCATTTGAATAACATTCTCTGGGAAACAGAATTTTAAAGCTGGGAAGAATATAGTCCAGCCCTCTCATTTTACAAAGGCAGAAACGGAAGCTCAAGTTACTTAAAAAGTTAAGTAACTTGACCAAGGTAACACAAGTAGGACAACTGGTAACAGGCCTGGGACTGGAACCTAGGTCCTCTGAAGCCTTGCACAGTGCACTTTTCACCCAGTCCGATGCCTCCAAGGCCAGTTCCTGCCCACTCTAACTACTGATCTGGAAGGTCTGACCTCTGCTCCCCTCTGGTGCTAGTGAGGTGAGTCATCCTCAGTCAAACAGCAGCTTTTCCCTTAAAGGCAACATCTCCTGAGTGCCTGAGGCTCAATCTTATTCACTCAAATAGGAAGGGGTGTTTCCTAAACATTTGCCTTGTTCACTGTACCAGTGTTTAATGTAGCATATTCCTCATTCCCAGCAGGTTTAGATCACCAGCCTCTGGTGTTCTTGAATCACCATTTTCTCCAAAGCCACATACAAAAGGTACATCCAGAAACAAATGTTTGTTTGACATCATTTTTCACTCTGCAAATGCCCCAGGAATGTGGTCATTATATAGCAGTTGGATGATGTTATTTATACACTTAGAACTTGTTTCATCCTTTTTGATAAATGCAGTTTTCGGAAAGTATAAACGAGTTTGCATGAGTGATGTCTTCTTTATATAATATGTTACTCTGATGTTGGAAAGGACTTTATTAAGCTGGCTAGACCAAGAGTCTCCAACCCTTAGGTTTGAGTTTGGGGTCTGCCATTATCTAATCATAAGGCTAAGCAGGATCCCAGCTTTCTCAACTACAAAATGTTACATTTGGGTGGCCAATAAGACACCTTGAAGCTCTCTTATTGAATGTTCATATTCCAGTTTCCACTGTTAGAGTTATTTTGATCTTTCTTTCATTATTTAGTCATGTTATAATTGATCTGGCTATTGTGTTTTTGACAAAAAAAAAAAAAAAAGAAAGCAAAACAGAGCCCAGAAACACCTTACATCATTCCACAATTACACAGCTCCAGGGGGACCAGATGATAGGTTAATTGGAAATTTTTTTAGTCATCAGTAAATTATCTTCGAAATTTGCTTAGCTGATGGTAAAATATTTTTCCCTTTGCTGTGTGTGTGGCTTTCTTGGATGTCCTGCTTGTGTTAGAATCATTTGAGAATGTAAAGTAGAATCATTTGAGAATGTAAAGTTGCTGCTCTTGCCCTACACCTCCATTCATGACCTTAATGTAGCAGGACTTTTCATGTACGGTGATGAGGGGTCTATGGATCACTTTGTATTATCACTTGTTATTGCAAAGTCCCACTGCCATATGTGTGTGCTTATTTTTCTGGCTTCTCTCCTGGAATATATCACTTCAGGTATAGTGTCTCTGTCAGCTTTCTGTCACTGTGACATATACCTGAGAAAATTAAAGGAGGGAAGATTTATTTTGGCTCATGGTTTCAGAGGTTTCAGTCCACATTTGCTAGGCCCCTTTCTCTGAGCTTGTGGTGATGCAGAACATCGTGCATCTTGGTGGGTAGGGAGTACATTGTTCAGCAAAGCTGCTCACCTCAGGGTGACCAGCAAATATAAGAGAGAGAGAAGAAAAGAGAGAGGAAGAGTCCAGGGATAAGATATAACCTTCCAGGGCATGCCCCCAGTGACCTCCTTCCTCTATTTAGGCCCACCTCCTGTAGTTTCCACTACCTGTCAATGGTCCATTCAATCATAAACCTGCAATGGATAAATGGATTGATGAGATCAGAGCCCTCATGATCCAATCACTTCCACATCTGAACATTGCCACACTGGGTACCAAATCTTCACCTTTGGAGGACATTCCAGATCCAAATTATAACAGTGTCCTACCATCTCAGCTTCTAATCATCTCTTCCATTGAACCTGGAGGGAGGAGGGGAAATTCCAGCTTGAAAGACAGGTGGGTATAAATGATAATGGTATAGCCATATATACATAAGGGTTATGTGTCATATCTCTCTGCATCATGTTTATGTCATAAGATGTATTTAGACCAGTGGAGAAAGAGAACAAATACAACAGAAACTCAGGTGTGTAAATTAAGTTAATTTCGTATTAAGGGATGACACTTGGACTATCCAAGACACCAGAGCTCCGTTTCAGGATCTGTAAAAACTCTCACTAGACATATCTTAATCATGATTGATTGAGGCACCAGGCAAGGCTAGACCCAAAGATAAAATCTTCAGTACCCAGAACTGAGTAGGGCCAGGAGGCAAACACAGTGCAGTTCACTTTATCTCCAAACCTCAGTCCTTCATTGGACACTCAGTGTAAATCTCTGTGTAGAGGTACACCTGCTTTTTCTTTTGTCTACATTATCAAATTGATGGATTTAAATTTTTGCTTCTTAAAAACATACTAAATAATACCAATTAAACATTGACTTTATGTCAAACATTCTGCCTATATTATTTTAACAGAAGATCCGAAGGAAACAAGAGTAATCGCCAGCTATTCTTTAAGTACACATTCTCCATTTCTTTGTTAGCAAGTCCTGAGTTTAGCTGGGCCCATGGCATCCCAGCTAGATTCCACCTTTCAGCTTGCCTTGCAGATTGATGTGGCCACGTAACCAAGAGCTAGTCAGTGGCAGGTGAACAGGAAAGGTGCGAGCAACTTGTGATTCATGCCCTTAAAGAGAAGGATTGAGTCCTCTTTCCCCTTCTTTCCCACTCTGACTGTAATTGAAAGCAAGAGTTGGGAATCAACAGCTTAGGCATGAGATAAAAACAGAGTGTTGAGGATGTAAAACAGTGTGGGAAGAGCCTGGTCCCGAAAATGTGGAGCTGCCCTCTCAGCTCTAGACTAATTGTGTTCAATTTATGCCATGAAAAATAAATTCCTGCTTCTTTTCAGTCAAACATTTTGACTTTTGTTACAATAGCCAGACCTGCTTCTTAACTATTACTAGTATTTACTTTTGTACTTTGTGCAAATGAGCATCTGATCCTCTAAAGAAAGAGATAATATACCAAAAACTGCTTCTGGAACTGTCCCCTCATGCATCTCAAACATGATTTTTTTTTTCTTTTAGAGTTCCTCTCTAATATGGAAATGCCCGTGAAGTCATACAGCTCTTTCCCCATTCCACAGGAATGCCCAGTGCTGAGTGTTTGTGCATTCTGGAACATCTGCCTGTGGAGTTTTCTTATTTGTGAGCACATGTCAGGGTGGGCAGGGGTGCACTCTTGGTGAGCCTCCATTCGCCAAGACTCCACCCACATCAGAAGCTGAAATAGTTCTGAGATTAAGATAAACCATGTGGTAGGTCAATAAATCATAAAAATTATCATCTTTACTTGGTCAATTTCATTACTAGTATTTAAGAGCTTATGTTTGGAATTTTGTATATTTAAAACAAAGTTGTTTAATACCAAATAAAGAATATGTTCCAAAGTATTTTGTTTGTTCACATAAAAATTTTAAATATTGCGCATTGGATTTTAAGAGCGATCATGGTATCTGGAATTAAATTTCTTCTTGGGGTATTAAGAGACTAGTTATGACATGCTGAAAGAGATAGGGCAACCAGAATTTCCCTCAGTCATCCCAAACAAGCTCTCCTACATCTTCACACATAATAAGAGGGCCATCACTTCACGGGACTCTCAGTACTTCTAATATCATTTGCAAATTTCTAGATTTAAGAATTACCCAGGCAAAGCAGCTTGGTTATATCTGTGAGCCATAGTTTAATGCCAGTCATCTCTGAAGCAGTTTCCAAGTTAGTCAGGATCGTATGGGTAAGCAGAAGGAGGAACAGAAAGAAAAGTTTCTTTCTTTTCTGCATATGTGTTATGTTAATTGCAGAGTATAAGAAAGATAAAACATTACGTTTTATGTATACAGGTGAAAGCCCTCGTATCACCAATATGCTCAGAATTTTACATATTACCTTTGTCTTTCCCACAATATGTTTCTTTGCAGAGTTAGCTATCAATTGTCAAATGCCATTTAACTAGAGCATCTGAGTTGTCATTCATAGACTTTTTGAAGTTTATTCTTCTTACCTGTGTTGACTAACTTCTAGGCATCCCACACTTGTTATACAATTTCTTTTATCAAGGTTAATTGAACTATAGATCTTAAGTTTTATATGTTTTATATTCTTACAACTCAGAGAAATATATTCTTATAATAAATTTGTGATAGAGGAATCAGGATGGTAAGGGGGAAAGCAGAGGGATTTTAGTGGTTAAAGGTGATATTTATCATCTGTCAGGGTGGAGTGGCTGTGGACAACCATCTGCGATTGGCAGCACTGTGGAAGCAAAGCAGGACGCACTGACATTCTTGAAACATTACTGATGTACCACAGCCTAGAGATAAAATTTTGTTGAAGAATCTTCCTCTGCCTCAGGAAGCTGATGATCTATGGAATAGTCATGTAATGAGTGATTTCAAAACTGTACTGGATGCTGTCATGGAGATAACCCCAGAGTGTGAGAGGAACAGATAGTTGTGATACCCAATTTGGTCTTGGGAGAACTAGGGAAAGCTTTCTGGAAGGGAAGATGGTGTTTAAGTGAAATCTCAGGAGAAGCTGCACATGAAACGAAAATAGAGAATAGCATTGCAAGATTCCAGAGTTGAGAGTAAGTTTGGGACCACTAAGCTGTTCCATAGAGTGGGAAGAGCTGAGTAATGAAACCCAAACCTGGGATAAAAGTAGGAACCAAATTAGATATCCATGAAAATGAATATATCAAGTAGCTCAGGGTAAGAAGGTCAAAACAAATAGATTCAATCAGGCTGAGGGAGGATTTACCTATGCCGGTGCACAAGTCTGAGGGTGGATAAGAAGAAGGAAAGAAAATAAAAAATGTTCAAGTATTTACTGTGTGCCAGACCCTGCACATTACCCAAGTGAATTCGTGAATCCTTCAGAGGGTATAATGACCACAATTTCACAGCTGAGGAACATGAATGGATCTGGGATTCAAGTTTAGGTCTAGTTCCAGAGCCTGTGTTCTCTCCGTCCCTGCAATGACTCCAGAGCAAGAGGCAGTCAAGAGAGGGCAGGTTTTAATGAATTGAATAGAAGCTACAGAAAGTCAGTCTTGGGCTTTCTGTAACCAGGAGGAGGCTGGGTAACAACTGGAACAAGGCCTTCAGGGAGTGGACTATGTTTGGGAAGACAATTAGACAAAATTCCAAAGTTGTAGGGCATGAGGTCCCAAGGTCAAAACCCAGAAGAAGACAAAAGTAAAAGCAAATTTCTCTGTAGAAGAAGTTAACTGACATTTTGGATAGAAATATAAACAAGCAAAAGAGGAGATGAGTTAAGAGAGTGTGCCAAGGGCCACATGGGAGGCTGGAGCTGCAGAGAAGAGTGGCGAGGGAGAGAAAAGTTCCTGGTGATGGGGTGGTTGGATGATTTTGCAAAATAGGAATGTCTAATATGTAATCATAGGTTGTTTCATTATTGTACTATAAACTAGCAGTTCCTTTAATTCTCCTATAAAAGTATGTCCTACATACTCACAGAGCCTTGTGTTTGAGATAGGCTCAAGTTGAATGTCCAAACAGGAAGAAAAAGAATGTTCAGTATGGAGTTACAGGACACACAGAGGGAGAAGAGGCACAGAGAAGACAGGGGCCCATAAATAGAGTGATCCGGACTTAGCAAGAGGTAGCAGGAAAGCTATAAACGACCTGACCACATGTCCTCTGAAAAGGGAATTTGAAAGAGTTGTTAAATGACTTATCACATAAGGAATGAAAACTCAAAACAATTTTGTCTAAATCTTAACATGTCAGATTGACCCTAGCTGACATCTGGCTTATGAAGAAAAGACATATCAGAGAGAGCTGCTCAAGGATTGAATGCAGGACTTTGGTCAGCAGTTAATTTTGTCTTCCTGGTAGTGGTTAGGCAAAGAACAGGCAAAGAGGTGATGGAGAGGATTCAGTTACCACATGAAGACACAATACAAAACCTGTCACACTTCCTCCCAACCCTGAAAGTCAGACTCAAAATCAAGGAAAGAAAGCTGAGGGACCCCTAAGTGAATGAAGTATCCAGGAACATACACTTTGGATTTGGGAGTGCACAACCAACAGAAGTCAGTGAGTGAAGAGTCAGTAAGAAATCCGGCCAAATGGGTTAAAACCAAAACTGAACCATTAGCATCCAAGGGAAGGACAAAGTTGCCTTATCCCTCAGTCAAGTTTCTGGTTCAAACTTTATAGTGCGCTTCCTGCTACCCCATAATCAATTGCTTGGTTTAGGCAGTCTAGGATTGGTTTTCAGAGCAGGTGGACAAATGTAACTGTCTGTATGGGCAACCTTTGAGAACAGAGTAAACCATTCAAAATTATCTTGCCTTGAGATTTATATCAGGGCCTAGTCATCCTTTGTCTCAGCTCATTAGTGATGTTCACAAGACTAGAAGTGCCTTCAGGGAATGAAAGTCCATCTACTTCAAAAGAAAAGGAAACAAGTTGGGTGTGGTGGCTCACACCTGTAATCCCAGTAGTCAGGAGACTGAGGCAGGAGGATCTTAAGTTCAAAGCCAGCCTCAGCAATTTAGCAAGGTCCTGAACAACTTAGCAAGTCCCTGTCTCAAAATACAAAATAAACAATTGCTGGGGGTATGGCTCAGTGGTTAAGCACCACTGGGTTAAACCCCCAGTACCAAAAAAAAAGAAAGAAAGAAAAAAAAAAAAAAAGGAAGCAAAGGAGAGAAAAAACTAAGAAGCAAAAATTTAGGTAGAATGTCAGCACCAGTAAGCTCTTCTCTCTCTGTGTACTGGCCAGAAAAAATAAACAATGATAATAACAACAAACCAGGTACTTCTTTACCACTACTAGAGTTGTAGATGTGTTTAAGTATGTCCCCCAAATCATTGTTCTAAACTTGGTCCTTGATATAGCAACGATGGTGTGGGACCTTAAAGAGGTGGGCCCTAGTGGGAGATTCTTGGGTCAGTTGTGGGTATGTCCTTAGAAGGGATTACAGAACCACAGACTCTCTGGCTTCCTTTTCTAGGATATAATCTCTCCTCCTCCCACATGTTTGCACCATAGCCATCACCATGAAATGACACAGCCCAGGGTCAGGGGACTTGTCAGAGCCTATGCCATGGCTACTTTGACTTTTAGCATCCCAACTAAGCTAAATAAACCTCATTTTTAAATTTATTTCCTGCCTCAGATATTTCATTATATTAATGAAATGCTGACTAATACAAATCCTAGAGTGTTTATAAGGACAAAATACACAATAGTTGCTAAAAACACAAGTATTAAAATATTGTACTAAAATTTTTCCTGGATTTTCTCCAAAAGTGGGCCCAGAACAGAGTGTGTGTTGGGGGGCATACATATATGTATGTATATATGCATGTATGTGTACATCTTTCTCATCTATGTGTTTTTATCATATATATTTCTCATATGTATATATTTCACATATGTACTAAAAATACCTAAGTAAACATAATATCCTACTAATGCTCAAATTTTATATGTCAGCCAGGGGTGAACATAGCTTGGGTGCAGGTAATTCATAGGTGAACCGTAAATTTACAGAAAGCAGACATAATGGGTTTGACTTTTGGCACACACATATTTCCCCACCCACCTGTGGTAGGCAACAGTGAGAATAGTTCAGAAGTCACCAAGGAGAAGGAGAAGCAAAGGACATAAAGCAACCACAGACTGGATCACCAGCCCTGGAAAACTGACTGTAGACCACAAATGGTTTCTGATATTTGAATTAATAATAAAATTTTCCATTAGCAACCAGTCTAGGAAGGCGTTCTTGATGACTCTCTCAAATCATCCCATGTGTTAGAGTCCTGCTCTGAGCACAACTGACACATCTTTGGGGCCAAACCCATCTATATTAGGTTTTAAAGACTAAGAATTCAGTTCTTGTTCCAGCAAGTCCTGTCTTTGTGGAAACTAGAAGCAAATTTACAACTCTACCTTGTGATTCCAAAAAACTGTACCATATTAAAGGTACCTATAGGTTTCAAGAATGATTTTCTCCCAAGAAAGTGTTTGAATGATTAAAAAAAAAAAGTTAAAGTGTATGATCATCTATCCTTTTATTTAACGAACATTTTTGAGTCACCACAGAGGCCCAGCCTTGTGCAGGTATTGTAGACACAAAGATAAAGGCACTATCCATGCCCCAGAATAGAGTCTAGTGAATAAGATGTTCATGCAAACAAAATTAAAAATAAATTAGTCACTAAATGAACCATGTGCGTGGATCTGCTCTGGTGTTGGGACAGATCTCATGGCAAAGGGAGAGACTGAGTTGAGAGGCTGCTAATTGAGTGGAAGTTAATCAGATAAGAACGGAGAATGGCATTCAAAAGCAGGGAATAATAGGTGGCAAAGGAATAAAGGACAAAATATGGAATAAATATGACAGTGACTTAGGACATAAGTGGTGCCAGGTTCAAGGTAGTATGCAGCCTGTTCTAGCTCTGCAAGAATTTTCCTGGAAAAGGAACAAATGCATGTCATAAGGTTCAAGAGCATCCCTTGGTTTGAATCTAAAGATAGTAATTCTGAACAAAAGGAAATAAAAAAATTTGGAATGGTTTCTTTGTGGTACCCCAATACAGGTTCTAAGGCAGTTATTGTCTCTAGGACAGTTAAGGGTGCTTTGTGGGCTTGTGACCTGCAGTCACGTAGGACCCTTGCTAAAAAGCCTCTGCATTTGAATGAGTGTTCTGCCCTCTTGATATTCTTTAGCAAAGTTTAAACAAAGGGCAGTGCGTTCTTACCTTCCACTGGGTCCTGAAAATTATATAGCTGTTGTTAAGAACAGGACATTTTCAGAGGATTTGAAATAGTTTCAGCATTGTTTTATTTAAAGTGGAATAGGGATAGGTGGTGGAAGCAGCTGGACAGATCAGCAGTGGCATTTATTGAAAGGCCTGGAAATCTTGCTAAGAATTTTCAATTTACCTGTAGGAGAAAGATCGTCATTAAAGAACTTGAGCAATAACATAGCATGAAGAGATGTGACATTTAGATCACTCCAGTTTAATGTAGACCAGAGAGTGGAAGTGTAACAAAGCTTTTCCCATTTTAAAACGAGCGCCTTCTTGTTGTTTGAATTTCATTTATTAGGTAAAAAGTTTTGATTCCTGTCAAGACACAAAGATCTCTTAGAAGAGCAACAACCATGACTAATTCACAGTTTAGGGTAAATGAAAATATCAAGATCTGTGAACTCTTTTGAGAACTGGATGGAAAGAGTGGAAAACAGGAGGCAGAAGTTTCCATGTGCAGGTGGGGACACCATAGAGAAGTTGGACTTTTAGGGGAAACGTGGTTTTCCCCTTGTTTTGCACTGGTTCAGCCTGATCAGCACATAAAAACTTTTTTCGAAGATTGTATTTTGGCATAATTGTTCGCCCCCGCCCATTTTTTTAATGGCAGTGGTTCTCAAACTGTGGGCCCCCAAAAAGCATCATCCACATCACCTAGAACTTATTAGACATGCATTCTCTGCTTGACTTCAGTAGTACTGAATCAGAAACTCTGAGGGTGGGGCCCAACAATTTGTTGTTACAAGCCCTCTGGTTGATTCTCAGATGGCCAAGAATTGCTTCCTCGTTGCAAATTATGCCCCTAGAACTCAGATATTACAAGAGAAAGGTGGAAATGTCCACTGGTATTAGAATGAATAACCAAAGGTGACTTTAATGTCCAGAAAAAGTTCAGTCTTGTTCTAAACATGCTGCTCACTCAGCAAATGGTCTAAAGCTTTCATGGTGGCAAGATCTTCATATGTGATAATGCCATAGCTCTAGAATGACTTTAAAAGGGCATATATTATTGCACAGGTTATGAATCATAGCTTCGGCAGTTAACAGTGGTATTTAGCAAAACAAAATAAAGATGATCCTTTTTTTTCCTAGAAAGGAATGGTTATTATATGGGAAGGATGTTTTATTTACACCATCAACTTCCAAAGGATCATCTCTGTTGATAGTGCTGGAATTTTTCATTTCTTTGTGCCTACTTTGCACTAATAATATTGCAGCTCTGATAGTACATGTCCAAAAGCTATATCTGTTTACATAGTCTATAATATTTCTGAAATGCAGTCTGAGTTGCTGCTAAAACCAGCATTTCTCAGATTCTTTCCATTGTCTTCCTTGAGTAATCCAATATACATGGAAGGATAAAAGAGTAAACACTTTTCATGATCACCCAAATGTTTCTAATGAAATTTCAAACAGTTCGACAATATGGGCTTGCCTGAAATGATATAAAATAAAAGTGTCTTCAGCAAATACTTGTCTATTAAATATTATAATTCCGTCTCATATTCACACAGTGGATATTTTTTCTGAATCTTTCAGCAGAATTCTTTCAAATTAGAGCTCAATGATCTTCTTTATATTCTACCCAAGATTTGAAATACATGAACCTGTCTCTACTTTCTTGAACAATGGCCTCTATTATGGTGTCTTTTCCTTTAAATCCAAATATTATACTCAGCCTTTTAAGAATTCCCTATTCCAAATACAGGCAATTAAATTGTCTATAAGTTACTCAGAGCCTTAGAAAATGAAATGAAATGGGAACTTGTACTTTGAAATGAGTTCAAAAATGTGTACCATTTGTCAATGCTAGTCTCTGTCAAATAGTCCTCATTATCTTCTGGTTCTGCTGCTAACAGATGTAATAATCTGGCACAGACTTTTCTTTGCTAGAAAAGTCAAAGATATTTCCTTCCAAAGAGAAGCTGGGTCTCTCAGCAACTGGAAATCAAATTCTTGACTTAATGATGGGACAGAGAACACAATAATGTTTCCTGGTGCCACCAAAAGTTGGATAAAATTTGAAATCATTGGCCAGGATAAACAAACATGGGCATTTCAATTGTTTTTTACAATATCAAGAATTAAGTTAAGATATCATGAGGGCAGGAACTAGAATAAGAACACTGAGTCTGGACCTTCTGGAAACCTGGAGACACTGGCTAAGGACAGGGCTCAGATGCTTGGCCTGTCTTTGACATCATGAGTCTGGATTGAGACCAGAACAAAAGTGGTCACCATCCTGTCCTTTTCAGTTAGTGTTCATCCCAACTCTTTCCTGCTGGTCCTGATAATCCAGGGCCCCAACCCATTCTGTGATTCTTCAGTTCTGTTCTCCTTATCTCAGAAAACTTGGTGAAACAAAAAAGGACACAAATACATGTTAATCCAATTTACAAGAACAGAGGAAAGAATGTCTCAGTTCTTGGATATTTGATTAAATGAATTTCTAATTAGTAAACTTTCAGACAGTATGGAGACAATGTTGGGGAGTGAGGGCCTCTTAAAGCAGAGAGGGTAGGATCACAAACTCTCTTTTCTCTCCCTACCATGCCACCCCTTCCACATATGAACCTTCTGGGCTGGGGACAAGAAGTGTCAACTGATACTGTGGTCTTTCTCTTCCATGATATTCTTGTCTAATATCTGAACTTTATCCCCCAAAGATTGTGATGGCAGCAAAGGGGAATTGCCTACTGAACACCTGCTCAGATGATCTAGAGGAACTAAAATTATACACAGGAAAAGTTCACTCCCTACAATCTTTCCCATTCCTCATTCTGAAAGACTTCCGTTAGTTTTGGTCTCATCACCTAGTTGGTAAGAGAGAAATTGAGAGGTACTTGATGCTCTGGGAAGCAATTAAGATAGCATGAGGGCAGGAGCGTTTTCAAGAAACACAACTAGTAGGAAAGGAGATATTTTGAAAGACAGGTTAATGCGCAATCTGGAGCATGCAATGGAAGGCAGGGGATAGGGACTGAAGTGCAAACTTCATGTGGGCAGAGTCAAGTGTAAGCCCCTGAACATGGAGACTAGAGCAGAGGATGCAGGATGGTTAAGGGAGGTGGAGGGAGCAAAAGGAACCCCAGACTTTCATCTCACCAATGACCAGTAAGTGAGCGGGTGGAGGTATGATTCGTGCTTCTTCCCTTAGCAGGACATTACTTCACCCTCCAGACATGAGAAATATTCCTGTTTCCCTATTCCCTCAGCTTTCAGTGAGAATGCTTCCTTTGTAAGGCCCCTAAAGCATGGCATTATTTCAGAGACAGAACAAGGTTGTGCCAGACATGGGTCAGGAATCATTATGATCTTTTTCACAGAGAGCACAGTTCAATCAGCAGCCAAAAAAGTATTTTGAATTAATTTATATCTTTACTCAGCCTTCTCAGGAAAGAGACAAAGGTGGAGATGAGGTAAAGACATAGAAAAGCAGCAAAACATGGTACAAATTCATTCCATCCTATCTTCAGTACTTTTTAAGTCTACCACTCTGTTATCTTCTAAAACTTTCTCCCACTTTCACCTCCCAGCCTGTGATGGTTTATATGTGAGGTGTCTCCCCAAAGCTCATGTGTGACACAATGTGAGAGGGTGTGGAAGGGAAATTATTGGGTTGTGAGAGTCTTAAACTAATAGTGAATTCATCCCTGATGGGATTACTGAGTGGTAACTAGAGGCAGGTGGGGTGTGGCTGGAGGAGGTGTGAAATGGGGGTGTGGCTTTGGGTTACATATTTGTATCTGGAAACTGGAGTCTCTCTTTCTCTGCTCCCTGATTATGATGTGTGCTGCTTCCCTCTGCCACACTCTTCAGCCTTAGATGATGTCCTGCCTTACCTTGAGCCCTGAGAAATGGAGCCAGCTTTCTCTGGATCTGAAACTGTAAGCCTCCAAATAAACTGTTCCCTGCTCTATAACTGTGATGGTTGGGTCTTTTAGTCACAGAGGCAAAATAGCTGACTAAAACACAACCAGGGTTCCCAGTTTCTTTCCAATGTAAATCATGTAGCTTCTCCAGCTTCTCCAGGTCGCCTCCAGCTATGAACTTACACTACACTTCACAGTAAGATCCATGTGAATGTGAGTCTGCGTGTGGGGTGGCATTTTGATTTACTTCTTATCTTCCCCACTAGAGCATAAACTCCATCATGAGATTAGGGACTGTATTCCCATCTGCCTGGAGCAATACTTGGCACATAGTGAGTAGTCATTGGCTATTAAATTAATGAATTAGTATATTAATATTATGCATCTCTGTTTTCCAAGGCTAACTACATTTCATTAAAGCCACACTTACCAACCCTATACCGGGAATTATGCTACATCTTAAAAGACACAGTTCTGAGTAGTGAGAGAAGTGTGCATTTTCTTTTGTCTCCATTGAATTATTTTTTTCTGTATCTTGTAGTGAAATGCACATCTTTGCAAATTTAATTTTACCATCTGTTGTGAACAGAAACATACCTGAGAGACCATCTAAGACGTGACAAACAGAACTTCTTAGGCTTCAGACAGCAAAAACAAAGTGGCATTATCAATTATCTCACTGATTTCACTAGAAATAATCTAAGGGTGATGATGACTCAAGTCTTCTAAACTAATATTCAACCTTAAAACATTTTCCTCTTGATTAGATAGTACCTTCAAAGAAAAAAAAATTCAGATGACTTTTCATCGTACTGGTGGGTCTCTGCTTTATATAGCATAAAGGAGTAGAAGAATAAGGTAACATATCAGTTTTATCATCTGGGCTAAAATAAAGGACAGGAAAATGCAGTAGAAAGTCTCATGGTCAAATTGAACTCAAGGTGGGTATGCATCTGGATGCCCATTCTTCCAAGGAAAGCACTTCTTTTAAATACACATTTGTGTGCACCTTACAAAAAGAAAAAATGCAACGTTTTCCAGTTTAGCAATTTTACCCTGCCTGGAGCTAGAAAAGTCTAAGGAGAGAGTGTCTTCCCTAAAACAACAAACTATCTTCTTCTAGCTCTCTGCCCTCAGAGAAAATAAGAGAGCCTCAGATTTGAGTTTCCACAGCCTCAGCAGTTGTAGACCATAAACTGAAGAGCAACAGATTTTTCACCAACGGAAATGATCTGGTGATAAGTGCTTCATGGTCTCCTTGGAAATTTGTTTTTGGAAACCAAAAATCAATGGGAAATCCTTAACTTGGGAAGATTCTGAGGTTTCGCAGCTTAGATAGCAGAGCTGGTAATATGCTAAAGAAGGTGGTTGGAAAAAAAATCTTACAATCAGAGAGCACAGTTACTAGGATTGCATCAGGAACCCTCTAAGAGTGGAAGCATAGCAAGGCTCTATCCAAGTTCCATGCAATTGTGAACACTCCCAGGACCCTTTTCAGAGAATTCTCACAGCATCTTCTATGCTGGACAATCCTGATCATTTCATCTGAAAGTGGAGTGGCCTGGAGGCTTTGAAAAAGTTCAGAGCAGCACATCCATGTGACTCAGTTCACCTCCACAGGAAGAGTCCTGAGAACACTTCTCTACTCTTCTCTTTTAACCCCTCTCAACTGTCTCCTCATTCCTTGACCAACTCAAAGATTAAGTAGGCGGAAAATCGCATGTTCCTGTAAAGCAGCTGAAGATTTTTGTCCTCTATCACCAGTCGACTGGTTAATAGGGGGTTAAATTGTTAGTATCTTAGGGTAGCAGGCTCATGTTCTAGCAAGTGCATGTCTCCCACAGATGAACTAGAAGATTCTCTTCAGTAAGATGACAGCAAACCTGTCATTGAAACTTATCTCTACTGTCAAAGTAATACTGCTAGTAATAGTTACTACACTTACAGCAAAAAGGTAAAGCACTTGAGCCACAGGATCAGATGTCTGCTTCTATTTCCTGACTCTACTGCTTACTGGCATCTGTTTTCTGGACAAGTGTTCTGCATATTTCAGTTTCCTCCAATGTAAAATGGGGGATAACAACAACGGCAAACAGTGTAGTGTTTACTAGGAGCCAAGCCTTATTCTAGCATTTTACTTTCATTCACTAATGTAATGCTTTCACCAACCACATGAGGTGGACTCTTTTGTTATATGACTCTGTTTTACTTAGTTTTTTCACAGTTTTAGCTAAATGATCTGACCAGCACAATTATAGAGGAGGAAAGGTTCATTTGAGGCCTCACAGTTTCAGAGGTCTTAGTCCATAGAAGGCCAGCTCCATTCCATGGGGATCCAGGTGAGGCAGAACATCATGGTGGAAGAGCATGGCAGAGGGAAGCAGCTCACATCATCAGGAAGCAGAGAGAGAGAGAGAGAGAGAGAGAGAGAGAGAGAGAGAGAGAGAGACTCTCCAGATACAAAATACATACCCCAAAGCCATGCCCCAATTCCAATCACCTCTGGCCACCCCCTACCACTTCAATTAATCCCATCAGGGATTAATTCACCCTGATTGGGTTAAGACTCTTACAACCCAATCATGTCTCCTCTGAACCTTCTTGTATTGTTTCACATGCGAGCTTCTGAGGGACACCTCACATCCAAACCACAACAGACTCCGTAGTCTTTTTGTCTCTACTCTCCAGAGTATCTGAAAACACTCAATAAACATGTAGGGTGACCATGTGCTTGATGGGCATTATTTTAGTTAATCCTAGTTGGAACCTTGTAAGGAAGGTACTTTTAATATACCCATTTACCCTTGAAGTAACTGAGCCACAGAGAGTGACAAACTTACTCAAAGGCAGTGAAGAGTGCCATTGAGAATTGCAGGCAACCAGACTCTAAATGTCATATTCTTAAATGCAAACCCTCACAACAGATTTCCCCCCATTTGTTAAAAGGGGATAAAACCAACTCAAATCACATGTTTGTTTGTGAATGGGAAGCATTTAAAAAGGATGGCTGAAGAGCTGCCTTCACTGCTTGCATCAAAATAAACAGATCTGATAGACACAATCAAAATCTCTGGCTTTAATTTTGTTGTTGTTGGTTTCTTCCCCTTGGTACAGGATTTTATGATGAAGTTTCCATGAGAAAAGGGATCCTGTGGTCATGTAAAATAATCAACAAAAGGAATGTAGGAAAGGGTACTGGTAAGCCATATGAGGAAATTGCTAACAAGATGTTTGTGTCTACACTGACATGAAATTCCCCAAATGTACTATTTCACAATATACAAGATGGCAGAAAATTGCCCCTAGAGGGCGCCAAAGTGATCATTGCACTTTTTTTTTTTTAATTAATCTCTAGATCTGGCAAGGACTCCCTGCATCTCTGAAGGTTTCTGGATGGTCCTTTAAAAGCCCCTTGGGGCCTTCCTCTGGTTTGGAGAGTGGGCCAGGGTCACCCAGAAAGCTAAATGCAGCCGCTGGGTGATAAAAGCCCTGCGGTAAACTGACTTCCAGCTAACCACAGGGCGGCAGAGAGCATCTAATGCAACCACAAAGTGGTTTGCTGGCACAGAACTTTCCCAACCCTTGGAACAAGATACCACGGGATGTTGTTTAGTCTCCATCTTGGAAATCTTTCTTTTAGCAAGAGGAAAATTCTGATATCCATCAGTCTAAAATCATTTGGGCACAACCTTATGAGGAGGCAGGAGGCTGAATGTGTTGTCTATGAAATCTTCGCCACAGCAAAACCTATGATCAGAGAGGAGATGCTTAAGCAGTTAATTACAAAACAGACCTGCAGAAAATATGCTAGAGGAGATGGAAGAACTGGAGCAGAATATCAGAGCTCTTTGTAATATGACAGATTTATTTCTCCAAAAATGTTACAAGACATTAAATTTTAAAACAGAATTATAAATTCTTGGTGATCTTTCAGAGTCCACAAGTATGCAGGCAACCTCCGGCATGCTGTCAGCTTGACATGACTCCTTCTAACAAATGCCCTCCATCAAGGTCACTCTGTGGAGTTTCCACAGAACCTCTGGTTTCTTGCAAATAGGCAAGAAGAAATTCTTTTCTGAAAAAATTGAGATTGACAGTATTAAGACCTTGAGTTTTTTTCTTTAAAATATTGCCACTGCTTATTCTGCAGCATTGCCTTTGAGCTAGAAATTGATGTACTTAATGGCTGGTATTGGCTGATGGGACTAAATTACCCTAAAGAATGGCTTTCATCATATTGCTCAATTTAGGGATTTCTTTCATTTCAAAGGCAAGGTTAATTACCTTTAGAAAATGTTAAGCAATTATCCACTAATAATAACAGGGAAGATGCTCCTGGAGCAGTCAGTTCAAGGCAGGGTGAGGAGTTGGGCAGAGGAGAAGATTTTAGATTTGAAGTAATGCTAAAAAATGAAAACTATGTTAAGCTTTAAAAGACTTTAATGAAGAGAGAAAAGTCTGATGCTTTATTCCTTTAGCAGGCTTGGTTATTAGTCCATTCCATTTTTTTGAGGACTTGGCACAAACCCTATTTGATGCATCTTCCATATGATTCCTGCCATGTCCTCCTCCTCTCACCACTTATAACCTGGAGTGGAGTGGCCCAGTTCTCAGGTAGTCACTGAGACCAAACAAAGATGCGAGCTCTGCATGAAAGATGAAGAAAAATCTAACCTGGGGCTTCTAAATTACATCCAGGGAGTCTCTATATTGCTTGGTAATAAAATGGTCACAGTCTACCATCTTACTGTTGGAGTTTGAGGACTGAGTCGTGTCATCCAAGTTATCCAAAGTCCCAGGTCCTTCCCTGGGCACCTGGTAACTCCCCACCAGCATACCTGATTTCAAGCCAGTGAAGAATGTTAAGCTTCCAAATAGAATTCTCTGCCTTTTTATCAGCTCAAGATCCAATGGCAGATGGATACAGGAAACTGAACAATCAACATTCTCTGTTCTTTCTTTGATTCTTTCAATACAAGAAGTAAGAGTGTAGTTGATATGGTATAACTTGTTAATGACTACTAGAGTTTCCCCTTTGCTGCAGATAACCCCAGTATTCCTTTGCGTCTGGAAAGAAAGCGGATCAGTAGCTACTGGGGGATGCTTCGAGGAGGAGCCCAGCCTGGTATCTGAGAGTGGCCATTAAAATGCTCCTCTTTCCCTGTAGAGCTAAAGCGAACCTCATGCTTAAATCACCTCGCACTGTACTTCAACACAAGTGACAACCCCTCTAAAAGTAATGCTGGCAGGAGGCTCACTGCTCAAATAAAACCCAATAGCCACATGGATGAATCTTGATTCATCTCTCCTCAGAAAAAACAACACTCCAATTTCATGGGTTAATAATAGAAGACCTTAGAGTCCCAACCTGTATCTCTTTGAAGTCTTGGTATTAATCTTACATGTCTTTAGGCCTAAACAAGAGAGTTCATAGGTAATTGAACTTTAACTCAAAGCTCAGAGTTTCAAAGAAACTGTAAGGAAGATAACTATTCATTTGCTGTTACAGACATTGAGATATCCAGATCCCATTTCTGATAGAGGGCAGTCATTATCAGAAAGGGACATCTACTTAGGATGGCGTGGTTAAGGCCTTTTGAACATTGGAAGTAAAGGAAAATAAGATTATATCAGACAAAAGATCGGCTAGCTAACACAGAAGGAAATATAACATATAGTTATATATGCAGATAAATATGTAAGTATAAATAAAGGAAATTCATCCTTGAGTGAAAGAGAAATTAGTTATGTTCACTTTACAAAAACCATACAATCCATATAAACATGTTTTCCTTTTCTTCTATGAAGTTCCAAGAATATTCTGTCAAATGACAGAATATTAGCTAGGCAAAGCTCAGTTTCTAATCATTGTTTTTTTTTAAAAAAAATGTTTCTAGCTTTTTTATAACTTAGGGTCTACCCGTCCCTGTTTTTTCTCAGTTATAAAATGTCACTGAAAGTTAAATGTAACAGCTGAAAGGAACAGTTAGAAACTTGTAGTCTTACCATTTCATTTTATAAATAGGGAAACAGAGTCTTAGAGAAGTGAAGTCACTTTCCTAAGGTGACAATGGTAAAACTGAGGTGAAAATTCAGACTCTGACTCCTAGTCCAACAGAGTTGGGTTCCAAATGTTACACCTGACATGACATCTTCCTCAGCTCTACAGCCCCAAAGAAAAGGTACAAGGCAGGAAAAGAGAAAGATTTGGGATCTTTGAGGTCAGCCCTCTTTGCTTCCTTTAAATATTGACTCTCTGGGACAAAGCTCCATTATTCTGACTCAAGAAATTGGTATGATGCTTCAGATATCAAGGTAGAAGTTTTCTTATATCCATATGAAATGCCTGGGAAGTTATTAGAATTAAACATGATGTCAGTTTATAGTAATCCTTAAGTAAAATCATTTTAATCATTTTCTTTAAGCAGTGCAATATAGACTTACCCTGTATTTATAAATTAATGTGATTCTGATGGCAATATATGTATTTATCCACTCATTCATTTTCTCATTGATGCATCCAACAAATAATTATTGAGTGTCTAGTACAGTTAGGTTATGCAGTCTTGTCCAGTCTAGTCAGGTTACACAGTGATGAGCCAGAATAGAAATAGCCTGGGCCCACCCAGAACTTATAATTTAGTAGACACTGAACAAGTAATTTACAATAAATTATGGGGTAACACACCACAGAGCTTCACCAGGAACCAAATCTCTAGACTTATGTTCTAGCTCAGTGGTTCTTGGTGAGGGTACTTTGGAAGTGGTGGAGCATTTTTGGTTGCTTCAACTCTGGAGGGATGCTACTGACCTCTAGGTGTCAGGAAGCAGGGTTGCTAGATATCTTGTACTGTGCCATCTAACCTGAATTATCCAGCATCCCTCATGACTTTTGACATTCACAAAGATGAAAAATCACTTTATAACTACCCTAGCCTAGCCCCTACTCTGCAGATCTGTATGAAGTATCTTTTGCACAACTCTGACATATACTGAATGCTCAAGGAGAAACAACTCACGTAGAGGACTGTATTTTGTTTTGTTGGAAACTTAAAAGCTCAGTCCATAATTCCATTAAACGCACGTTACCAGTGGCAATGTTGCCAAGAAAACACAACTCTGCGAGGCTACATTTAGAGCTCTCTCAGCCATGATTATTAGCATGTAGATACATTGAAATATATTTTAAAATGTTAATTGCTTTCTTTTATTACTTTTATATTAGCACAATATGTTGACTTTTTTCCAATTCACAAAAAAGGTAGGTGATTTCATCTATGAAACGTAATTTCTGGTTGATTTTTGAAGGAAAGTGAATAAAATGTCAACATCAGGCAGAGAACTGTACTGTTTCTCCTCTCTGGTGTTTAAAAGGGCCTTTGGTGGTATCACTCAACTGACAATCTTCATGGTTCTGCCTGCTAAAAGGGTATTGCTTAGGTAGAGTGAGACGCTTCCAAATTCCCTCTTAGGTTTTAATGACTCTGACTTGAGAAGATGACACATTAAAAAGAAAACCAGAAAATGGAAGGGGTATAGACAGTGTGACTCTCCACTACTGTGTCTACTATGTCATCTTCAAACTGCACAATCCTGAAAGCATGTATCAATCTAGATTTTGGATAACTGGAAGGCTGCACTTGAAGATTTTTGTGAGTAGTGTAAAAAAGATAGGCTGGAGTCACAAGGAAGAGTCCCAAGGTGGCAGAGTGCAGAGACACTCCTTAGGGTGGGCCAGGGAGGTCCATAGTACTATCAGTCTTTTCTCTAGCTCTACCTGCTACTCCATTCTTCTGGCTGAGGCAATGTGGGAGACAGTCTGACAGACGATGTGTGTAGGTACTGGATTGTGGACCTAACAATGTTCCCAAGGCTTCAGTGCCTCTCAGAAGCCTCTCTAGACATTCAGCTCCTCCAGGTACCTTGATGTTCACTGGCATTTTTCTGCTAACCTTTTATTTCCCAACCTTTTGAGAAACAAGGAGGTAGACCTGTGGGGCAGCTGGCAGACACTGCCTTCCCATTGGATGGAGACAGGAAGCAAGTCTTTGCTGACTTTATTTTATTTATGCTTGTGCTCTGCAGTTTCAGCCATTTGATAGGTTAGAGTTTAATAAACATGAATAGATGAGGATCCAGGGAAACCCAGCATTAAAGCAAGCAAGAGAAAACTTTTTCTGGAGCCTTCGATTGTACTTCAATGCAGGGCAAACTTAATCCATGACAAGTAGCCTCCACACAAACTACCTGAGCTCCCGATGACTTCCAAAGCCATGTTGCTTTCTTAAATGAAGGGTGATGACAAGAATTTAACTTGTCTTGAAAGTGTTTTTGTTTGTTTTTGTTTTTTAAACAAAAGGAATAACAACTTTTGAAACCTCAGTCCAGAACCGAAGGTCCTTCTGATCACAGAGCTGGAATTTGTGATCGGAGCATCCTTTAAACAATGGTAGTGGGACTACTATCGCTGCTGCTGTAACCGGAAACCTGTAGCATGATTGTGTGCATCAGTCAGGATTTGACTTTTTGGAGGTGGCCCCTGTGTGTGAGGTCAGTTCTCTGGTAGCTGGGATGAGATGACCAACTTGTTTTGCCAAGGTCTCCAAATTGTCTCAAATGCCAACTGTTTTTAGTCAAAATGGACTCAATCCAAATTTGAACTGGGGACTGAGAAGAGCAAGGCTCCATATCCTATTACAAGAGCTATCAAGATTCTCCATAATATTGTATATTAAATCCTTATAATAAGCTGCTTTGTGAGTCTTGGTGCTGGTTCAGTGTTTTCATTGCAGTGATTACCCGATGGTCTGTTGGCCAGCCGAAGCTGGAGTGCTCTTTCCCTTGATACGTTTCCATAACATCTCTCATCGGCCCAGTGAAACTTGTTGTTAAGGGCAGAGTTAATCTATTGCAGCCTGCCTTGCTGCATCATGCCAAGAAACTTAGTGTGTTTCCTTCAGCTATTTTCATGAGGACAGTTCACTTCTTTGGGAGAGTTTTGCTCCATCAAGTTAGTGAACAATACAGTCAGAAAACACAGCTCTTGAAAACAGCCTCTCCAACCCACATTTAAAGTGGGGCCCTGTTGCCTAGATTGACACCAAAATGGAAGTTTTATATTACACACTGCATTTTAATATGTGTATATATGAATATTTAAATATATGCATTGTTCCTAAAGGTATGTGCCAGAATGTTTGAAGAAATAGTTGGATTTATATATCCTTGAATGACATCGTTTCCTAATTTCCATTCTACTTTTGCTGACCACTGCTCCTACTTAGAGTCTGTAACTATGCCGGGCACTGGCAATAGGGAGAAGATTAAGGTGATTTTGAGTCAGTAAGGGGGATAAATAAATTCGATTTCTATGTGATTATATATACAGAGCCAAAAACCAAACACTACCAATCAATTTTAAGAGAGCCCAGTTGATTTTTCTCTGACTGCTAGGGCAGTGAAGCTGCTGAGCTGGATAAGAGACGAAGTGAAGCCATGTCACCTGGCAAGTAAGATGTGGACTCTGGGAAGACACGCCTGCCCGTCCCCCTGCCCCAGTCTTCCCTGACTTCCACCCAGCTTGCCCCTCCTACTTCTGTTTTCTAGAGCAGCTCATTTGCAATGCTTTCACCATTGTGATTCGTCCCTGGCTCTCTTGTGACTCCTTGGCACCAAATGCATTTGGCACCTTCTCTCCTGGACCCCGGCTCAAGAACAACATTCACTCCCCTGGCTTAGCATTTTCTCCTCTATGAATCGTCTGGGCTCCACCCCAGGCTGCCCTCCACCTGATCCCTTACATCTGGACTCCCGGAGTAGGTGCCAGTTCAGTTCCAGCCACACCCTCACTCAGTTCTTAACAGGGCCAAGGGCTTTTTGTTTTGTTTCATTTTGTTTTGCTTCCTTTTGTTTATTCCTTCTTCAGGCCCCACCCGCACCCTCTTCCTGCCATTTTGAAAGGAAATCCAGTGCTCAAGTACTCAATAAAACAAACTGACAAGTAAATTGAAAGGCCAAAATCTGGGTCAAAAACTGAAACTAACCTAAACTAAAACCTAAAAAAAAAGCTTTTTCTTTGCTATAGGACTTGTACTTTTTCTCCAGCCCTCAAAGATAAAGGATGTCAGGGCAGTAGAGACAGAAGCACAAAGCCAAAGAAAGGTTGCTGAGGCATTTTCCCAATCATAATCCCTACACCCAGAGGAGGTCTTCATTATCTGGGGATCTTGCAATTTCTGACTTAGGACACTTTATATCAGTACTGCCAATAGAAATAAAATGTTAGTCACATATATAACTTTGTTTTCTAATAAGTACATTCTAAAAGTAAAAATAAAAAGTGAAATTATTTTAAAGAATACATTTTATTTAAATCAAAATATCCTCATTGCAAAATACTACAGGATGCAAAAAGATATTTTACATTATTTTGTTTTCCTACTCAACCTTATAAATATCAATCAGATGCCAAATTTTCAGCCAAGTGTAACACAGTCTTAATAAAGGAATGATGTCAGTATTATGGTGGAATAAGAAGACCTGGCTCTTGGTTTCTCCACAAAATACACAGATTTAACAATATATGGACAAAAATATCTTTATGAGAGTTCCAGAACCCAGTTAAAAATTAGAGTACTTCATATGAGCACAAATCTAAGAATAGCCACATTGAAACAGGTAAGAAGAGCAATTTCACTTCCCCAGTGGCTGCCCCTCCCACAAGCTGAGCCAGTTCAGCACCAAGAGAGATCACCTGAGGCTATGACCTCTCCCTCAGGGAAGGAAAAGGGAAGCATGATTCAATGTCCCCAGGCTTGACCTGTTGTGGTGCTGCCCAAAGGACTGGTATCTATCTCAGTTCACATGGACAGTGATGGAATCAGCACACTTCATATGCCTAGGAACCTTCTTTCCCAAAAGGGATGAGGAAGAGTGACCAATGACCACAATGTCTCAGCCTTTCAGTGTGTTACCCAAGCGACAACCTTTTGACTCATCTCACCTGGAACACTGATGCAACCAGCATAGTTTCAACACCCGGGGGCAGTTTAAAACAAAAGAAATAAGCATCTTGCTGTCACTTGCACAGCTTACAAGATTGGGAGAGGGTGCACAATTCAGGGTTCTCCTCAAGAAGGGAGCGAGAAGAGTAGAATGTACCTGCAGTGTTCCAGTCAGTTATCCAGTAGCCAAACACCAAAGGGTACAAGAAACCAGTGGCTCCTGAACAAAGGAATAAAGGAAGAAGTAAAACTATCAAATTAGGAATCATATGTATAAGTCCAGTGAGGACATATCCACTGAAAATTTCTGAGAGCCTATCAGAATCTTCAGCCAGGCTGATGGATGAATGTCTTTTCCTATTGAATCTAATCCATCAGGATTAGCAAAAGGAGCTATTTATTCAAATGAACAGATGAACAGATATCAACACAAAGCTCCAAGAAACATGAAGAATAAGGAACATATGACCCACTCAAGAGAAAGTAAATAAATAAATAGAGTGCATCATATTTCCCTCATTTAAAATACTTTTCTTGAAGATACTCAATAACAAGAGAATGCAGACCTTAAATAAAGTCAAGAAATAGATATATGGCTGGGCGCGGTGGCGCATGCCTATAATCCCAGCACTTGGAAGGCTGAGGCAGGAGGATCGCGAATTCAAAGCCAGCCTCAGAAACTTTGTGAGGCCCTAAGCATCTCAGTGAGACCCTGTTTCTAAAGAAAATACAAAAAAGGGCTGGGGATGTGGCTCAGTGCCTCTGGGTTCAATCCCCAATAAAAAAAAAAAAAAAAAAAAAAAATAGATATATGAATAAAACAAAAATTTAAACAAAGATAAATTCTAGAGCTAAGAAATGCAATGACTGAACTGAAAAATTCACTAGAAAAGTTCAACAGTATACCCAATCTAGTAGAAGAAAGATCAGTGAAATCACAGACAGGTCATTTAAAATTATCCAGTCAGATGATCAAAAAGAAAAAGGAATGAATAAGAGGGAAGAACAAATGAACTTATGGGACATCATCAAGTGAACCAATATATATATTACAGAAATCTCAGAAGAAGAAGAGAAAAGGAAAGGAGCAGAAAGCCTATTTAAAAAAATGATAGCTGAAATTTTCCCAAAGCTGGGGAGATAATTTGACATCTATATTCATGAAGCCAAATAGATACAGACATGATGAATCCAAAGAGGTCTACATCAAGATACACTATAGTTAAACTGTCAAAAGACAAAGAGAATTTTGAAAGCAGCAAGAGAAAACTAACATTATGTGTAGGGGAGATCCGTAAGATTTGGTAATCTTTGATTTCTTAGAAAAAATTTAGCAGACCAGAAGGAAATAGGAGAATATATTCTAAATGCTATACTAAGCAAAGCCCAATCCTTCATAAATAAAAGAAAAATAGAGACTTACCTAGACAAACAAGATTTGAGGAGTTCATTAACACCAGATCTACTTTGTAAGAAATGCTAACTAAAAAGAACCAATAAAATTTAAAAGATTAAAAATAAGCTTCAAAAGAAAGAATAATTTAAAAATGCTAAAGGAGGCCTTTAAGTTGATTTGAAAGGACACTAATTAGTAACATAACTGCATATAAAAGTATGAAACGTGCTGGCAATATGCTGACAAATTCAGAATACTATATTGTAGTGCTCATGTGTAAATCATTCTTAATTCTAGGATGAAAGTTAAAAGATGAAAGTATTAAAAAGAAGTATAACTACAAAAACATAGTAATGATATACCCAAGGCCCTGCTCATGCTGGGCAAGCTCTCTCATACTGAACTACATTCCCAACACTTTTTATTTTGTTTTGGGACAGAGTCGTGCTAAATTGTCCAGGCTGGCCTCAAACTTACAGTCTTTCTGTCTCTGTGTCCTGAGTAACCTGGGATTACAGGCATGCACCAACTATGTCCAACTCAAATATATATCTTCCTAAGGTGAACTTTCTTCAAAGAAAGAAAGGAACTAAAATATAACACAGATGACATTTGCTAATAAAATACAATTTTCCTTCAGCCATAGGCATTTTTGGCAATTTTGTAAATTTGCCATCTCACATGCAGAGAATGAATAGAGCACCAGGATTCTTAAGCCTCACTCAGAGCAGTAATTCATATCTTTAGATTTTTTCATGATGAATTAACTTTTAAAGTAAGATCTCATCCACTTCCAGTCCTCAACTAATATTCCTTCATCACATAATTATTGAGAAGATCCTACATGCCCTTCTTTGCTCCTCAACATTTGCATGTCACCATAGAAATTTTACCATCAACATTTTTTCAAATGAATTGCTTTATTTTCCCTTCCACAATACCCACTGTCTAGACCTCTCTTAACATTTTCATCCAAAATCTCTATTTGGATAACCCAAAAGCACAGTTTGAGACAAGGACTTGGGTACAGGTGTCTGATGTGTGGAATTATCCCAGGAAGCAGAACTGTGCAGTTGAGAAAAGGCAAGAAAGAGGAAAGGCCAATAAAGGGTGTGCTGTTGATCTAACCATTGGTAGCTCAGGTGAAGAACCATGTAGAATGTGCCTCAGAGTTGACCCTCTGAATGGCAGAAGGCTGGGACACTGATCTAGCTCTCATTTCTTCTTGGTTGAGGCTGCCTTCCAACCCCAAAGTCATAGATTTCCCACATCCTGGCCTACTAACATGGTAGGGCTTTCTAATACCCTGGAGCACAAAAGGTACTAGAACATAACAGGTACTGAAGTAGGATGCTGAAAGCATGCACATGAATTGTTCACTGTAGACACAGTGGAAATCATGGGGTGGGTGTTTAAGGGAATATGGAACCAGGTGCCACCCACCCACCCAACTGTACAAGTCATGAACTGTTCTCGCATTTTTCCTTTGATTACTATCCCCTTCATTACTTTCATTCCGTATCAGTTACTGTGTTTCATCATCTTAGTTTCTTCCTGCTCCATCTTTTTGTCCATTCCTTCACCAAAGCTACTTTTGTGAAGTACTAATGGGTTATTTCAGAGGCTTCCCATTGTTATTATCCGAGATGAAAAAAAGTAGTAACAGCTCTACTAAACTGGAAACCGTTCCCTGTAGTGTCATGTTGAAAGGTTCCTAAGTCCACACCAGAGCTTACTGGGAAGAAGTGAGATGGCTAATCAATGTTCCTAGGGGTGAGGAAAGGGAGGTGAGCCTATGTGCTGGGTGTTCGTCAACCAGTTACATGGCTCCTCCAGTCTTTGTACATAGAGTTCCATGACAGTGAGCGTCCGAGTCCAGCCTTGTATGCTTCTTCCATCACAGCTCCTGCCACTCTTCTCCTTATTCCCTCTCTCCAGCCACATGGAACTTTGTGCCATTTTCTGAACTGGCCCTGCTCTTTCATATCCCCATGACTTTGCACTTGCTGTGCCTTCTGCTTTTATAATGCCCCGCCTGCCTTTTCCATGCTCTATCAGCCCTAAAGGGCCAAACAAAATGTACCTGGCTGAGAAGCCAGCTGTGATCTCATTGAGAAAGATAAATTAAAGCCTAGATATTCCTAATTCTAGATATTTCTAATTTGTTTGCTGTTTTCTATTTAATTTTTATTAGAATGTAGTTCTTTGGATAATTTAAAAAATTTTTTTTAGTTGTAGATGGACACAATATCTTTATTTTATTTATATTTCTATGTGGTGCTGAGGATAGAACCCAGTGCTTCACATGGGGGGTAGGCAAATGTTCTACCACTAAGCTACAACATCAGCCCTGGTAATAATATTTTTAATAGAATATCTTTCCCCTTGTCCAACATCAAACTAAGCAACAAGTTGTACTAATCCAGGTGAGTGCATGAACTCACCAATACAGAGTTCTCTGAAGTAAGTAGTTTCAATGTGAGGTCCCATTATCCTCCTGGAATATCCAGATCCATACTCCAGACCAGAAGGGAAACTTGGTCACAGGCAGGGCCAGTGAGAAGGAGAGG
Organism: Glaucomys volans; assembly: GCA_020662805.1. NCBI lineage: Eukaryota > Metazoa > Chordata > Mammalia > Rodentia > Sciuridae > Glaucomys > Glaucomys volans. The sequence goes on along the minus strand of JAJEJO010049065.1, from coordinate 203,273 downwards.
TCCCTTTACTTCTCATAGATGTGCACACAGAAAATGCAAGTGACTTGTAAGCCCAGGACACAAAGCAGCAGGAAGAAATACATATTGACCATGAAAAGAATAAACTAACATTTCAGTAAACAACAAAGTAGGTGGATAAATGAAGCAGGTAAAAGTAAAAGCAAGTCTTAGGTAAGTAGACAATAGAGATAGTGACAAATCTGAGATTTTGCTAAGAAAATATAAATTAAGGGATAATAATAGAAGAAATAAGGATACATAAGCTAATATGCTGACCAACCAAAGAAACAAACAAACAAACCCAACTAACCCCAAACCTGATGTTAGCAATATATGCACCCATGAAAATGTAATTTAGTAGCATGATATAAAATCAATCTTTGCCACACACACTTCAGATAGAGCACTAATCTCCAGAATCTACCAAGTACTCAAAAATCTTTACACCAAGAACACTAATAACCCAATCAATAAATGGGCCAAGGAAATGAACAGGCACTTTACAGAGGAAGATCTACACGCAATCAACAGATTTATGAAAAAATGTTCAACATCCCTAGTTATAAGAGAAATGCAAATCAAAACCACCTTAAGATTTCATCTTACCCCAATTAGAATGTCTTTTATTAAGAACACAGGCAACAACAGGTGTTGGCGAGGATGTGGGGAAAAGGGTACACTCATACATTGCTGGTGGGAGTGCAAGTTGGTGCAGCCACTCTGGAAAGCAGTGTGGAGATTCCTTAGAAAACTTGGAATGGATACACCATTTGACCCAGCTATCCCACTCCTTGGCCTATACCCAAAGGACTTAAAATCAGATTACTACAGTGATGTAGCCACATCAATGTTCATAGCTGCTCAATTCACAATAGCTAGATTATGGAATCAACCTAGATGCCCTTCAAAAGATGAATGGATAAAGAAACTGTGGTATATATACACAATGGAATATTACTCAGCCATAAAGAAGAATAAAATTATGGCATTTGTAGGTAAATGGATGATGTTGGAGACTGTTATGCTAAGTGAGATCGGCCAATCCCAAAAATCCAAAAGCCGAATGGTCTCTCTGATAAATGAATGATGATGCAATGATGATGCGGGGGAGGGGGGGGGGAAGGGTGGCAAGAATGGAGGAAGGATAGATAGCATAGAGGGAAGGGAGGGGTGGGGGCGGGGTGGGGGGTAAAAATAATAACAGAATGTGTGACAGATACCATTGCCCTGTGTACATGCATGAACGCACAGATGGTGTGACTCTACTTTGTGTACAACCAGTGAAACAATAGCTGTACTCCATTTGTGTTCAATGAATCAGTAAGTAAATAAAAAAAAAAATAAAATCAATACCCATAAATCAAACACATTCCTATACATCAGTAATGAATGCACTGAAAGAGAAATAAAGAAAACTACCCCATTCACAGTAGCCTCAAAAAAAAAAACAAAAACAAAACAAAAAACCTTGGGAATCAATCTAACAGAGGTGAAAGACCTCTACAACAAAAACTATAGAACACTAAAGAAATAAATTAAAGAAGACCTTAGAAGATGGAAAGACCTCCCATGCTCCTGGATAGGCAGAATTAATATTATCAAAATGGCCATACTCCAAAAGCGTTATACAAATTTAATGCAATTCCTATTAAGATCCCAATGACATGCTTTGTAGAACTAGAAAAAACAATCATGAAATTCATTTGGAAAAATAAGAGACCCAGAATAGCCAGAGCAATCCTTAGCAAGAAAAGCGAAGCAGGAAGCATCACAATACCAGACCTCAAGCTATACAGAGCTATAATAATACAAACAGCATGGTATTGGCACCAAAATAGACAGGCAGACCAATGGTACAGAATAGAAGACACAGAGACAAACCCACATAAATATAGTTATCTCATACTAGACAAAGGTGCCAAAAACATTCACTGGAGAAAAGATAGCCTCTTCAACAAATGGTGCTGGGAAAACTGGAAAGCCACATGTAATAAAATGAAATTAAACCTTTATCTCTCACCCTGCATGAAACTCAACTCAAAGTGGATCAAAGACTTAGGCTCTAGAACAGAGACCCTGCAACTACTAGAAGAAAAAGTAGGCCTAAATCTTCACCATGTTGGCCTAGGATCTGACTTCCTTAACAAGACCCCTAAAATTCAAGAAGTTAAATCAATTAGGCAAAGGGAAGGTGAAGGGAGGGAAAGGGTCTGGGGGTATGAATGATAGTAAGGTGAAACAGACATGTTACCTCGAGTACCTATATGACTGCATGACTGATGTGATCTTACAATATGTATAACAAGAAAAATGAGAGGCCGGGCATGGTGGACAAATCTCAGATTTGTCACTATCTCTATTGTCTACTTACCTAAGACTTGCTTTTACTTTTACCTGCTTCATTTATCCCTGTAATCCAAGCGACTTGGGAGGCTGAGTCAGGAGGATCACGAGTTCAAAGCCAGCCTCAGCAACTTAGCGAGGCCCTAAGCAACTCAGTGAGACCCTGTCTCTAAATAAAATACAAAATAGGGCTGGGATGTGACTCAGTGGCCGAGTGTCCCTGAGTTCAATCCCTGGTTCCAAAAAAAAAAAAAAGAAAAGAAAAAGAAAAATGAGAGATTACACTCCATTTATGTATGATCTATCAAAATGTATAAATGGATTCTACTATCATGTACAACAAATAAAAAAAATTTAAATAAAAAATAACCCCCCCCCCAAAAAAAAATCAATGAAAGGGATGGATTCAAACTAAAAAGCTTCTCAACAAAAGCAACAATCAATAATGAGAAGAGAGAGCCTGTAGATTGGGAGAAAATCTTTACCACATTCACCTCAGATAAAGCAGTAATCTCCAGGATATATAAAGAACTCAAAAAACTTAACACCAAAAAATAAAAAATAACCCAATCAATAAGTGGGGTAAGGAACTGAGCAGACACTTCACAGAAGAAGATATACAATTGAGATCAACAAATATATGTAAAATGTTCAGCATCTCTAGCAAATAGAGAAATGCAAATCAAAACTATTCTAAGATTTCATCTCACTCCAGTCAGAATGGCAATTATCAAGAATATAAGCAACAATAAATATTGGCGAGGATGTGGGAAAAAAGGTACACTCAAATATTGCTGGTGGGACTGCAAAAAAAAAAATTATAGAAAGCAGTACAGAGATTCCTCAGAAAATTTGGAATGGAACTATTAATTGACCCAGCTATCCCATTCCTTGATTTATATCCAAAGGACTTAAAACCAGCACACTACTGTGGTATAGCCACATCAATGTTTTATAGCAGTTCAATTCACAATAGCTAAACTATGGAACCAACCTAGATACACTTCAACAGATGAATGGATAAAGAAAATGTGGAACATATACACAATGGAATATTACTCAGCCTTAAAGAAGAATGAAATTATGGCATTTACAGGTAAATAGATGGAGTTGGAGAATATCATGCTAAGCCAAATCCGAAAAACCAAAGGCCAAATGTTTTCTCTGATATGCAAATGTAATTCACAATAAAGGGGTGTGGTACTAAAGAAGAATAGAGTTACCATAATAGGTAGTGAAGGGAAGGGAAGGGGTATAGGGGTAGGAAGGATAGTAGAGTGAAATAGACATTATTACCTCATGTACATATATGACTGCATGACCCATGTGATCCTACAATATGTACAATCAGAAAAAAGAGAAATTACATTCCATTTATGTATGATTTATCAAAATGTATAAATGGATTCTACTGTAATGTACAACTAATTAGAACAAATAAAAATTAATTTATAAAATATAATTTAATGTTGGGCTATTGTTATTCAGCTATTTAAACAAATGAATTATATATCTGTAGGAATAGGAGAGAACCTAAAAATAATACTTAGTGCATTCAACAAGCTATATAACAAAGGAACAACATGCTTTGATTTGTATATAATTTTAAAACATAAAGCAATAGTATAGTTATTCTGTGTATGCAAGCTTTTTAAAAAAAAACTTGAAGGCTAATACATTAATTTATAATAGTAATAAATACTCCCAGAAGTTGGGAATGTTGGGCTGGAGATGTAACTCGGTGACAGAGCTCTTGCCTAGCACACAGGAGTCCTTGGGTTTAATCAGAAGCACCAGAGGTGGGTGGGGGGTAAGGTAGATAATATTTTGAAAAGTGGATGTTGAGTAAAGAGTATTTGTATTTGATGTCTTTTTTTATTCCTTTTTTCTTCTAAGAAGAAGACAATGTCATCATATGATATGCTTTCTTAGAATATATGTTTATGGACAAAGAAACTAAAAGCAAATAAAGCAAAACACTAATAGTGTTCAATTGTCAATAGTGGGAGTGGAGATTTCTGCCCTTTAAATCTTTGTAATTCTCTGTGTTTTTTTTGTTTTTTTTTTTTTTTTAGTTTTCAAAATTTAAAAAAAAAAGGAAAGGGAGGGAAGAACAAAAGGAGAGGGAGAAAATGAAAAAGTAGATGACCTATCCAGCAATATTTTATAATTACAAAATAGGTGAAGCACAGTAATCTGAACCTAGAAAGTCAAGAAGACCTTGGAAGATGCACAATTGGTCACAGGAGCCACTTTCCCAACCTCTACATCATGGCTTGTCTAAAGCAACCCGTGCTTACTATGCTTAGTCAAACAAGGCCAAAGTTTGCTTGTTTAATTTTTTTTAAAGTTCTCCATTCAAAGCCTTGTGCTTAATTAAAAAAATCTTTAATGTTTCAAGTTTCCAATATGCTGCTGTTTTCAAATTTCAAAGAACCAGGGGAATAATATTTCATAAGCCCATTAAATAAGTTAAAAGTCCTTTTCCATTTAATTACATTACACAAAGTCGTGGCTCCTAGCTTAATGGCTGCCGCATAAGAACAAGAGTGTTTTGGAAAAGCCCAGAGAGGCCTAGTAAAGCAAGTACTGCTGCATTTTATTGCTTCATGTAACTTTGCTTACAAGATATATTTGCAATAAACCCTGCTAAGTTTTCGTGACCGTGTGAATAAGTAAAACTGAGAAAGTGGTTATAGCTGTTCCATTTTATGTTAGAAGCACATTGCTGTGTTCTAACTCATGAGTGAAATATTCTGTTGCCTTTGAACTCTTTAACCAACTCTACTTAGGGAAAAGCATTACCCAGAGATCTCACCAAGGCTTTAGATGATTATCGTCCAACAGTGCAAGAACCTTCCACATTGTCCTTTTCATATGCAGTCACAAAGCTATTGTACTCTATTGGACAAGCTATTTGAGTCAATTAACCAAGTATTTACTGAGCAGCTGCTGATATCAGGGTTCCTTGCTGGTCCAGGCCCCTTCGAGCCTGGACAAGTATATATTGTGCTCACTGTTATACATACTTTCCAGGTTCCACAAGACTTATATCTGGTCCTGGAGATGATGAGCTGAAGAGATTGAGGAGGTTGGATAATTCACCTTTGGGGAAAGATGGAAACTGAGAAACTTCTATTCCTCAACTTGACTTCATATCCTTGAAACATGGAAATGTGTATTACTTGTTTGGTGGTATTATTTATTTTGAAGTATTAATTAGAATGCTCTCTCCCTTTCTGTGCCCATATTTCTTCACTGTATTCTAAGGTCATCACTCCCCCAATTCTTCATTGACAACTGCCTTCCCTAAAATTCTCCATCCACCAACCTAAACATCTAGGCATGAAGTCACCACTTGGAAAACAGTAAACAAAACTCTTTTATTAATTTCAATAGACATTATTTGAAGTATGGATAATTATGGTGTTATTGGCAGAACTGGGTCTTTTGTTTGTGTGTTTATCTCTAAGGAACAGATTTGAAAATATCCAGGTTCTGATGAAAAATCAGATAAAAGTCAGGAACTATGGTACATGGGAACCTGAGAGGAGAACCTCAAATGCATACTCCATTGTCAGTTCCACTGGAGGTTAATTAGTACCTATTTGTTTTTCTTGTTCTTAATTAGTACCTATTTGTTCTCAATTGCTTATATCCAGAGAGTCTGTCTGACCCCTTCAGATCCTTGGCCCAAAGGCCAAGGATAGTTGCAGGTACCAGAAAGAGAAGGAGTTGTTTGAACATTCAGCAGGATGTGATAGTGTGAGGGGGTAGGTCTTGCCCCAATGGAGTTAAGCGTAGACAGAGGCTTTGGATAGCTCTTCTCTGAAGTACCTGTAGGTGGAGGCTGGAGAGTGGTGAAGCCTGCTGTCCTTATCATGAACAGTATAATTATTACTAAGAGCTTCTAGAGGAAAGAATGCTGAATCTGGGTGACAAATCTCCCCACACTCTCCAACAAACCTATTTTACATACAGGTATGATATATGTATTTGCCCAAATCATAAAAATATTTACAAAAGTTTGATTATTTCCAAGACCAGTCTGCCAAAACTGAGTGTCAAATGGTGTGAATATTTAAAAGTGCCTTATATGTTATGCCTAATCACTTCCAATAAACTTGTGCTAACTTCCACTTCCACTGGTAGTATATAAGCTTTCTTCCTCCAGGCAAAGCTATTTTTATTGTCAGTTATTTTCGGAGGCTGTGCGAGGAGAGAAAAAGAATACTGGATTTTATTCTACCCCTGCTTCTTAGTTGTTAAGCATCATTGGAAGAGCCCCTTTATCTTCCCAGGCCTCAATTTCCTCACCTGAAAATTAAATAAAATTACATTATTGGCCTTCAAAGCATAATCTTTAGATCAGCAGCATCACTTAGAACTTAAAAGACATGCAAATTTTAGGCTCCCAGCCAGAGCTCTGAAACTGGGACCCATCAATTTGTTTACACAACCCTCTCGTGACTCAGGCAACTGAAATTCAGGAAGTGCTGTACTGAACTCAAGCTCTGCTTGAGCTCTAACTGATTTGATCCATCATTTCGAAGCAGACAAGTCGAGGGGTTTTTCATTGTGGGCTTGCTGGCATGGCTCTGGCACATATGAGACTTGAACCTGATGTAGATGTAGTTGCATCTGGGTTATCAAATATTTTCAGCAGCATTGCGGATATGTCCAAGTTTACTGTAGTAAGACAAGATTATCAACCATGAGCATGGTGATGAGAAGCAATGTGGAGTGGACGATAAATTATTGTTGTAAGATCAGGTAAACCTGGGTTCAAATCATGTCTCTGAAGCTTACTAGGTGTGTGGTTTGGGGCTCAGGTCCTATTCAGAGAAAAGGAGATAATTAGAGTATGTACTTCATAAAATTGTTGTAAGCATTAAATAAGATACTACATGTAAACTAAAACCAGTGTCTGGCATATAGTAAATGTTCAATGAATGCAAGCTACTGCCTGTTACTAATAAGTTACCAAAGCCTAGCTTTGTTTGTCTGCGTAAAAGCAGATATAATAAGTATGTTATAACATAGGTTCACTCTGAAATAAATAACCCGAAAAACTGGGAAAACCATTACTTTGTGAATTAGCATAATCACAAGTAGAGGGAGCAAAGAAAAATAGGTGATTTGTAGACAACAGGAAACCACAGTTGGAGGAAATTTGCTACATGCATATGAAGCAGGTTATTCTTTTTTAGTAAAGATATCTTGCAGCCATGCATCACCCTCCTTCGCTAAAATTACTATAGGATAGAAAAGACCAAGAGTTTTCTCTCCCAAAGCATGAATCCTGAACTACTGTCATTCTCACTAATGTGTTTCCAACATAAGGGCCAACACAATTCGTTTCAGGTCCAACCTAGCTTCCCTCCGTCTTATCACAGCCTGGTTCCAGTTCTTAGAAATGGGGATTTTTATCTTCTATACCCTGTGGCATCTCTTTTCACTAGTGTATGCAACTTGACATTTAATGGATTTCATCAAACATATAATATCTCTATACTATTTTAATTTTCACAGTAGAGATATGACAATTTCATGCATTAATTTTTTAACATTTACTGAGTTCATGATTTTGAGGATCGAGATTTGATGAGGCATGTGTATTTCCCAAGAAATGCTGGGAAGAATTTTCTCCTGGAAACAGTAATTGCAATAATTTACAATCCCATTATAGAAAGAGGCATTTGTTTACGCAAAGATACAAAATTGCTGTATTTTATAAAACAATTTTGTCCATCTTTGTTGTTATACAAACCCGTGTAGCTAACCCCTGACCCTGTCTTTGAAAACCTAGTTTCTCAAGTTTTTTTTTGTTTTTGTTTTTTAAATGGGGCATTGAACCTGGGGTGCTGGACCACACACACATTATGCTAGTATTGGGATCTTAAAAAAGAACAAGACCCAGCTTCTCCTTTGATCAGATACAAAAACAAATGATAAAACTATTTGCTATTGTAGAGATATGTATACAGAGAATTAGGGTGGGAGAGTTTTAATTGACTTCCTAGAGGATGGTATTAAAGAGAGGTAGTGTCCATGTGGGGGAAAAAGAAAAAGATATCCTAGTTTTAAGGGCTAACATATATAAAGGCATTTTCCATTGAAAAGACTTGTCAAAGTTGCTAAGATGAACAAAGGCTTGATGTGTTTGCACATTAGCAAAGTTCAATGAGCCAGACACAAGTGAGCCTTGAGCCATTGTTAAGGTGAGGATGGAGAGAGTTTGCTATCCAACGGGGATTGTGATAGAGCCATAGAAGCCCTGCGTGCCATGCTGAGTTTAGACAATCTGTGAGCAATGGAAAGTTATTGGAGGTTACTGGAATTATTAAATTAGTCATGCCTCATTACATTCCCTTATCCAGCAATTTGATAGAAGCAGCTTCTGAAGCCGTTCTCTGTGATTCTTGGTTCTGTTAGTTAGAAAACTGTCAATTCGAGAAATTTATTCCTAAACCAATTCTCCTGGAGAAACCAATTTAACTGCTCCAATTTCAGTTTTGCGTGACAGATATTTATTTAAGATTTTCCATGTGCCATGCATTATTGTAGGTGTTGTGTGTGCAAAGATGGGTAAGGCAGAATCTTCACGCTGGAAAGGAGCAAGAGACATCCGAGCAGATAACATCAGAAAAAATGTGCAAGATGCCACGGGCTCACCTTAGAGCTTTCTCCAGTGTCATGAATGAATTCTTAGGTTTTGTCATACTTGGCTATTTACTGTGGGTCATAAATAAGTCCAAGTCAGAGTTCTAAATGTTAATAAGTTTTGCTCAGAGTAGATGAGGGCACAGATGCGACCCTATATTAAAAAATAATTGCTCCTCATCTAAAAACTTTGCAAAAGGATAGACAGTTTCAATATCAACAATTGAATTATGAGTTTTTTGGAGATGTGTTTTGGAGAAATTACCTTTAGAGTAATTGGAAGACATTTTAAAAAGCCAACTGTTGAACTGTCTTATTTACTAATGAGGTTACCATTCCTGAATACTTTAAAAAGTGTGTTTCAGGTAAAACATAACCCTTCTTTATTCACACTTGAATGATTCTTTCTAGTTGCTAATCCACTGGTAAATGCAATACCACTTCTATGCAGTCAGTGTAACCCTCATTTTGTAAAATGAAGAAACACAGAGAGGGTAAGTAAATTACCCATGGCCACACAGTGAGACAGTGTTTGGAGGAAGAGTAAAATTCGAAGTTCCTGACTCCCAATCTCAGCTGTAGTTCATTAGGTCATGCAACTTCCTTTTGAAAATAGTTATTAACACTCTAAAGGTTATTTTTTTCCTTGTTTTAACAAACATGTGGTCACTGTTTTTAATTCTAACCCCTTGGAAACTCTGGGAATGAATTAGTTTCCTTGCAAATGCTTTTTAAAAAACATCTATCCTGTTTGGTTTATTATTATAGTGCTGTTCATTAATGCTGGGTTGATGACATTGTATGTTGTTTGCTTTTAAGGAAACATTGATTCATTTGATTTTTAATATGTTGAGAATGAGATTGCTTTACTCTGCTATTTTGCATAATAAAATCTGGCTATGTTGGATAGCACAGTGCTAGGAATGGTTCTATTTGTAATTTTGCTGCAGAATATTCAGTTATTTCTGACCTTATTAAAAATATTCTGAGTCCAAGGCTTTGGAAATTTGTAGGATAGCATCTTACCTTCAGTTATATTCCTTTAATTTGTGTGTATTGGAACAACAATAACAATGTTGAAGAGACAATGAAAGGTAGCTGAAGACATCCAAGTTAAATTAGAGGACCCTGGGCCCATGGCCCAATAGTTTCTAAGTATTAAGCACCTACTTTTCTGGGATGGTGATGGCCTATCTGGTCATTTTGTTATGGATATTGGCTGAATCAGTTCACATTGGCCTGTAAAACATTGTGATTCACAGGTTCTTTCTTTCTTTCCTTTCCTTCTCCCATATGGCTACTCTTTCCCTCTCCTCCCCATCTCTCTTCTCTGACCCTTTTCTCCCTTTTCTTCCACATCCCTTCCTGTTTTGAGCTTCTCCTATGGGAAAGGTACTCCACCAGGTACAGGGGACACATACGCTCTACAAATACCTCCTCATCCAGTGTAGTTTTCAAAGAAAATGCAAAAGGTTTGCCATCCTTATTATTGAACTATTCCTATTTTTCAGTGAAAGATAAAAATGGTGAAAAAAATTAGGAAATAATTATATCGAAAATTGTACTGGATTTTAATATCTCAGAGAGACAACTTTGCTTAATGATTAAGTTGGACCCTTGAGCCAAACTACCTGAGTTTGACTCCTGGGCTTGTCTTTTTGAGTTATTCCAATTCCTAGTGCCTTGACTCATTCATCTGTAATGTAGGAATCAATAATACTTGTCATTGGGTCGCTGAGAAGATTTAAGTTTATAGAAAAGTGACTTGTATAGAGATGACATCACACAAGTACCTATTCTTGTGGTTACTTTTATTAATAAAAGTCCTAAGTCATTTGAAAAAGTAATATCTATGCACATAAAAATAAATATTTTCATTCTGAGCAGCTGAGGACATGTTTGAGAATCATTCATTAATTAAAATATTAGAAACATTTTTAGACACATTTTTAACACACACATTTAACATTTAGAAACATTTTTAACATTTTTAGTGGAGTGCAGTGGAGAGAAACATAAAAATCTTGCCTTAGACACATTAGTTGTCCTCAGAAAGGACTTCAACTGCTCCAAGAGAACATGAGCCTACAGGAAGGACACCAGCAGAAGCTGACAGAGATGTCCAGGCCACACTACCCTTGAGTTCAGAGTACAGGAGGAGACTAGGAATAGCTATTGCAAACTGAAGCCAGCCTTCATCCCCTCTCTCCTCCTGATTTTGAGTACCTGGCATGGAAGGTATTGCAGGAGATACTCCAGAGACTTAATGCATGGTTGAACTATCATCATGACATGCAAACAGTATATCTGGTACTTTTCAAGGTGGATTTTATTTTGTTTTAGTTAGATAAACACTTCCTATAATATTGAATTATTAGCAGAGACTAAGAGGTCATCCCTTCATCTCCTTACCCTCCTTCCAACTACTAAGTATCAAGAAAAGTGAACACTCCCACTGAATATGCCAAGAATGCAAGGTGCTGTCCACTCTGCCTGGTCCACTTCTCATATATCTTATAGTCTAGTGTTGTGGTTGCATTTAAGTGAGTGCAGTTTCAGAATTGTACTTGCAGTGGGAACCTTGAGAGGTAAGAGGGCATTTTCCTTCCAATAGAGTACACTAAATTACCACACCCTATAAAAACAGTAAATACCCCAAACTCAATAGTCCTCTCCTGTAATACAATGAAATGCATGTGTCACCATGGGACTTTGGATACATAGTGAATCAATGCGAACCAATAAGAAGTTTGTGCTGCTTATTGTGTAGTAATAAAGTCCTTTGTCTTTGAACCATGAGTTTCATGTCTTCTGTTAGCTTTCATGAAACAATAACAAGCTAAGTTGTTTGCTTGCTCATAGGGTAAAATGTCAGGCTCCTAGTAACCACGACAGAAAGTACTTCTGAAACTTTACGGCCAGGATATCTTGAATGCAATTGTTATGTAGTTGCATGAGTTCTCTGCTGACACTCATGACAGCCAATCTCTTTCTTCTTTTAAGAAGCATGCACTGTGCCTAAGGAGATGAAATGAAAGCTAATTCAAAACTAAAGTGTATAAGACAGGTTAGTCATTTTTCTGGATGCTTCATATTTCAATGCTCCACTCATCCAAGTCCAGTTCTTCTATTCTCCATTCTTGGTTACTGTTGTTCCATAATCATTGAAATTTCTGGCATCAGTCAAAAAATAGTCTAATGCAATTACCTCACACTTGAGAAGGTCTTAATATTGGACCCAAATATTCCACTTGTCATCACCACCATGGGGGTGGCCTTGCCAATGGGATGGGACTATTTGAAGTTCACTGGCTAGGTTTAATTTCCTTTTGACTATACTTGGATGGTCACTACAATCATTTATCTCATGGTTTTTTTTCTTTAGTTTCTTTTTTTGACTTTTTCCTCCTCTTTCTGAGAGACACACCTTTAAAAGGTTAATTCATTTAATGGGATTATATGTATATTATGAAATAGGTATTTTTTTGTTCAAATCTCTGTAAATTGATTTTTACAGTTTTTAACACTAAAAGAGAAACTTTTTCAGTTAAATTAATAAAAAAAAAGATGGGGGAGTATTCAGTTAAAAAGAATCATGTTTTCCTACCCTTTCACCATATCTCATTTCCTCCACCTAAATATAACAACGATTTCCTATGTAGTTTTCTAGGCAATTTTTATTCAAATAGAAGTAAATAGTCATTTTTTTTGCCTACCTTAAAAATTTTCACATAAGTGGGAGTAGTCTATAATACTTTCTGCAAATTGTTTTCTTTCTTTTAACAATATCTCTTGGTCACCTTGCCAAATTAACTCAATTATATCAATTTCAGTATTTTTACTTTATTATTCCAACATTTGGATATATATCAGAGCAAGTACTTTAATAAAAATGTGAATATCTATCTGTGTGAGTGTGTGTGTGTGGTATGTACATATTTTAGTGCAACTATGTGAGTCAAATTGCTGGGTCAAAGGATTTATGCCTTTTAGATTTTGATTAGCGTTATCAGATTGTATGAAAGGGTAATTTTATTTCTCCCTTCTCCAGGTTCAGGGACAAGAAGACTCTTCAGCAAAATCCCTAAGAAATGACAACACTTCACAAGAGACTAACATTGATGGTTTGGATTTGGATTCTATCAAAGAAGGGCCACTAGGATGGCGAAGGCTTTCATAACAGAAAACTTAGAACATGAAAAAGGAAAAGGGATTTAGCCTAAAGAAAAGAAGAATTGAAACAACAGGGGCAGAGAAAAGGAAGGGAACAAAGGCTAGCTTTTAGAAAGTTGACACCTACGAAGGAAGTGAGCTCTGGAATAAAAACAAAGAGAGAAATGGGATTCAACTGTAATTTCTTTTTTTTTTTTTAAGAATGCATTTTAAGTTATGTAGGCAGATTAAATCAAGTTAAAAAATAGAAAATGTATTTAATTTTTCTACATAAAGAATAATAGGCTCAATATGTGCAGGAGGTCAATTTCACCTCGGTTGGAGGAAGAACTTCTGACAAGGACTGTCCACACAGGGAGTGGACTGCCTTGAGCCCACTGGGTGGTCTGACATAGGCTAAGTGCCAACCTCAGCCAAGGCCCTTCCTGCATGGCGGGAGGAGGCTATGTTAAATGACCTCTAAGACTCTATTATAATATTGTTCCTTAAACTAACATGAACTGTTTACTTTGTACCAGGTACTTTACCAGAGTGCTTAATGTGGGTTATCTCATTTAACCTCACCAAGACTCTGAGGAAGAGAAATATTATTATATACTGTATTTCCACTCAACAGACAATGAAATCACAGTTGAGAGTTTTGTTTTGTTTTTGAACCTGACCTTCTCCTCACCCCTGTTGCTTCCAGTCTAGGTCTTGTGGTCTTCAACATGGTGACTCACAGACTCTAGTCAGTTGCAACACTCTTCCACTGGAAAGATATAATATAGGGAGAAATTTTCCCCAATGATGTAGTTTGTAAGAATGCTCCGAGGGAAAGAAGAAGGCATTCTTTATTTGAAATGTGCTGATTGATATTGACTGTTGCTGGGTGCTGTGTAGGGTGCTGGGAAGACCATGTGAGAAGGGCTCTGTCCCTGCCCTTGGGGGTTTCAGATTAGTGGGAGAAGCTGGCAATTGAGTAGAAAATCACAAAGCAGCAAGTGCTTGGTTAGGAGTTAACCCAAGTAGTCAGCATCTCTCTAAGCTTTGGGGGCTCAGGGAGGACATTCTGGAATAGAAGAGCTCTAAAGCTGAAGGAGTGAGAATTACTATGATGGGGTATGAGATGGGCATTCAAAGGAAAATGGAAGGGCTGAAGCTACATTCTTGGCCAACAGCCAGTGGTTTAGTTTGGCTAGAGAGAAGCATGGGAGTGGCCAGAGAAGCCAGGTCTGAGCTGGGAAAGCAGGCAGGACCTTTTATGGCCTAGCAAATGAGTTTGGATCTCTTCCTGAGAGCAATGCTTACTTAAATTTATATAATAACTTTATTATATATTTATAAAATAAAATTGCAGTTACATTCCTCTATTTCCAACAATAACCCCTTTTATATTGGAGTTAACTTTAAATTGGCTGTTTTATCTAAAAGCTGCGAGTCCAGCTTTTTCCCCATTTAGCTTAGGTAAGATGAGGAATTGGGCTCATGTGGAGACGTGTTGTCTCTTCAGATTACTTCACCCAGCAGGAAAAAAACAAACAGAAGCCTTCGCCCCACCAGCCATCAAGGAGAAGGGTGGGCAGAGCATGTAGCAGAAAAGGTCCCTTGGGAAGGAACATTTTCTCGTACTAGTCTCACAGTGGCCTGTAGTCTGCTGGTTTTGGGGAGGCGGGAGGCCAAGGAAGCATGAAGAATCACCCAGATACACACTGTGGGAATCTCTTGTCAGCACCATCATCCCCTGTCCCTAGTGCAGTGGGCACAGACCCTGGTTTCTCTCTTTCAGGCTGCCCCGAGGGTTCAGTCCTACACCCCAGGCCTGGGAGCCCTCCCATCTGTCAAATTAACCTGTAAGATTGAAATAATGCACTTGGTCCTGGGTGTAGGGAAATTACACTTGGGGTAAATTCTAGAATTCTATTTCAGGATAGTTGTTTCTTGTTGTAGCTTCCCTGCTTTGTCCCATGAAGTATTCTGTAAGATTTGAGGGTGGGGAGAAGTCTGGTGGTCTGAATTCTTGGAGATAGGAAACACACTTCTATAAAACAACCTCTAAATAATTCCAATGCACGCTGAATGTCTTCAATTTTGTCAAAGACTCTATTGACACAAAAGCCTATTACTTATCCTCGAACGGCTCCTAGTGAAGCGTGTCAGATAAAGCAAGCATTTTTCCCCTTTGCTAACTTTATCATTTTTAAAATTGTAGTTTTCACATAGGAAGTATATAGCATCTGGTGAAATTATCTCAGCCTATCTTAATTCTTTCCTTCAGGGTACTGACATAGATTTTCACTCCACAAAAAATCCTGCATTTTGTCTTATATTACACAGTGAGCCATAGGGTTATATATATACATACACATATATATATATATGTATATATATACATATATGTGCATATATGTACATATATATAAAGAATAATTTTTTCCATGGTGAAGCTTCTATGCAAAATATTTAAATGTGCCAGTGATGAAGATCCTTGCCAACTCTGTGTGGGAGGGAACAGCAGCATCCTCTTCCCTCCTACAAAAACATATGTCTGCTGGGTAAACCAAGGGATTCAACAATTCCCATGTTAGAGTAAGCCAGAAGAGATAAGCTTTTTTTTTTTTTTTAAGGTTTTTTTCTTATTCCTAAATGGCACTTCTTTTTTAAAAAAATATTTTTAAATTTTTAGTTGTAGGTGGACACAATATCTTTATTTTATTTATTTCTTTTTATGCAGTGCTGGATCAAACCCAGTGCCTCACACGTGCTAGGCAAGTGCTCTACACTGAGCTACAGCCCCAGCCTGGGATATGCTTTAAAAATTTTTTTAACTGACAAAAAATAACAGTTTTACATATTAATGGGATACAATGTATGGTTCAATACATATATACATTTTATAATTTTTAAATCAGAATAAACATTTATTTCCACAAACATTAATCAATTCATTGTGGTGAAAGCTTTCAAAAATTCTTTCTACTAGCTTTTAAAAATGTACAGTACATAATTGCTATCTGGAATCAACATACTGTCCAATTAGACCTCAGAGTTTCTTGTGCCTAACTGTAACTTAGTACCCATTGATTAAAATTCATCTGTTGTCCCTGCCCTCCCTCAGTGTCCCTGGCTTCTAGTACCCTCATTCTACCCTCAACCTCAATGAGATCAACTTTTTCAGATTTCACATGAATGAGGTTATGTGGTGATTGTCTCTGTGCCCAGCTTATTTCACTTAATCTGAAGTTCTTTGGTTCCATCCATGTTGTTGCAAATGACAGGATTTTGTTTTTTATGGCTGAATAGTATTCCATTATGCATATATATCACATTTTTGTTATCCATTCGTCAGTTGAATGTTCTTTCCATGTTCAACTATTGTGAATAATACTGCAGTGAGAGATATGCTTGTAGGCCAAGGACTGTGAGACTATTAAAAAGACTCCAAGGAGAAACATGGGGTTTAGGGGGCAGGGATAAACTTAAATAAGTGAAAAAAAAATGTTTACAAATGTGTGTGTGTGTGTGTGTGTACATACATATATATACACACACATATATATATACATATATATGTATATACATATATGTACATACACATATATATACATATGTATATACATATATATACATATACATATATATGCCTTAAAAAATAGAAGGACACTAAAGTACCATATGTCCTTGAAATACCATTTTCTGTTTCCAAGAACCTAGTCAATTTGAGAGCAGAGTCAGCCTGGAATGTCCAGATAAATACCATCTTGAAAGATGTGTTTTTCTTGCTCATATATGTTGCACAAAGGGACAGACTAGTTGTTGTCTGTAGGAGATACTTTCTTGCATGCATGCCAAGACAGCTGATCTTGGAATGCTGGTTATACAATGATAAAAAGCAAACTAAGCTATCGAGTGATGTCACTGCTTCCATGGTCTAACTTATAAACCCCTTTTCCCACGATAACTAGCACAGAATTAAGGGCACCGTGGAGAGGATAAGTGCTACTCGTCCAACAGACTGCCCACGGCCAAGGTTCATGAGGAACTGAGGCCCTATTTGGTAAAGCTCTATGAGGGACAGAGGTGCTATCTGCCCATTCTGTCATCACTGGACCTTCCCTGTAAGGATTTTTCAATAAACCTTAGGTCTAAACCCTGCGTGTAGGTATTTTCTTTGATCTCTCAACAACCTATCCCACTACCCAAACATAATAGGGCTTTGGTCCCAACAATGTGCACGTGTGTCTGCACATGGATGTGTAGATCTGCTTAGGAATAGGCATCATAAAAAGAGGTGAACAGTAGGAAGCAAGAGGCCAGCAGGTGGGAAAGATCACAGTGACCAGGGCTGGGCACAACAGAAGAAAGGATTTTGTGAGGTGACCTTAGATGTGAACCCTGGCTACTGAATTTGTGCCATTGACACCTAATGACAGAGAGACTCATATGGATTCTAAGCCTTGGATTGATGTGATCCAGTCAGTGGGTCGTGTAGGTGTGAACAGGGCAGTTCAGCTTGAAGTAAGATGTGACTTTCAGGAAATTGGAAGGACTGAATTCTTTTCCAGAAGTAGCCACTGTCTTGGAAAACAAAGGTGGGTCAGCTTATAAAATCTAATACTATGTATCGAGTTAGACTTATGGCAAGGTGTTGTATTATTGTTTATCTTCTATATAAAATGCTCCCTACTACGGTAAATTACATTATGTATACCCAGGATAGCTAATTCTAGAATATGCTTATAATATCTGTGGGGAGGCAGGATGTGGAGGAGAGGGAAGAACTGAACTTGGGTTTCAAATTTCCACACTAGAGAGAAGAGCTGATGTTGCTTTTGTAAACATGGGGGACTATTAGTTTCTTCAAGCTGCCATAATTAGTACCACAAAGCAGGATGAGTTAATACCAACCAAACTTAATCCTCTACAGTTCTGGAGGCTAGAAGTCAGATGTTAGCCAGATTGGTTCTGTCTGAAGGCTTTGAGGGAGTGCTCTTTCAGTGTCTGGAGACAAGGGTCCATCCTTAGTGTTCCTGATTGGAGATGCATGGTGACTTCAGGCTCTGCCTCCCCTTCACAGAGTGTGCGCCTGCTGTCTTTGTGTCTTCATAGGGAGGTCTTCTCATATGGACACCGGTCACATTGGATTTGGGGTTCACCTTGCTCCATTATAGACTCATCTTAACTAATTCCATCTGTAATGCCTTTATTTCTAAATAAGATCACATTTTGAGGTACCAGGCAAGGGCGTTAGGACTCAACCAAATGCAAGGTCACTGGTGAACCCAGGGGCCTCTGGGAAGTTAAGAAAACTCACATTTCTGTTCAACCTGTCTAAATTTGAATGTAGAAAGTGAAGTTTTTCTAGCCTCCAGTGAGCTGCTGATAAACCAATTTGCCTGAGACCTTTTATACTTGAAAACTGACTGCAAAACTTGGTGTCCCTTGCCTTGCAAATGAATTATGACAAGAGGAAACAAGAAAATAATCATAGAAAGAAAGGGAGCAAGTGGGTGGAAAGTAAGAGAGATGGGAATTCCCAAAACACTTTCTTGATTTCACAGATATTATATCAGCTTAAAGTTTAATTTGCTAAATAGATTTACAAAAACATACAGGCACATCTAGAACCTGGAAAAGGGAAAAAACTCTTTAATAAAAACCACTGCAAACATTTCAAAACATACTCTGATAGCAAAGCATTCAAAGTAGATTAGAATTTTCAGTTTGTTAAAACCCAGGAGTTAAAGTACCATTATTACCATTTTACCTGTTCAATTTTAGCAAATGACACCATTATCTGCCAAGAGGAGCCTGGTGCTCCATTTTCTTAGATACTCTCCATGTTAGGCATTAAGTGCTTCCTGAAGGCCCATGTGTACAATATGTACTACATTGTTGCTCTCATGGGCTTAGTATAAATGTAACATCATGTTGTGCAAGAAGAATTCCACTATGATTTAATAGCTAACATTCTCAGAGGGAGCCATTATTTAAAACAGTGTAAGAATTCAAGAACCATTTGGCTGATGAGATCTGAGCCAATTGGGATCAACTACCCTGTCATCATTCCTGCAGTGGAACATAAATATGGGTCAGATGAAAGGAAATGTGCAGGTCAAATGCAACAAATTGTTCCAAACTGTCATAACTGAAAGATAATGTTTTGCTTGAGTAGAGAGGAAGAAATAAGTAGACTTTTCTTAACATTAAACACCAGAGTGAAATCAGAGTGACTGAACTAGAGCAATTGCCTTCGTCAAATGACTTCATTTCTGCCTTGTAATCTGGCTCAGCTAGAGTCATGCTCTGTCTCATCTTTACCCTGGGACGCAAGCTGATTTAGCTGTCACAACCTGGAACACTGCCAATCACGGAGACAGAAGGAGAGAAAGAGCTATCTTTCAGTGCAGACTTGAATCTTTGGAGCTTCTACTTAGAAAAATCATGCGTCACTATGGTCACTTTTCATTTCACATCATTTGGTGGCCACACTTAACTTCATGGGGCAGAAGAATTCAGTCCTGATGTGGAGTTGATCGATCATCATGATATAAAAGCTAATTAAAATATAAAAGTCTAACTAAAAAGCATAATATCTGTGTGAGCTGAAATTAGGCAAAGAGTTCTTAAAATTGATGTGAAAGCATAAAAACGTTGAAATAAGTAGTAAAACCACCAATGACTCTTACAGACGCTATACATTTGTTTAATAAGAATAAATCTGGTCCATGTGTATTTTATGAAATTATATACAGCACAGGTGAAGTGAAAAATAGAAATTAAAAAGAATTTGTGGACTCTGTAGATATACTAACCTTAATTGAATTGTATACTTAAAGTATGTGAATTTTATGATATGTAAATCTTATGTCAATAGAAATTTTTATAAGGATCCTGAATATGTGGATATTGCTTAATATTGAATTTGGCTCTGTAACAAAAACTTAATTATAGTTGTCTAACCAGAAGAGGTTTTTAGTTTTCATATATAACAAGAAAAGTTGGGGGGCAGACAATCTAGCAGGATCTAGGCTCAGTTCTCCATAACATACAGCTCTTCTCCTCACTGTTGCAAGATGGATATTCTGTCTCCAGGTATTAGATCATCATCCCTGCAGGCAGCTTGAAGTATATTTTAGTTGGGCACATGGTTGCTCCTGATAAAGTTGTGATTCTGCTGATAAGCAACAAGGGGAGAATAGGATATGACAAATACCAGATGTATAACTAATTCTTGCATCATGTTCTTTCATTGGCAGGATAGTGTCAACACTGTCCTATGTAATTACTATTTTCCTTGCAAATATGCACCATAATTTATTGCACCATTTTCTGATTACTGAACACTTAGCTTCTTATTTTATATAATGCTATAATTAATATCCTTATGCAAAAAATTGTCTCAATTTCTAACTGTTGCTTTAGTTTCTATGGGGACTAATGATACAAAGTTTAGAAGTTGTTCAAGATTCTTTTTTTAGTTCTGAGTTATTATATAGCAAAACTAAAACCCTTCTTTTAAAAATTTGCCAGTTACTTAGGACCTGAACAAATCTTTCTTACCATAAGATTTTTTAATCCAGCACTAGAAACTTCACTTTTAAAGAAGTGTAAATATACAAAGGCAACATGTGGGATAGTAATAGAGTTTTGAGATTGTCAGTGGCTATGACTCACATCAGGATGGTGGTTGATGAAGGTGACATTATAGTCTAACACTACTGGTAGCAGCACTTGTGCTAAACGGAAATGTAGTGGGTAACATGGTGACAGGAATGCTGGCAGTGGTGGTGATGGTGGTGATGGTGGTGGAAGTGATAATGGTGGTAGTGTTGGTGGTAGAGGTGGAGGTGGTGATGGTGGGAGAGGTGTGAGGTGGCAGTGAAGATGGAAGTGGTGGTAGTTGTGGCAGTGGAGATTGAGGTGGAAGTAGTGTGGGTGGGTGGAGGTGTTAGTTGTGGTAGAGGTGATGTTGGTGGTGTGGTTAGAATGGGTGGTGAAGATGGCCGTGGAGGTGATGAAGATGGTGATGGTGGTAGAGATGGTGGAGGTGGTGAGGTATAAAGGTGGTAGTGAGGGAGGTTGTGGAATTGGTGGTAATTGAGGTGGTAGCTGGAAATGGTGGGGATGTTCTGATTACAGGAGATAATATGATTATCATGTTAGTGATCACTATTAATGTCATAGAATTATTTATAGGCTACTTCTTAGTACTTTTTCTGAATTCTCATGGAGTCACTTCTTACAGAAACCAGGCAGGCATTATTGCAGCAACAAGTTCCTAATAGCCTTCAACACTTTACCACATATAATGTGAGAGTGCTTTGTATTGGATCCTTGCTAAGTACCTCTTCTTCTGCTGGGGCTTCTCTGATGCTATGGCATGGGATGTCATGTACCAAGGTTCAGCACTTGTGTGTGTAGACTCTAGAAATGCAGGGGTATTAATGCCCATGGAACTGTCTTAACAAATGTGGGATGTGAGATGATGTATAAATCCTTTCACATTTTATTCCTTTGGCAAATCATCAAGATACATGTTTTATAAATCTCCTTCAGAGACCCCGAGACTGAACTCCCTTTCCCCTTAATTGTAACCACTTCTTCTTCTTCTTTATAGCCTTTATTGCTACATTGTAGAATCAGATTCTAAATCGAGTGGCTAATCATAAACCTTTCTTTTAAGTTCTGCTTTTTAAGGAAAATCAGTGTAAGGCAAACAGTTAGGACAGGAAAGCTACTTAAAGAAAGGCTTTATATAATGACATTTAGTTTGATCATCCGTGGTTCTGATAACTATAGTTTTATTTTATTCATGTATTGTAAATTTGATCCATGGAAATTAAAAAAAAATTTTTTTAGTTGATGGACTTTTATTTTATTCATTATTTATATGTGGTGCTGAATCGAACCCAGTACCTCACACATGCTAGGCAAGTGCTCTCCACTGAGCCACAACCCCAGCCTGATTCATGGAAATGTATCCTCCATATGACCACCATGATTCTTTAGACCCCATCACAATCAATGTCTGGTGCCAATTAGGTGCTCAATAAAGCTCATGAATGAATAAAAGAATGAATTAAAAGTAGACAATTTTGAAGCCCAAGTGTCAAGCTTACATTAATACAGGTGTCTCAGTCAGGGAATGGTATCCATTTGTGAAAGAAATTAGAATCAGAAAATTATTTGGTGTATCCAGAATTAGAAGAGAGTTGGGTAATAAGAAAAATATGTCTTGAAGCAAAAGATGACTATATAACCTATTCCTGTTTCTCTGGATAAAGTATATAAATCTAGAATTTACTTAGTCTTTTCAAAAACTTTTTTTTTTTTAACTCCACCAATGTACCACATGTTTTTACTCCTTATGTGGTAGTCATATCACAATTTTCAAGCTTATAATTTACTTCACTTAGCTTTGGCTACATTTTAAGGTTATCATTGTTAGCCTTTTTTGTTTTCAATAAGATGACTCTAACTCACAAACAAGAGGGGCTACTTTGGGTTCATCATGAGTAAAATTCATTCCATAGCTCTAGAATGAGCCTTGGTTCTTATATCTCACTTTGAAAGAATGATTTCTGTTGAGTCTTCTGTAATGGTTTTGAGTCTCATAGCCCAATGGATCACCCTCTGCTAAAGAAGATAGACTCTGCTCTTTCATCCTTTTAGGACAGTGCATCATGAATCCTCAGCAAGGCCCACTGGACCACCTACCTTACCACCACACAAATATACAAAATCTTGAGCAATCTTTTCTCAAAATTAATAATCATTGCTGAGGTTACAATTTAAAAATATTGATCTCTTCTTTTGATTTAAATTCAACAAGTAAATTAAAATAAATCTAAAACATCCATTTAGACTGATTTTTGAGAATGTATTTATAATTGGCCTACAGGACCACCTAGGACATAGGAGACCACCAATAGCCTGAGATCAAAATTCAAGACCATTTATCCATACCACAGTAAATGCACATTCTGGCAAAGAATGAAATGAAATAAACATGGTTTATGTTTGTTAAGTTAGTTTTTATCTTCTTTTTATAAAACAACTTTTTTTCTTATCCTTCTTGATTGGACTGCAAAAGATCTGTGTTATTATCTCTACTTTCTTCAGTTCCGTAAAAACAAACCAGAGAAAAAGACCAAAGTTAGCAGTAGCCTTAAGACTTCACTAATTGTACAGTGATGAACCGGCTACTAGTGACTTCATTATTCCAGAGAGAGGACATTATTCCAGAGAGTTCACTGGTTATATGCCTTCAAATGTGATCAATCTCTAATGGATTTGTTGACTGCAGTTCTCATATATTGATTTATTTAGGCAGAATGAAAAATTTGAAATTTGTTGTTTAGGACTCCAGTCCTGCTCTAACATCTGTTCTGACATTCCTTTTGATATTTTGCCCAGACAAAGGTCTAGGTTTCCCAGGACCCTCTCTTTCACATTCATAAAGGTTTGGGCATTGACTCAGGTATAACCAATGGATATAGACAGATATTAGGGCACCGTGTGAGAAGTGCCCAGGAAGACCTCTTGAAGGAGGACAGGAAGTCTGAGAACATCTTTGATCACTTTCTCCTTCTGCTACCCTGAGATATGATGGTAAAGTTTTGAAAATGAGGAGCACAAGAATCCATGCTAAGGATGATACAGCAGCAAGCAAGAAAGGAGGCAAGCCCTAGTGAAACTGCCACTGAACGACAGAGAAAATTTTACCTTGTGTACCTTGTGTAAACTGCTGTTATTTGTGCTCTCCTGATTTATGCAGTCAAACATAATTCTGCTCAGCACAGAAGGAAAGACAAAAGACAGCCAGTTCATCTCCAGGGAACATAAGGCAGAATAGCTTCCCTTCATCCTGCTTTCCTGCCTGTACTGACACCAAGTATCTGGAGACTGGAGGGAGGGATATTTCTCCTGAGCCATGAGCTTGAAAATACAATGTGATCCCTTCCTTTCTTTTCCCCTCCTTCTCTCTCCTCTCTCTTTCTCTTTCCTTCCTATGTTAGGGAATTCTCTTTCTATGAGTCTTGATGGGAGGCAAAGAATTCCCAAAATACCAGTTTCTCATTTCCCCAGTTCTTTCAGGCATCAATCTGATGTGCTCACTGGGGGTTTTGAATTTAGAACTAGTGAAATAGGGATGGGAGATTTCTTTCTTGAGACAGTTTTAATGTTGGCAGCATCCTTCAAGGGCAGTGTTATGGTTTGGATGTGAGGTGTCCCCCTAAAGCTCACATGTGATACAATGCAAGAAGATTTGGAAGGGAAATGATTTGGGTTATAGCCTTAACCTAATCAGTGAATTAATCCCTGATGGGATTAACTGAGTGGTAACTGAAGGAAGTGGTTCACTGGGGTATATATTTTGTGTCTGAAGAGTGGAGTCTCTCTCTCTGTTTTCTGATCATCATGTGAGCTGTTTCCCTCTGCCACACTCTTCTGCCATGATGTTCAGTCTCACCTGGAGCCCCGAGGAATGGAGCCTACTGTCTATGGATTGAGACCTCTGAAACTGTGAGCCCCTAAATAAACTTTTCCTCTCCTAAAATTGTTCTAGTTAGATATTATAGGTAGAACAGTGAAACAGCTGACTAAAACAGGCTGCGATGGCAAAGAGCCAGCTATGACAACTGTCAATGCCCTTAGTCAACATCTTAAAAGAACACATCTATATTTGAAGAAGTTGAATTCATAACTTATTGCAGTGATGTGTAATGCAAACCATAGAGAAAACCCCATGGGGTGTCTCAATAAGAGGGTGTTAAAAAGAACTTATTAGGGTCTTTGGGCTCTGACTGGATGATTTGAGGGAGAATCAAAGAAGCAGGTCTTACTCTCTATAGGACGCTGTGAGAAGACAGGGAAATTTGTTTTAAGATGGGAAATCCTATGCTTAATTATCTCAATAAATTTTATAGGGAGAAATTAACAGTCACTCATTCATCAAGAGGAAGGATGTTTGGTATTTTGTGTTAAGCTGGAAAGAATGTGAGGTTTTGTCCAGCTAGAGGACAATATGGCTTAGTTCTGGCTGTCAGGTCAGTTTTTAATATCCTTGAGACCAAGCCATGAGCATCAGATCAATAATCAAATGCAGGGACTGCTTTTTATAAATTTCTTCCTGATTATTGCTGGATGCCTGTGATGGCATCAATGGCATGAGCTGTGGCATCTGGTGTTTGTTGAAGTGTCCTCACTGGATAGATCCTGTATTATAATTTTCATCATGATTCTTTGTCTGTACCCATTTTCTGAGGCCAGTTTCCTAGTCTTACAGGTAATTCTATGAACTACCAAATACCCTGTCAATAAACATTTTGTTACACTTAAGTTAGACAGTGAACAAGACCCTACCTACTTTCAAGACTGCTTCCTTGAGTACTGTAATACACCAGAAAGAGAAAATAACATAAACTACTTAAGGCTGAACCATCCACAGGCTGTTTAAAATAGTGACACATTTTCTCTTGGCTAGGAAGACATCCATTTGCTGATTTCTATTGTACCCTAAAGGCATTTTGCTATTTTGAAACTCTAATGATATGACTTTGGAAAACCTCTAGTGTCTGCATAAGTGATAAGTCTTTAAAGAGAATCTGGGAGCATATTTTTTTTTGACAGATCAAATTTGTTCTATTTTACAATAAAGGCTGAAGAATAATCATAAATATGATTAATGAGCCCTGGTTTAGTAATTCAAGATCTTGAAGTCGATCTTTATGCATATTTGTACAGATTTAAAAACAGGGTATGTTTAATGCCATGAACATCTTCAAAGATGATAGGCGTCTTTAGGAAGCATTTAAGGAGAGTTGAAGCTACAGTAGTTCTTTAATAAAAACTGTATACTTTCTTGCTTCTGGGCAAAAGCCCATGGTTCCTTCTGAATGGCCAAGTGACAGCCCCATTGTGTCCACTCAGATGCATTCCTTTATGTGATTTACAAAAGCATCTCCAGCCAATGAGGATGCACAAGATGGCAGGAAAAGACACAAATAATACCATGTAATGAAATCCAGCCATTTATTTTCTTTTCTCCCTTCTTTTTTTCTTTCTTTTTTTTTTTTTTAACTCACTTCTAGGAAACTAAGAGGAGCTGTTGAATGTAAGCAGCAGAGAAATATATAACTACAAACTGAAAGCCCATGACCTCCATCCTCAGCCCTGGGAACATATTTGGAACTAGTAAAATTTGGGTTATCAGTCTTGGTCTCATGGAATACCCCCAAGCCCTTCATGAACAAAGAGTAAATGCTATATCTTAGGAAACAAAATATAGTTCATCTTAAAAGGGAGCACAGCAGTGAATAGGGACTTATTCCAGCTTTCAAAAACAAGTTTAGGTAAGGTTAAGAATTGGGAACATAAGCTAATGCCCACAGCTGGTGAAGTTAACCAGCTGGTAAAATCGACTCTAAATAATTGATAAAACAAGCTCTGTAGGCCATTGAATGTGTCTGAGGAAATCAGAACAGTAAGATGTAAGAAAGAATACACACAGTCCAAGACTCTGTGCTTCTTGGAAAGGGATAAAAGAAGCATGGGTTAAAAAGATCTAAAGCCCAAAGATTCTTTGGAATCAGGTGAGTAAGTACCTTCTTCATTTGGGAAACAGGAAGATCTGAAAGGACCTCAAACAATTATTAGGGATCAAGGGATAGATGTAGGAACTCCATCTAGGGATAAGCAAAACCTTGGGTTGGTGGCCTTACCAGAACCTCAGATATGATCTTATCTGCAAATTGTGTCATTTCAGATGAATGTACTTAGTTAAGATATGGTCCTACTGGAGTAGGTTGTACCCTTATTTCAGTATGACTACTGTCCTTATAAGAAAAGGAGAAGAAACATGGAAACGCATAGGGTGAATACCATGTGATGATGGAGGTAGAGGTTGGAGTGATGTATCTACAAACTAAGGAGCACTAAAGATATCAATATGACCCGATGTTAGAAAGATGTGGAATAGATCATCCTCAAAATTTTCAGAGAGAGCAAGACCCTGCAGACATCTTGATTTCAGGTTTCTATCCTACAGAACTATTAGAGTATAGATTTCTGTTTTATGCCACCCACCTTCTAGTGATTTGTTAGTGCATCCCTAGGAAGATAATACATCAGGAAAAAGGTGGTGGGAATGAGTGTGACTCTCACTTGACTTGGACACTTGTCTTGGGCATTATTGTACCCTGTATTTACTTAGAGTCCACCCTAGAAAATGTAGAGCTTGGGAAAATATGTGGCTTTTAGAAATCCTATAGATGCTTTAGGGTAGATAACTCACCCTTTTTGCTTTGGCACAAGAAAAAAAATAGTTCAGATATCTGCATTTAGTTATGCTGTGTGTGTGTGTGTGTGTGTATGTTTTCCTTGTAAACTCCTTCTTGTCATGAATTATAAGAATCAAAGTAATTCTCCATCTTTTGTTCAGATGGGGAGAAGACCACATGCCCTGGGAGATTAAGGGCAGTAACATTTGAAAGACATTGCCCTGGAATGTAGGGAAGAATCTATTACATCTTAAGGAGGTGCATATGGCCTTACTCATTTTTCTCTTTTGGTGTGGTGATAGTACATACCGAGCACCCAGCACATATTTGAAGGAAGGAACTGGCAGCTCCAGGACAGGTAAGAAATGAAAACTGATAAAGGCAGTCAATTGGAGACTTCAATTTCTCTCTCTTCTGGACTATCCCTTCATAGAGTATGTGATGGTTAATCTAAATTGTCAATTTGATTGGATTAAGATATACCTAAGATTATGAGGGTTCTGGGTGTTTCGGGGTGTTTCTAGGAATGATTGGCATGTGGGACAGCAAACTGGGGCAGAGACCCACCTTAAGTGTGGGCAGCACAGTCTAGTAGGTTGGAGGCTTGGATGGAAAAAAGGTGGAAGAACAAGGAAGCAGCAGAAAATGCAAGCTCGATTCTTCTTGAGTGAGTTCTTTGATTGCTGGGGCAAGTGCCTGAGGACATCAATGCTCCTTCACTCTTCCAAAGCAGACTCTAACCAGTGACTCTTCAGGGAGTTTCTGGGCCTTTGGTCCATAACTGGGGCATTGGTCCCTCTTGTTCTGACAGGACTTCAGCTTCTTGGACTGAGCAGTTACTGGTTCCTCCAGTTCTCCAACCTGCAGATGGCCATTGTGGAACTATCCATCTTCTGATCATATGAGAAATACAATAAATATTCTCCTATTGGTTCTGTTTTCTCTAGAGAGCCCTAATACAGAGCAGATGCAGAATCCATCTTAAAAGAACATTCTGTTTTATTTGATCAAGACAAATCCTTTAGGTAAACTAAGAACAGTACTTTCTATTTGCATTTTTTTGGTCCAGCTAGTTAGAAATTCTTAAGATCTAAGTTTTTATCTGCAACCCAAGAAATTTGTTTCCTTCTTAAATCCTTTCACAGGAACAAAATTGACCCATTCACATCTGTCATAAGAACTACAATAACTATCAGCCTCAAATCTATTATATTAAATACATATAAAATTTCCATATATGATATGTATTTTAATAGCTGTAGTTCCTGTGTCTCCTTAACTCATTCCTTTTGTGTTTCATATCTCTGAAAAAGGCAGGAGGCAGCCCATAATGGTTATGTTCAAACCATAACACCGGACCTGTCACCACTTTACCTCTTACCTGTAAGCATGAAGGTGGAGTGAGGGTGGGAATGGAGGTAGTCCTCTCTTTCACCTATCCCTCAGTACCATTTGTTGAGTCTCAGTGCCTAGAATACTTCCTGGTTCATAGATTCACTTAAGCTAACCCTAGGTGTGAGAAGTTATAAAGTTTCAGGTGAAACAATAAAAGAAAAAGACATTCCATGGAATTCCCCAAATAGAAACCATATATAGATTCCATATTATACTTGGTTTGCATATTCAGTAAGTCCTTGTATAGGTGCTGCATCATGATACAACCATGATCGATGGGCAGGGTTATGTGGCCATAACATGGCTGCAGAGTATTGTCTCTTTGGCAAGGGCAGGAAATGAAATGATTTTGATTAGGGAAAGAATAGGCACTCACATAGATGTGTCTGGCACATGGATGCTTAATCCATGTTTCTTGACTAACGGTGCCCCTAAAAAGCTCTTGAGACAATGTTGCAATATTCAGAGGTGAAATGATTAGATTATAAGAGCAATAACTTAATTAGTGGATTAATCCATTTGATGGATCAATAATTCAAAAGTTTTACTGTATTGGTTGGTAACTGTACAGGTAGGGTATGACTAGAGGTTTCTCGAGTGTGTCTGGGTTTATGTTTTGTTCACAATGCCTTATTCTCTTTCTCTGCTGCCCAGTTTCCACAAACCGAGCTGCTTTTCTCCGTGGTGCTTTTCCACTGTGATGTTCTGCTTCATCTCAAGCAGAGAGCAAATAGTCAGACAACCATGGACTGAGACCTCTGAAACCACAAGCCCAAAATTAAACCTTTCCTCCTCTAAGTTGCTCTTATCAGGTGTTTTGATGACAGCAACACAAAACTAACAGATGGCAAGCCAATCACTACAATTAAGTAGCAGAAGTGGCAGTAGTACTGTCTCTACTCTGGACCCTAAATTCATGTAGTTCAGCTACTTTCCTAAGTATAAATGAGACTCCCTCTATCACTTGGATTTGCTTCTCATTTTAGATGTCTTGATGTTCTGGGACTATGGGGGTAGGGCTGACATAATCCGATGAAGTCTGAGGTGATTTTGGAGGACTGGCTGGTAGTCTCCCCTGTTGGCCTGAGGAGAAGAGAAGAAATGGAGCCATATCCTGTGAGCTGCCAGAGTAGGCTTTTCCAGAGGGGCCCCAGGGCTCAGATGGGGTTCTCCCTTCCATGGTGGAGATAAATGGACTCTGAGGTAGGACCCTATATACATCTGAGTCTTCTTAGAAGAATATGATCCCAGTGATTTCAGAAAGTCCTTTCTTCTGTACAGCACATCTCTTCCTCCTTGAATAACCTCCTGGGTCCACTCAGTCTGGTTAGTCCTTCAACTCCTTCTTATTACTTTGATATTTTGGAAAAAATCATTTCTCCTATCATTTCTTCCTTGCATATCCATTTATCTTTTGGATCTTTCATAAGAGGTTTTGGATATCCCATAAACTCCCAGCCAAATCTTGAGGCATGGAAAACCTGTTTCCCTTTGTATTTAGACAAGGAAGTCTTATTTTTCAAATCCTTTCAAGACAGAGGGGAAACATTTGTATTTCATCATTCTAAAGTAGCAAAGATATTAAAGAAAAGCAAAAAAATCTTTTTATATTTAAAAAAGTTGACCATCCTATCCTGTCATAAGAACTACAATAAAAATAACTGCACAATGAATGCTTGAAGAAAGGATACCAGACTGATCACTGTGAGAATTGAAGGGAAGAATGAGTAGGGTTTAAAGAGACAGACCACCAACCAACAATGGGAATTCATTGCAGTTAGAGAAAACTGGTCCTTCTTAAGGAAGAGATGCTTAAAAAAATGAACACAATTTCCTCACAAGGGCACAGGATAAACTACTCACAGTAGAACCTAGAGTCTACAGCTCCTGCCCTTACCAATGTGTAATCCAATTTGAGAATGCAAAACAGACACTCAGAAAAAACAAGCAAACAAACGAAAAAATTCTTGGGCTGGGGGTATAGCTCAGTGGTGGAGCACTTGCCTAGGATTCACAAGGTCCTGGGTTCAACCCACAGTACTACAATAACATCAACAAAACAAAACAAAAAACCCAGTCCAAGTAAGACTTTATTGCAATCCAATAGTATCTAATGTTTTTTACAAATTTTTTTAGTTGTAGATGAACACAATACCTTTTCATTTTATTTATTTGCTTTTATGTGGTGCTGAGGATTGAACCCAGTGCCTCACATGTGCTAGGCAAGCACTGTGCCACTGAGCTACAACCCCAGCCTACTAATGTTTATGAGACATTTAGTAAGCATTTAACACAGGTACTGAAACACAGTTGGACAGGAGTAGTAATTTTTATGGCTTTATAGTTCACAATAACCTATTATATATTTTATGAATGGCTAAATGAGAGCAGCTCCAAGGCTCCAAACACAAAATAATGAAGAGTTGGAAACATTAATTACCTGATTGGATCAGTGCATATTGTATACATGTATTGAAATATCATGCTGTGTCCCATAAATGTGCAATCACTGTGTTAATCAAACTTATTTTTATATTTGAGATAGAAAATGTTGACTACCTTAATTTTATCATTACACACTTTATACATACATTGATTTATCACACTGTATACCTTAAATTTATGTAATTATAGTAGTAATAAAAATATTTAATGAGGAAAAGATGAACGAGACACAGATTTGGGCTCCGACGTGCTCACAATTTAGTGGGCCTCAGAGTCCTGTGTACAGAAAGTACTAGGTCTTCTTTCACCTCTGTAACAATGGAGGTAGATACCTTTTTGTTGGTTTTATTTTATAAACAGGAAAACTGAGGCTAGAGAGATTAAATCACTTTTATCATCACAAGGGCGGTAAATGCTAAAGCTGCCTCAAAGTATCAGGGTCCTGTGAGCAAATGAAGAAGTTAAGCATTGGGAGAGCATTTTGATTTATTTGACATTCACACCATGCTTCAAAGAAAGTAGCCAGATGGAGAACTTCTGGGGCCCATGAGTTGCTGACTGGACAGCTCCAGGTAACTTTTGCAGGGAAAATGTGTCCACTTTGTGTGTGCCAAGTTCATTTGTACCCTTGCTAGCCAGACCACGAAGAGAAGCCACTGAGTGTGAAGGACACAGTACTGGCTTGGGAGCAAAGACCAAAACTTTAGAAACAGAAATGTGCTTCAGGTTTTAGGTTCAGTGCACAATGCAGTTAACAAATTATAATACTGGGTTTTCTCCTCAATCATAACCAGGGCGGGAAGCGTTGTAGTAAAGAGAGATATTCTAACTGGGAAAACTTCCTTTAGATTGGTCTCCTTGTAAAAGGACAACTAGGTCCTCTGTTTAGGGGGAACAGAGACTTGCTGTTACCAAAGCTTTTCTCCAGCACACCAAAAAAATCATGCCCAGGAGACAAGGGTCTCTGGAGAAGACTAAAGAAT
The DNA here is from genome assembly GCA_020662805.1 of Glaucomys volans. NCBI lineage: Eukaryota > Metazoa > Chordata > Mammalia > Rodentia > Sciuridae > Glaucomys > Glaucomys volans. The sequence goes on along the minus strand of JAJEJO010049065.1, from coordinate 171,007 downwards.
GACGTCCAATTTGGGTAAACTCAACTTTGGCTAGGGAAGCATTCTGAAGGTTTTTAGATTAATCAGGCATAGAAACGCACAGGAGCTGAAGAAGCTAAATATCTACCATCTGCTTGACTTCTCCAGTCAACATGCTTCCTGCATTTTGTATTTATACATTATTATATGTCATGATACTACCAATAAAATGGCTGCCACTTACACAGTATTTATTATGTCAAGCAAGTTCTAAGTAGTTTTCCCAAACAAAATTGATCTTTAGAACAAACCCATTATCCCCATTTTTCAGATGAGAAAACTGAGGCATAGGGAGGTAAAACATTTTCCCATTGTTCACATAGCCAGCAAGAAGGTAGGACCAGGATATAACTGAGGCATTCCGGATTCAAAGTGCCTGCTCTCAACATTGCCTCTTTTTAAATACTTTTTGTGGGACTCTGGAAGTAATCTTGACAATAATGACAACAATTTCCTGTCTTATACTGCCTCTTTGCCTCAGCTTCCCCTATGTGAAATGGGTATAATATTATGTTGATTATTTAGATAATCCATCATGGGATTTGGAAAACATTTAATGTTTGTACAGCACTTGGAGGCCCATTAAATGTGTAATAAAATGTAGACAAAGAAACATTTTCGCTTTTGCTTATTGATGATGGCAGTGGAAGTTGGAGTTTCTTTTAGTTTTTAGTAGCCCAGTATGCTCCATTTCTCTGGCTCTCCCATGGAGAAGAAAATAAAATGGCTGAGTGAAACCTCCCACCTACATGTCAGCTACTCATAATTAACTTCCTTAATCAAAGGTAATCCTCCCTTTTTGATTAATCATCTTTATATAGAACACTTACGGGGGAAAAAGAACCAAATGAAAATATTAAAGTTGGAGGTAACACAAACTAATTTGATAATGTTGCCATTACAACCGAGTAAAGAAATACATGCAGCTCCCCTTGAAATATTTTTCCTGTCAAAATTTATGTCTTTTCTAAAGGGTGTGAGCAAGGGGGTGTTTTTCTTTATACACTCTATGTGGATGTAATGAGTAAATGTTAGCTTTGTGTCTTTTTTGGCCCATTAAAAGTTATGCACCACGGCAATCTACAAACAAGAGGGTGAGCAGGTAGGTAGGGCCAAGTTTGACGAATCACAGGAAAATGGAAAATTATTTACAAAACATAATCTGGGAGCTGGAATTGCACGGCAGGGGAATGCAAGTGTCCCCTAAGAAGGGACCAGTTCAACAGCATTGCCTATTATCTTTAGGGATCCGGAGCCATGGAGTCACCATTTGCAACAAAGCGCTCCAATATTTTTCAGGAGCAAAAGCACTTTTCACTGGCTGCTCCAGAGTAGCTCATTGAAGTAAGAGCCAAGCGTGTAAACGACCTCCTGAAAGAACTGGCAGGCTTGAAGAACATTGAGCCCCAAAGCGCATGTTGTTTGCGAGGTTTCTCCAGCTGAAACCTGGGGAGGGGAGGCCAGCGAGCAGGGAGGCAGGCAGCCCGCGGAGGTGGGCTGTCTGCGGGCGGGCGGAGGGTGAAATGTTTATACAGATCTAGTTAAAAGGGGACAACAGACAAATAACAGGCATGGGGCGGCTCGAAAGGGTGGATTTGGGAGGTACCTGTTCTACCCCCAAGAGGAAAACAGAGATGCTCAAGCCAGCAATATTCCAGCCTAAAAGTTCCTTTTCCACTCGGGGTTAAAGTCTTCGCTTCTCCACAGACGTAGGCACAAACTCCCCTGCCCCAAATTCCCCTGGGCACGAGGAGTGCAGAAAGTTTTCCTTGGTAGGTAAGTTGTTTTCATGCGAAACCATTTGGCTGAGGTGGGGATTTTTCACTTGGGTGTCAGTGGTGCCCTTCTGATGTTTATAAAACGTAGCAAATGTACAGTTTGAACAGTTATTTTAGGTAAAAACGTCAATTTCTTCATGAAGTCGGGCACTCTAAGCTGTGTGTTTGAGACAAATTCTTAGATTTTCCAGTGTTGAGAAAACTTTCACCTTGCTTCACACGGTTCTCAAGTTGAATTATGATCTTGACATCCTTCTGCTCTCTGAAGTGCACTGATGGAGGTCAATTAAAAATAACTAAAAAGAAGAAAATATAATTTTATAGCTGACAGAGAGGGAGAGGGAGATACAGATCTTTTCAAAGAGGAAAATTGGCAACTGCCGTCCACTCCTTCCTACCCCTTCTGCATGTCGGAAAGGCCCTTGGGACCTGGTCACCTTGCTAGAAACACTCCCTTGGGAGTCACAAGGTCAACACCTTGTTTGTGCCTTAAACCCAATTTTCAAAGCTCTCTCCCACCTCAGTCTCTACCTGTAATACACTGTATAACCATTAAAATGTCCAGGTGAGTTAAAATACAGACACCTATGTCTGAATCATTTCCATTGTCCTTTTCATTTTGTGACACCTATCATTCCACTTTGAATGCCTTTAGTGGTCTCCTGATTTTTTTTTTTTTTTTTTTTTTTGATGCTTAAGAGAAATGCAGTGGTCTCCTGATTTTAATTTTTTGTTTCTCTTTTCATTTCCTTTCAAAGTTGTTCCGTCACCCTATTCAATTATGTTATCATCTTGAAACCTAATGTATTTTAACATAGCTCTGCAGCATCTACTCTGCTGAGTGTAGAGCTGTCAATCTATTTCAGAGAATCCTGGGTCAAAGCTTCCATGATATGAACTCATTAATGTGACTCAGAGCTTTTCATGCTCAGAAACTCATTCCTCTGTATTTCTAAGCTTAAATTAAGGTCTGCAGATGGACTAATAAAATGACTTTTCATCTCTTTTTCCCACCTTTTGAAATAAAATTTGAGATTAATAAGCATTTTTCCCATTAGCCTTCTCTTTCACATTTAGCAGTTCCATTTTAGATTGGGAATGTGTCTCTGTAGTTGAGTGCTTGCCTAGCATGCCTGAGGCTCTGGGTTTGATCCCCAGCACCACAAACACAAACAAACAAATAAAAAATAAAAAAATTCCATTTTATTTTTTCCTTTTATTTTTTGCTTCAAAGTGTCCATTGTACTTTTAGATAATTCAGCAGATGTGAAATGTTAATTATGTACTTTCTTATATTCTCTTTGGATTTCTTGTCCATCTTTATTGTTTTTCAAAGAGACTCTTGTCAGGGATGACTACAATTTACTGATTGCTTCCTCCATGTTTTATCAGTGTTCCTTGGGGATTGGTTTCAAGACTCCACAGATACAAAATTCCAAGATGCCCAAGTCATTGTCATGTAAAATGGTATAGTATTAACACATAACCTATGTACATCCTCTAGTATCTTCTCATGTCATCTTTAGATTACTTACAATTCTGAATATGATGGAAATGTTAGGTAAATAGTTGTTACACTATGTTCTTCAGGGAATGATGAGAAGAAAAAAAATCTGTACATATTCATTGCAACATGTAATGGCAATTTTTTCTGAATATTTTTTATCTGAGGTTGGTTGAATCCACATATAGGGAACTCACCTGATATGGACAGCCAGCTCTATTTGTCAATTCATTTACTCCTTGAAACAAACCCACAAGATATTTATTAGTTTTTCTGTTTTGTAGTTGAGGACTAGATTCAAAATAGTCAAAATGCTTACCCAAGAGTCATGGCTAATATATATTGAAGTGGGATTCACATCTAAACCAGTTCAACTTCAGTATCTGTTTTTGTACTGTTTTCTCAAGTGAGAAGGGGTAGAAGAACCAAATACAGGGAGGATAGTCTGTTTCACAGCTAGTTAAAGCCCTTAAACATTTAGGCTCCAGGGTGTATATGAGTACACACCAAACTTTGCACAAGCTTCAGACAATTCTGAAGTACCTGGAAAGTGAACATGTATAATCCCCTTCACCAGTGTAGATTGGTAGGTATCACTTTTTTCTGTGTACTTCAATTATTTGTTGAAGCAAGTAGGAAATACCCAAACAACAAATGCTCCATTTTAACTTTCCAACCAAAACTAACCATAAAAGATTTGAGGGGGTCCAGAGCTATTTCACTCACTTATTAAACAAAGAATCATCTTGGACCACTAGCTGAGCTTCTTTACTTTTGGTTGAAAAAAATCTGCTTTTGCTTCTTTTTTGGTGGAAGCTCATGGACTCATCCTTCTGCAGGCTCATCTCTTGGTTATTTTTCTAACCTTCTCCCACCACAACTTATCAGATCACCAGTGTCTGTGGGATGGATGTTGGGATTAAAGACCTATGCCCTCCAGATAATTGCAGGCAATTCAGTGAAAGGAGTTCCCCCTCCCCCAATTCAAACAGATTTAAAAGAGACTCTATTAGAAAATTTCGATCTGCCTTCATTCTCACCTTTGCTACTGCACTTTCTTGTTCCTTTTTTCTTTCTGTTTTGAGCCCTCCTCTAAAGATCTTGTCCATTATCCATACACTGTCTTGATTGCATTTGGACTGCTCCCATTTCCCTTGTTATATGGCCTTCACCCCTGCCTTCTTTTACCAGAGAGTCAAAGTTTTAATATGTAGCAACAACCAGTGGCATCTACATATGGAGATGATTTCCCAATTATCACACGGTCACCTCCTTACACCTCCTTATCTTTGGAAGGAATGAAACCAAGTCTTCACTTTACCTACAAACAGCACTGAGAATTTGTGGTTGTGTGTGTGTGTGTGTGAGAGAGAGAGAGAGAGAGAGAGCGCGAGCTTGAGAGAGAGAGATTGAGAGATTGCATGATTCAATCCGATCTTGGCTGTACAATGATTACAATGAGAATATTTTATAGGAAAGAAATACATTCTTCACTCTCCCCGTATCAGTGATGGCAAGACAGGTTCTTCTGCAGTTATAAACAACCCCCAAATCTCAGGGGCTTATCACAGCAAAGATTCATTTCCTATTCATGCTATTTATCAAGCATCATCAAATCTTCCTATTATCTTCTGGGTTTCACCATACTTAAATTACGAGCACTTTACCTGAAAGATATACGGTGTGCACCCCTGTGGTGATTCTTATTGGGTATTTGAAACTTGTAATTAGCTTACATAATCTCACCCATTCCAAAGTTGTTTCCTACCCTCCTATCTTTTGGGGTTCCCTACTTCAGTGAACTAAAGTAGCCCTTTTTAAAGTAAATTCAGTTGAAGAGAAAATAAAATGCTCTAATCTTGCTTCACTGGAGTCTGACTTAAGAATTTCACTCTGTCTGTATAGGCCTTTCCATTCTCTGTATTCTTCTCTATTGGATTCATTAAAATTTACAAAATATTGTGACATTGTCACTTTTTTTTTGCTTTTTATGAACAAATGCTTTCTTATTATTTATGCCTTCATAAGGACACTTAATTTTTCCCACATTCTGAGATTTCCCTAGTTTGAATAAATTTTTTTTTGTGTCTTGCATACTATACCATTGAATATTCCACTGCTCTGAAGTCATTTTGATGCTTAGGCTTCCATTTCATAAATGGCTTCCATTTGCTGGTTTTATTGTTATTGGTTCTCTCTTCATGACCATTAATTCTGTTTTAGAAAATGACTTCTTCCATGTTGATAGCTTGTATTGTTCCTTCCTACCTGTTGAATGTCATGTAATCATAGTGTCATAAATGGGTTGACAAATAATGTATTCTGTAGATATATATCCAACATTTGAGTCTGGTATACTCAAATGCTTCATTGTGATGACTATTTGGAGTTATCTTTAAAATGTTTAAAAGTATTTTTATTAGCTATGTTAATTATGTCCCTACTTCTATATTAGGCAGAACTTATTTGGTTGTACATAGTTTTTATAAAAATTGCATAAATATATTAATATAATGGTGATCCACAGATACAATACTCCTGCCTAGGAGCTTAGGAATTCTCACCTAAAGTCATTAATATGAACATAAGTTGCTAATGAAATTTAATTAGTAAAAAATTATATGGTATTAGATTAATATAGTTCACTTGGCTGCTTTGGGATACATATATAAATTATTTTGCTATTTAATAGCCACTTTATAATCTAAAGAAAATACTGAAGCTTAAAAATTGGGGTTTATTATTAATTCATGTCTAGTTTGTTTGCAGGAGTTTAGGCCATCTGCCATAGAATATATATGGAATAATTTTATCTAATACAATTTATGCTCTTTATGTGCTTTATTGTCTAATTCTATATATGTATAAGATGTGCTCAGGCAGAAAGATAGATGGTTGTGATTGCAAGAACGTTAAGTGTGTTCCAATTTCTCCAACAATACATAAAATCCTCCAAACAACATACAATAGTGTTGTGTGTGTGTGTGTATGTGTGTGTGCGCGCGCGCAGGAGTGTGTGTTTTGATTTGAAAGTACCTGAGAATGACGTATGGAGACCAGCTACAGAGGTGTGGTTTCTACCCTAATGGCTAGAATGATCCCTGGAGGTGGTGTCCAGTTGAGGCTAGTAGATGGGGACAAGAGAGACAGGGCTCTCCAGGGTGCTTCTCATTTTTTATCTTCAATACCCATCAAAGCTATGGTGTCACATTTAGCATTTTCCATTCTTTTTTGCCACTGTGTTCTGGTACTGCTCAACAGCAGCAACCTGTTGATTCTGGACAGCTAAGTTCTCCTGGCTGGCATAAGATGCTGTGGGGTGACTTAACTGTGGTAGACAGACAGAATTGTTTCCAATGTACACCTAAGGAGGCCCTCAGCAAAGCAAACATTGATTTTGGAGGGGTGTTTTTTTCTATTTCCTTGCTGCCAGGAGCCTCTAAATAGGATCCCTATTTTTTTCCTGTTAATATTAACCCATTTAGAGACTCAGTGATAGAATTTAAGCCACGTAAGTCTTACAGGATGTTATAAGATCCTCCAAAAGAACAGCTCCCAGTGAGGATTCAGTAGGTGACTGAACATGAACTAAAATCTTGGAGGAAGCTCTGAGTGCGTGGGTGGCCTCTGGTTTACTGCTGGTTCACTGGGTTCCTCCTGCCTCAATGGGCCAACTCGCAGTATTATAAATCATATAGATGTGAACTTCTTCCTGAAGTAACTTGTTTGCTTTATTTATTTGGAAAATTTCGGTAACTGCTCTCTCAACGGCTGGGCTGTTGAACTTGCCATAACTGAGGCTTACTGAAGAATGTTTAGTCTTAGCACTGTGTGGTTTCCTTTAGTGACTCCTGAGCCACATTTTGAAGAGAGACGTGCTGGTACTGAAGTATGGTGAATTCCCTTCCAGGTAACCAGGGGCACCTCAGAATACCTTCGGCTTTGAGACAGAGTGGGTGGCAGTGGTGAAGTAGAACCTCTTCCTAAACAAACCAGACCCACACAACCATAAACACACACACACACACACACACACACCCATGGGCACCTTGATGTTTTAGGGTTGAATATGCAAAAATGAATAGTTTTAAATGGCGATTTCAGACAGTAATTTTTTAATATTTGTAATGTAGAGGTAGTCATGTAAATCTCTTTTCTGAAATAAACATATTCCATTTCCTTCTGGTGTATTACATGTCTTAAAAAGTGTATTTGAATAGAAGAAAATGAGTACTTAAAATGAATAAAATCATTCATTGGTAGCAGTGATTTGAGTTTACATTTGGGACTCCCAAGCCAAACTGTCAGAAAAGACCACATTATTCTTTGTAATTTGCCAAACAGCCTCTGGTGGAGAGCAGAGTAGGATGGAGGGCTGGGTATTGAGAGGGGTGCAGAGGGGGCTTTACTGAGGAGGAAGCTTCACCCTGTATTAAGAAATGCAAACATCTATACCTGGGATTAGTTGATAAATGAGGAAAATTTTACAAACATCCTGTAAGTCAGTGAAAAGATCTCTAGTTTTTTAAACTGCAGGATTGGTGTAACCTAAGCAAGAAAATATAATCCGTGTTTAACTTTATGTGGCTGCATATGGAATACTTCTTTGTGTCTGGATTTTAGGACTTTTCCATGTACTAACTTGCATCAGAAATAAAACCAAACAAAATCAAACCAGAATATATTGTTCAAGGAATCTGGGCTTTGCTATGCACAGAGGTAATTTTTTTTCAAGTCATTAAGAGAACATTCCCTTTGCTAGCTATTATGGTTTAGATGTGGTGTCCCCCAAAAGCTCATGTGTGAGACAATGCAAGGTTTGGAGGAGAAATGATTGGGTCATAACCTTAATCTAATCAGTGAAATAATCCCTGATAGGATTAACTGAGTGGTAATTGGAGGAAGTGGTTCATTGGGGGCGTAGCTATGCGGGTATATACTTTGTATCTGGAGAGTAAAGATCTCTCTCCTTCTCTGCTCTCTAATCATCATGTGAGCTGCTTCCCTCTGCCATACTCTTCTGCCATGATGTTCAGCTTCACTTTGAGCCCTGAGAATGGAACCTGTTGTCTATGATTGAGACTTCTGAAACTGCAAGCCCCCAAATCAACTTTTCTTCCTCTATAGTTGTTCCAGTAAGGTCCTTTTAGTCTCAGCAGTGAGAAACACTGACTAAAACATTAGTTTTTCCTGTTAAAGGGGCTGAAGTATCTCCTTTCCTGCCAGTGTCCTTTTCCTTACACCCACTCTTCATTGTCCTTAGCAGCCTGTAAATTTTCATATTGTCATTAAATTACACTCTCAAAAACTGAGCATCTTCATACCTGTGCTTGTTTCCCTTTTCCATCCCATCTAAAAGGCATATTGCTGTCCAGAATTCTATGTTCGAAAACCAAGAGGAGAGTAAGGACAAAATTAGATATGTCAGCTTTATGGCTTATCAAGTACTCCTGAATTCCCCGGGGGACAGATTATGTTACATGTGATATTGTTTTGAATGAATATGAGGAGACAAGGAGGAGGCAGAAGATGGCAGAGGGAAGGAAGACTTAAAAAAAAAAAAAGAAAAGTAAAAAAAGACCAAGAGTATTATTTTGGAGAACAGATGAGAGCAGTCCAAGCAAGAACAATGCCTTCTATTCCTCATACCAAAATCACTCAGTAGATGACTCTTGGGAAAAGTGAAATTTTCTTTCGTACAATTCCTTGAGTAGCCATGTATTTGTCTGTTTGTTTAAGGATAATATTTTCTTTCAGAAAGTGGCTTCACTTTTCAAATCTTCAATTATAAAGAACATAACTGAGGAGTTATATAGAGTGGAAATAGGTACTTGAAACAATAGAAGCGTTCTTGGTCAGGAAAGAACCGGAGGCTATTAAAATGTGCCTTCCAGAAACAGAGATATTAGAGTACCCTAAAAGAGTTAGTCAAACAATTATGAATAAGAAGCATGTGGAAAACTTGCTACATGCAGATTCCTAGCTTTCACCCCTTGAGTTTTTTATTCAGAAGGTTGGACATGATCATGTGCCGTTCACACAAGCTTCCAGGTGAAATGAATTGATGCTGTGGGTTCCTGGACCACACCCCAATAACATGCCCTTACAAACCTTGCCTTTTTTCAAGGAAATGGAAGGAGGGGGTGAGGCGGTGTGGCAGTAAGTCAACAGCAGTGGTTACATCCGTAGTTATTTAGGTGGTAATTCAGACTTACATCATGGTGTAAAGATACAATAGAGAGGACTGAATTGAGCACAACCTGTGTGGTATGCTGGAAGATTGTCTAAACCAAATCTCCTACACAGTGACTATGCATGGGGAATGCTAAGTGCTCGATTATGAAATTGAGTAGACTGCATCCTTATAGACTCTGCTGCAGCTTGAGTGGGAAGTTTGCCAAGGTGTCTCAGCAATAACTGGCACATGACTATAGGATCCCTATGGACTAGAGCACCATGTGCTTGCCAGAATAAGCAACAGAAAAGACCTCCAGTTTGCCTGGAGGCAGGCCTTACATTAGGTCTGGAAAAGGAGAGCAATTTACATAGAATGAGCCCGAAAGTTTTTTTTTTTTTTTTTTTTTTTTCCTGATCAGACGGTTAAGGATTGGGTAAGAATTAGAATTTCAGCTATTCATTGGTATTCACTGGGACTCCATTTGCATCCTGAGTTTGTGGGGAATAATATGATAGCTTTAACATGAATCGACCTGTCAGTCAGAAGGGAGATCAGCCACCATGGAAGGAGAGGAAGGAGAGTGGCAAACATTGGTACAGCACTGTATGTGCACTGATCCACAAACTACAGTGCAGAAGCACTGGAGATCCACGGACAGGGCTGCTTGATGGGTGTTCCAAGTTTAGGAGGTGCCTATGCTTAGTATAATGATATCCTGTCACTGGTTTGAAATTCTTAATAATTTTTAAACAAAGGAGCCCTCGTTTTAATTTTGTATTGAGTTCCCAAAATTGTGTAGCTGGTCCTGCCCATGAATTTGTTCCTTTTGGAAGCTCTCTTTCCCAACATGGGATGAATTCATCAGGCAATTTCAGTGTATTAATACCTATTGTGATCACCCAGCTAAGTTCTCTGGCTCAGTCTCCATACTTGTGGGTAGTTTTGCCTATCTCCAGAAAAGGCCAGCTGGGATTTTTATTGGAATTGCTTTATATCTATGTTAATTTGGAGAGAATCCACATCTTAACAACATGGAATCTTTCAACTGAGTAACATAATATAGTCCTCTATTTTTAAATTCTTTGCAAATTTTCATCAATATTGCTGAGAAGTTTTCTTCATATAAAGATCTTTACATCTTATGTTAAGTTTACTCCAAGATGTTTGATCATCTTATGAATTGTATTCCTTTTAAATTTCATTTTCTAAGTGATTTTTACTGATATATAGAAATGTACTTTATTTGGATTATGTAACAAAGAGTCCTACTTCATGTATTGATGTTTTCTTATAAGCCCTGCCCTGCCTTCCTCTTTCCCCCTTGCTCTGTATCTGGACAGTACTGATAAGAAAACCTCAGTGGACTCCCTCCTTTGCTACATGTAGAAAATTTAAGACTGGCAAATTAGCAGTCCTGGCTCACAAATATTTCCCCAGTACCATACCCTACTCCCTATAAAGAAAGGTGCAATCTACTCTCTCTGCCTCACTCAAGCCTTCCTAGAGCTGCCTGTTCCCTCTCTCCTTTCCCCAGGACCCCTTGTGTGCCTAATACACTTTCTTCTAAGTTCTCTAGCTAGATGAAGTGTCACCCATTTAACACTCTGCCTGTTAATTGGGAAGGGTTACATTCTGCCTTTCCGGGAGTGTTACAGTTTGGATCTGGAATGTCCTCCAAAGCTCATGTGTTGAAGTCTTGGTTCCCAGTTGGTGGTCTTATTAGGAAGTGGTGGAAACTTTGGGGGGTAGGGCCTACTTGGAGGAAGTAGGTCATGGGGGTGTGTCCTTAACAGGGTACATTGGAACCCCAGCTCACTCTTCTTTCCCTAGGTTTCCTCATGTCTATGAGGTAAGCAGTTTCTTCTTCCACATACTTCCATTATGATATAATGCCTCATCACAGTCCCAAAGGCAACAGGGTGAAACAACCATAGACTGAATGAACCAAAACAATCCTTTCCTCCTTTTAAGTTGTTTGTCTCAGGTATTTTGTCACAGCAATGCAAATCTGGCTAACACAAGGGTAAACACAAAACAGGGTATTTTGACTGTATATCCAGCAACTTTGCTAAATTCATTTCCTATATCTAATATTTTGTGAATTTGTTTGAAACTTCTATGTATACAATCATATAATCTTTGAATCATGACAATTTTCCTTGTATTTCATTTAATTTACCTTAAAGTATTTTCTGATGCATTATTGATCTAGTTAGGACCTCCAGTTTTGAGTAAATGATGTTAATGGACATCGTGTCTCCTTGTCATTCTAGGCAGGGGAATTGTCGATATTTTACTGATGTTATATAGTTACCCTTAATCAGATTAAGAAATTATTTTACTAGCTATTTTTAGTATACTGAGAACTTTTAAACAGTACATGGGCATTGAATTTTATCATTTCCCCCTGTATTTATTGAAGCCATCACATGTCTTATTGCCTTTGGTTAATTAGTAGGTGAATTATATTGGTTGATTTTCAAATTACTCTCACTTAATTTTGGTGTATTTTCCTTTTTATATAAAAACTATATCTTGTTAGTTCAGGCTTTATTTAATGTAATCATATCTATATTAATATGAAATATTGGCCCACATTTTCTCATCATATAAATCCTTTTCAGGTCTTTATATTAGGAATTTTCTGACCTCATAAAATGAGTTGGAAGTTGGTAAATTGCCTATTTTTCTATTCTTTGGATGAATGTAGATAAATTGATATTATTTCTTCTTTACATAGTAGAAAGAAGTCACCAGTGTAATCACCTGTATCTGGAGTTTCTATGCATTGTTTTACAGTGTTTTTGATTTATTAAATAAGGATAGGACTATGTGGATGTTCCATTTCTTCTAAGACAGTTTTGGTAATTTGTGCATTGCATCTAAGTTAAATTTGTTGACATAAAGTTTCTATTATCTTATTTTCCTCAAGACATGGGATCTGTAGGGATACCCCATTTTCATCCCTCTTACTAGTCATTTGTGTTCTCTCTCTTGCTAAATTATTATCAATTTTGTTAATGTTTTCAAAGAATCAAAACCAAAGCTTTGTTGAGTTTTCTTTATTGATTTTACCACTTTTTTTTATTATTGTTATCCTTCTACTTTTTGAATCTAATTTGCTTATTTTCAGATTCTCAAGTTAGAAATATAGATGATTAATTATAAATCCTTCTTCTTTTGTAGTATTTACATTTAAAGTCATTTGTCCCTCCAATTATTGATTGAGTTATTTCCAAGAAATTTTTCTATACTGTGCTTTTATTTTTACATGTCTTCTTATATAGCTTGTGATTTTTCTCTTTGATCTGTGGCTTTTATGGAAGCATGTTACCTGATTTCCAAATGTTTGGAATCTTTCTAGTTATTTTTAAATCCCATTCCAAATTTTAAATTTAAGTTGGTTGTAGGACATATATTTTATGGTTTTAGTCATTTGAAATTTGTTAAGACTTGCTTTATGACTCAGAATAAACTCCAAAATAATGTAATTTTTTGTATTTCTTCAGTTGTGTGCAATGTTCTTTTTTTGTCAATCAAGACAATTTGGTTAATTATTTTGTTCAATATTATATGTTCTTTTTTTGCCTGTTTTTATTGAGATAATGTCAAGAACTCTAAAAGGTCTGAAATTTTATTCTACTTGCAATAGCAAGGCATCCTGCCAGCATTTCACTGATATGATACATTCATTGATATTGTATACCACTGACTAAATGTCTTAAATAATATAAAATTATTTTCTATAGTTATGGAGGCTAGAAGTTGAAAAGGTTAGATTCTGGTGAGACCTCTCTTCCTGGCTTATAGGTGGCCCCCTTCTTGCCATGTCCTCATAGACTCTTCTTTGTACATGTGCTCTTCTGGTTAAGGCTCTACTCTTATGACCTCACTGAATTGCAAGTGTTGCCTTAAAGGCCCTATTTCCAAATATCAGCACATGGGGGGTTAAGGCTTCAACATATACAGTTGGGGGAAAGCGATGCAATTCAGTCCATAAGAGATGCTGGCAGAAGACATCTATAGTAGAAGAAAAAGAACTTCACTACTCATGGACAGCATGCAAATGATTCCCATATCCCACAAGTCTCAAAGGGGTGACACAGGTGTACTCAAGTGAATCCTACACATGTAGTGGGTTTGTTTCTTAGTCAAATAAACTTTATCTTAGGAACTCCCAATATTTTACAATGGACTACAAGAAAATCTGGCAACTTTGCCCTGGAAGGAGATATTACCTTTATCATACTGCACAGCAAACAAATATTTATCTTGCTCCACTGTAAGAATCCTTGAAAGACACCTGGAATAAAAATCCATCATTGATTCTTATCATTCAGAAACAGGAGATCTGGGGACTGGACTGGCTTCCTGGGTGTGCTCTGCTTAGAAAGTGTCTATGCTCTTTCGTCACTGGTTTGAAATTCTTAATAATTTTTGAACAGTGGGAACCTCATTTTCCATGAATTATGTAGCTGGTCTTTCCCGTGGAGAATTTTCTCCTAATAGAAAGTTGTATTTAAATTTTTAATTGTAATTAATGGATTGTCTTTTATTTTAGTTCTGTCAACTTTGGTTTTAAATATTTTGAAGGTGCAGCATGAAATGAAAACAATCACCATCATTTTACTCTGCATTGACTTAATTCTTTATCTTGTCATAATGTTCTTTGCCTTAGTCTACTTTGTATGATATTAATGTAGACACCAAAAATTGATTTTTTGGTAGTATTTGACTTTTATAACCCCCCCATCTTTTTTCTTCTAAGTTTTTTGTGTTTTGATATGTAAATATTTTCTTGTGAACATCGTGTAGTTGGATCTTATTTATATGACTACCCTGGCAATCTTTAGCTTTTAGATGGACTTTTTAGTTCATTTTAATTTATAACAATTGCTTATATAGCTGCACTTAAATTTACCATATTATTATTTGTTTCCATATGCTACATCTGTTCTTGTATCCTATTTTTAGTTTTTTGCTTTCTTTTATATTGAATTGTTTTATGATTCCATTTTAATTGTATATGGGATTTTAAATTATATTTTGTACTATCTATTTTAGTGGTTATCCTGTAAATTAAAAATGTGTCCTTTATTATTATCTAGTACTTTTGCCACATTCAAAACATTGAAATATCTGTAAATGCTTTAATTCATTTTGCCCTTTTCTCTTTTTGTTGTTTTCCTGTATTTTACATCTACTCATCTCATAAATACCACAAGCAGTTGTCAATCTTTTGTCAGTTTTTGCTACATACCTTTTCCTTTTCCACACTTCACCTTCTTTCTTTATATATCTGGAATTGTTTCTTCAGCCTGAAGAATTTTGTTTAGTAGATCTTATTGTATGACATTCTGTTTTCTAGAAAACTCTTTCAACTTGTTGAACTGAGAACAACTTTGTTTCATCTTTATTTTCTAAGGGTATTTTTGCTGACTACAAAACTCTTTGTGGATTTTCATTTATTCTTATTTTGTGCTATTTTGGAACTTTCATTCCACTGTTACTCTTAGCCAGTGCTAGGGTTTGGATATGGCTTAAGTGTGTCTCCCAAAGGTTCATGTGTGGGAAACTTGATCCTCAGTATAGCACATACATTTGAGATCATGTGGTATTTGTCTTTCTGTGCCTGGCTTATTTCACTTAATAAAACATTTTCTAGGATCATCAGTGATGTCACAAATGACATAATTTCCTTCTTTTTTAAAGGAAGAATAGTATTCCATTGTACTGATATGCTACATTTTCTTGTATACAATCCATATTTTCATTGTTTTATGCCACATTTTTTTATCCATTCATCCATTGAAGGGCATTTAGTTTGATTCCATATCTTGGATATTATACATAAAGCTGCAATGAATATGGGAGCTCAGATATCTCTCCAGCATTCTGGTTGCATTTCCTTGGGTATGGATGCCCCAGTAGTTGGATTACTAGATTGTTATGTCTCATTTTCAATTTTGTAAGGAATCTTCATATTTTTCCATAATGGGTATATTTCCACCAATAGTGTGAATTGGATTCCTTTTCTCTGTCTTTACTAACCTTTATGTTTTGACTTATTGATAATGGCCACTGTAACATTTTTGAGGTAATATTTCCTTGTGGTATAGATTTGCATTATCATGATGATTAGTGATACTGGGCATTTTTCCATGTACCTTTTGGCCATTGGCATATCTTCTTGGGAGAAGTATCTGTTCAGGTCCTTTACCCACTCAGTGCTAGGAACTGAATTTCTGAATCTTGCACTAATAACATCATAGACCAGATAATTCTTTGCTATAGGGAAGTTGCTCTTTGCATTACAGAATGTTGAGAAGCATCTCTGGCCAATGTTCACTAGATACCAGGTATTATAATTTTTAAAAATGTCTCCAGTCCTTGCCAAATGCCTCTAGTGTTGGGGGAGACCCATTCTTGGTTGGGAATGATGACTTAGAAGAAATTTTTTAAAAAGATCAATTGTTTTCTTTTATATGTGGAAGCTAACCCAAAACAAATGTGGTGCAGGGAAAGAATAGAAGTTTGGTGGAATAGACAAAGGGAAATAAAGGGAGGGGAGGGGGACAGGAATAGGAAAGACAGTGGAATGAATCTGACACAACTTTCTTGTGTAAATATATGAATATATCATAGTGAATCTCACCACTGTATGCAGTCACAAGAAAGTAATTACAAAAAAAAATTGTAAACAGCAGAAAGATCAACACAGGGAAGGGAGTAGTAGGTGGGGAAAGGGAAGGGGAAGGAGAGATCTGAATTAGAATAAGACAGGGCATTTTCTTTTCCTTTTTTCTTTTGTTTTTGGTACCAGGGATTGAACTCAGGGGCATTTACCCACTGAGACACATCCTCAGTCCTTTATAATTTTTCTTTTGAGACAGGGTCTCACTAAGTTTCCTAGGGTCTCGCTAAGTTGCTGAGACTGGCTTTGAACTCAGAATCCTCCTGCCTCAGCCTCCTGAGTCCCTGGGATTACAGTGTACATCACTGCACCTGGCTAGGGCATTTTCTTTATGGACTACAAATAAATGTTAAGAAACTGGTCAGGATCCATAAAGAGCAACTATATTGAAATAATAGTATCTACAAGTATCAACTGCATGAGGGTCCAAAAAACTTAATGAACAGAATTGGATAAAATACCAATTTCTATAGCAGAACAAAACTCTGCATTGAACCAACAAACATGAATGTAAAATTGAGAAACTTCCAGAATACTGAGTTAATGATTAAATAGATAAATTTATTAACACAAGAACTATTTTTGGGCATCTATTACATGGCAGTCACTGTATAGGTACCTCGTGCTAACCATTTGAGCCACTGGAGCATAAGACATTGTAACAGACAATGGAGACACAGAATTTAAGACACATTTGATTCCAACTACCTTGTGTTTTATTCTAATGAGAAAGTAGACAATTTCAAGTGTACAAATATAAGCAAGTAATTGTGATGTTTAATATTGAAAGGAGGACAATCAATTGAATGTGTAATACAGCATGTTGGGACAAAGGAGAAACTACTGTATATAAAAGTCAGGACAGCCTGCTTTGAGAATGTTCTTCATGATAACAATAAGACCATGTAAATAATAAGAAAAAAGTATTTAAAGCACAGATAATAGTAACCTCAAAGAGTATTAGGCAAGTCCCCCTCATAATTTTTTTGAGTAATTCTACATCAGTGTTATTGGAGCGTAATGTGAGTGACAGAGTAACATAGATGAAGCTGAAAATACAGAGAGGAGCCAAATCCTACAGGGCCTTCATAGGCCATCATAGAATATCAAGGACATTGTAATAAGTGTACTGGGGAGAGCGATCAATGGTTTGGATGTTGGATGTGCTCCAAAGACCCATGTGTTGAAGGCTTGGTACCCAATGTGTCACTGTCAGGAGGTGGCAGAATCTTCCCTGTTCTTGTCTGTTCAAGTGTCACTTCCACTACAAAACCATCTCTCATGCAGTGATTAGGAGCTCTCCTCTTCTATGACATCTTAGACACACTCCATAGAGGAATGGTAACCGTGTTGTAGTTGTATTGGTTTGTGTGTCTGTTTCCTGCTACACTATGAGCTCTATGAAGGAAGAACTTATTTTCATATTTCTCTTCTGAGTTGCCAAGGTCTTAAGCAATCCATGGGATAAAATTAATGTTTACTAAAGGAGGAACAGAGAGAGGAGAGAAGGAGGGAGGAAGATACATGAGGGGCTTTTACCCCTTTGGCTTCTTTCAGGATTTTTTTCCTTTATGTTTGAAATTTGATATCATATGCCTAGGTGTAGTGGTTTTGTTTGTGGCATTTAACCTGCTTTTATGCTTGAGATTCCTGGATTTGTAGCTTGGTATCTGATTTAATTTGGGGCTTTCCAAATCATTATTACTTCAAATATTTCTTTTGTTCCTTTCTTTCTTTTTTCTCCTTATTGTATTTCCATAAGATATATGTTACACTTTCTGTAGTTGTTCCACAGTTCTTGGTTATTCTATTCTTTTTCCAACCCATCTTTGCTTTTTAGCTTTGGAAAGTTCTATTGAAATATGCTTAAGATATTCTTTTCTCACCTATTTCTAGGCTACCAATAATCTTGTCTAAGTCATTCTTCATTTCTGGTACCATGTTTTGAACCTCTAGTGTTTCCTTTTGGTCTTTCTTAGGATTTTCATCTCTATTCTTAACTTTGACCTTATGTTATTACATACTATTTTATTCAATAGAGTCCTCAGAATATAAGTTGTAGTTGTTTTAAATTCCAAGTCTCATTCCAACACTACTACCATATATGCATCTGGTTCTTACATTGTTTTGTCTCTTCAAACTTATTACTTTGCCTTTTAATGTGCTTTGTAATATTTTTCTTGATAGCCAGGCATGATGTAGTGAATAAGAGGAACTGCTATAAGTAGCACTTTAGTGATGTGGTGGTATGGGGTGTGGGGAGTGGCAGGCAGCCTTCTGTGATCCTGCAATCAGGTCAGCATGTTTTAGTCAGTTCATGCCTCTGGACTATGAGCTTTGTAAGTACTCCCTCATCCCTGGTGCCAGATCCTTATTTGGGACAGGACAGCAAGGGTCAGCTATGGTTGAATGTTTCCTTTCTCCAGGTCAGTTAGATGCTGATAAAACTCTAAGAGGATAGGCTCTGGTTAAATTGTTTCTTCTGCAAGTAGACTTTGTTAAGACCATTAGGAATATTCTGAAACATTTCAAGGTTCTTCCTTTGGTCTTCTTCCTGCTGGAAAATGGAAGTTTTTCTCCACTGTTAACTGTGAGAACTTGATAAAATTCTAAGAAGTAAAACTCACATAGGGTTCAGTATCTGAAGATGAATTCCTTACAGAATCCTTTACCTCTGATACTTGTCCACACCATACCCAGGCAATTGTCAATTACAGTTTTGATTTCCCTGCCTCAGTATTGGTTTGCAGGGAAGTTTCAGCTTAAGTAAATTGATTCTTTCTATTCACTTGTCTCTCCAATTTGGGGTAGTGATTTACCCTTTACCCCCACTTTTCTTATGGATCTTTTAATTTGTTCATCTTTTTACTTGTTTAACAGAGTGTCAACTTCCAAGCTGTTAGTAGAAACCAGAAGCACAAGTGCCTCCTTCAAACTACAGAACTCATTATCCTGGTTCTGGCCCTTCCAAAAGTTGCTTTCTAGGAGTAATTGTTTGTCTGAAAATATTTCCCAAATCCTAAAGTATCTTTGGTGAATCATTGCAAAGAAGAAAGAGCAACACAAACACACAAAGGAACAGCCAGAGGAACAAATCAAGGCAGAAAAGGTTTCACTTGACTAGGTGAACAGAAGTCAAATGTTTTCTTTAGGTCTTGAGACATGTGGACATGCTTTCAACTTCTTTTCTGTTTTATTTGGATTTTGTTTGACTCAAGGGAATGACTGGCAAATTCATCAAAACCCATATTTCTAATTGGCTTCTGCTTGTTTATGCAGCAATTATAAACACTGTATGACAACCTGTTTTGATCATTTAGACAATGAGTGGTAAACCAGAAATCACTGATTTTAAAAAGGGGATTTGTTTGATTCTGAGTGTTGATATGACATTGTTCTGTAAATTTCGGTTTCCCTTAGATGAATGATTAGAAGCATAATTGGATTTATCTTTAAATAATTGTTTTGAAATCTTTGAACACACACAGGAAGTTTAGAGAATAACAAAATGACACTCACATATCTACCGCCGAGATTTATCAAATTATAACACTTTGACATATTTGCTTCAAATAATTTTAGGGAAATAAAATATTTCAGATACAGTTGATTTGTGTGAATCTTCCAGATCTCACCTTCCCTCTACTTTCCAGAGATTGTAATTATTGGGTATTTATGGTATTTGTATGTTACAGTATCTGTTTGTGTGCCCATAGATAACACATATATACATAGACATGCACATGTGTTTTTGCCTTTTTTAAACACATTGCTAAAAATTTTATATATTTCTCTTTTTCCCATGTGGGGGGATTTCCCTGGGGTATATATCTAGGGGCAGATGGACTGTCTTCAACTTATATATTGCCAATTTGCTTTCTGAAGTATTTATATCAGTTTACAGCCCAGCCAGAAGTACATGAGCATTTTTGCTGCCCTAAATTTCACATTTTTGTTTATCAGAAGTTGTATTAGTTACCTTTGTGTCACTGCCTATACCTAGGATGCTCAAGCTACTGGCTCATAGTTTCTGAAGCTGAAGTCCATGATCACGTGATCCTTGCCTTAAGCTCGTGGTGGCCCATTACACCATGGCAAGAGTGTGAGACAGAAGAGGCTTCCTGGACTCACGGGAAGCAAAGGGAGACACAGGAAGTGCCCATATCTCTTTCAAGGGCATGCCACGGGTCTAACTTCCTTCCCCGAGGCCCCACTTCCTAACTGTTCCACCATCTCCCAGCAGCATCAATCATCTGCTGGGGACCACACCTTCAACACATGTGCCTGTGGGGGACATTCAAGATCCAAAGTGTAGCAGAAGTTTTGATTCTTCCTAATCCGATGGGTATGAAGTGTAATTCATTGATGGTTTAATTTACATTCTGTGGCAAATACACAAGAGAGCCCTTCCCAGTCTTCATGTGCTGGTCCCTCATGGCACTGTACTCCTCTTGCTGTGTAGAGAATATGCAAGAGCGATTTCTCTTGTCAATTCCTACTTGTTTCCTGTAAGAATCTTCTACTGTAGGACCATATTCCAAGTGACTGAATTAGCTGTATCGTCAAGACACTCTTGCCTACGGGCACCAGCTCCAACTACTCCCGGTTTATACTCAGTCATTTTCAGCAGGCCTGTGAGTGCAGAGCCTCTGGCCGCCCCGCTGCCTTGCGTGCCCCTTCAGCGCTCTCGCCCAGTCCACAGGGCCAGGAGTACTGGCCCAGCCACCACCCCTACTGCCCCTGAGTTTTTGATTACTAGTGAGGGGAGGATCTTTGCCTAGATTTATCAGTTAGATTTCCTTTGCGGGAAACTGCTTGTTTGTGTTCCTTACTCATTCTCTATTGGGTAGCTTACTTATACAGTTTTTTAAAAAAATGTTTCTTAAAGTGTAATTCTGTTGCACATCAGAAGTGCTTGTTTAACAGTTATTTGAGTGATAAAATAGCTGTTTCTAAATTGTAGTTCATTGTTTTCTTATTTTGTCTTTATTAAAAAAATTATAAACTTCATTTATTTAGATTTACCTTCATGGTTTGTGTCTTCTGTGTCTTGTTTAGGAAACTGTTCCTTAATTCTAAATCGTAATGACATCATATTTTTTCTAAAGTTTACTTTTAACACGATCTATAATCTAATTTAATGATTGTATATTGTGTGATATGGTTTGGACGTGTGTCTCCTAAAGGACCACATATGGAATGCTTAGTCCCCAGGGTGGTGTTACTGAGAGATGGCGGTACCTTTAGGGTGTGGGACCTAGTGGGCGGTCCTTGGGTCACTGAAGGAAATTCTCCTCCCACTTCCTCTTCCGGTCTCTTGTGGAAGTTTCTGAGGCGAGCAGTTGGCTCTGTTACTGGCTCACCACCCTCGTCATCTATCCGCACCACCCCAGGTCCAAGGCAAAGGGTCTGCTTGATCTTGGACTGGAACCTCCAGAACTGTGAGTTAAATGAACCTTTTTCTTTTATATGTTAATTATCTCAGAAATTTTGTTATAGTATAATGAATTTTGTTATAACTCATAGTATGAGGTTACTATGATTTTTTAACTTGATAAAAAACTTTTCATTTTTTCTTCTTAATTTATTATGACTGCATCTCAGTTTTTTTCTCATTTTATACACAGGTCTGTTTGTGGATTTCTCATTGTATTGGCTCATTTATCCACTGTCTTAATGATAATTTTTGGAGAAAATCTTATCTTTGTTTTTCAAAATCTGATTTTTATCTTTTCTTGACTCTATGGCATTCTACATGAATTTTTAGTATCTTGTCAGGTTTGACATAAAACAACCAGAATTTGGTGGAATAACACTGATTTTACAGATTTGAAAGAAAATTGATAACCTTCAATTTTCTCCTGTAGGACCATAACCTGGGTTTCTATTTATTCAGGTTGATAATGTTCATCTATAATTTCATTTCAGTTTTTCTCCCAAAAGTTTGGAATGTTTGTATTAGATTCATTCTGAGGAATATTATATAAATTCATTCCTATTACAAATGTGAAATTTTTACTCCATTTCCCATTTTCATTTATTTATACTAGTATATATTCAAGTCATTCATTTTATTTGTTTATAACGTATCCAGAAACTTTGTAAAAGCCTCATACAAGTTTAATAGGTTTTATGGACATTCTGTGGAATTTCTGTGCAGATACCAACACCAAAATAATGAATAATTTTGTATTGAAGAAAACAAGAAAGTAAGTTTATCTTGTTTCTGATATAATGCAAATAATTCTAAAGTTTCACCATTTTACATGAAGGAAGAAGGAAGCTAAAGGAAGTCCCATTCTGTCTTTATTGTGTTCTTATTATACAAAGTGCTTGTATTATAAATAAAAACTTTTATTTATTATATGCTTTTACTATTAAAAAAGTACCTTTGTTATGAATGTTACCTAAATTAGCATTTTTCTCCATCTACTGATGAATATCAAGAGATCTTATGTCTTATTCATTTTGCTAATGTAGTGAACAAATTCGGATGTTCTGATGTTGAGTTATCTAAGAATTCTTGCGACAAACCCTATTTAGATTTTATGCAATCCTGACTTTTATTTCTTAGTATTTAATTTAGTGTCTTTGCATCTCTGTTTAAAGATAAATCAGTTCTTTTTCTTGGACTCTCTTTTCTTGGCCTGTACTTGCATGGTTTAGGTATGAAATTTATTGTAAATTCATAAAATGGAATTCCCAATTTTTGTTGGGAAAATTGGGAAAATAGATGGTTTTCCCATTTTTCTATTACTTGAAACTAATTTATGAGATGGGAATTTCCCAGTTTTTGGAAGTTTGGTTATTGTCATCTCGAAACTTATCTGGGTCTTGTTCCTTTGAGATAAAGTGACTTTTTATTTCTTTAATGGTCTTCTTTATTAGGTTTTATCTTCTTGAGTCAGGGAAAACTATTCTTTTCATCTAAGTTTTCACATGTTTTGTTCATAGTAACACTTATGATTTTTGAATTCTCTATTATCTTTTAGACTTCATTTCTAAATGCATTTTTTTTGAACTGGGGATTGAACTCAGGGGCACCTGGCCACTGAGCCACGTCTCCAGCCCTTATTTTGTATTTTACTTAGAGACAGGGTCTCACTGAGTTGCTTAGGGCCTCGCTAAGTTGCTGAGGCTGGCTTTGAACTTGTGATCCTCCTGACTCAGCCTCTGGAGTCGCTTGGATTACAGGCGTGCGCCACCATGCCCGACTCTCTAAATGCATTTTAATTCTATTTTTAGAACAGAAAGAGCAATAGGCCTCAAGTATATATCACCCAGTACTACAATCCCTTTTCTTCACTATACTGCAATCTAAATCAGAACCCTTGTTCAGTCATCTTGTCTTCTAGTTTCTTTACAAGAAAGACTGAATCCAATTTGTTGATTTTTAGAAATTCAATATTAATCATGACTTTTCAATAATTATGCATATTTATATAAATACATGATTTCCTTACCTGAATAGTATATTCTTGTCGAATTTAGAGATCATTACTATGACACCATGTAATTACATTTTCATGAAACAGTTTCTAGGCAATTGGTTCACTATGATTAATTGAACTATAAAAGACATGGAAATGAGGGAAGATCTGGAAAGTGAAAGATGAGAGTGGTAAATGCCAGCTAGATATATAAACAAAATGAGGTCTTAAGGAAAGTGACATCTTCTCAAATAATATTCCGTTACCAGACATAAGCATGTCAAAATTAACTCTGGAATCTGTTTTGATGAAAAAACCACTAGAAATGAATATGGTTAAGTTAACAGACATTTAAACAATTTGTTCCTTGGCTGAAAGGGGTGCTGCTTCCTCTTCTCTGATTCCCCCAAATGCCAATGGTTCAAATGCCTCTGTAACATGAATTAGCTGTTTTTTTTCTTAGACATTTTATATTGTTCTTCACATTTGGAAAACATTTTCTAGTCTGTTTTTCTCCAAAAAAAGCAGGGTAATATGTTTACTTTAAAATTATAACACTGATCTCAATGAAAAATTTCTAATCTTAAAAATAGTAGTAATTATTTTGACTGTTACTTTGACAAGGAATACATGATTTTGATTTCCATATAATTTCTGGTAATTACTTGAATTGCCCACATAATATTTGGTATCACATGAAAGCAGGCTAGGGAAAATGAGCTAGACAATTCCTTATATCACATTTTAGGATATAAATCCTCAAGGTAAAGCAAAGTTTGGATTAGATGAATTCTTATTTCCAACTCTAATAATCAATATGATTTTATGATTCTATTTTTTTTTATTTTTGTAGAACTGCATTTTGATTCATTATACACAAATGGGGTACAATTTTTTGTTTCTATGATTGTGCATGATGTAGATTCATGCCATTCAGGTAGTCATACATGTACATAGGGTAATGTACCATTTTTCATACCCTCACCCCCTCCTCTCTCTCATTTCCCTCTATGTAATCTAAAGCTCCTCCTTTCTTCTCTCACCCCCCACCCCCCAAAACCGATTATATATCATCATCCACTTATCAGGGAGAACATTTGGCTTTTGGGTTTTTGGGATTGGCTTATTTCACTTAGCATGATAATCTCCAATTTCATCCATTTATCTGCAAATATTCTTCTTTATGGCTGAATAATATTCCATTGTGTATATATACCACAGCTTTATCCATTCATCTGTTGAAGGGGATCTAGGTTTGTTCCACAATCTAGCTATTGTGAATTGAGCTGCTATAAACATTGATGTGTCTGTGTTACTGTAGTAGGCTAATTTTAAGGCCTTTGGATATAAACTGAGGAGTGGGATAACTGGGTCAAAAGGTGGGTCCATTCCAAGTTTTCTGAGGAATCTCCACACTGCTTTCCAGAGTGGCTATACCAATTTGCAACTCCACCAGCTATGTAAAAGTGTGCCTTTTTGCCCACAGCCATGCCAGCATCTGCTATTGTTTGCGTTTTTTTTAAATTTATTTACTTATTGATTCATTGAACACAAATGGAGTACAGCTATTGTTTCACTGGTTGTACATAAAGTAGAGTCACCCATCTGTGCATTCATGCATGTACACAGGGCAATGGTATCTGTCACACATTCTGTTATTATTTTTACCCCCCACCCCGCCTCCACCCCTCCCTTCCCTCTATGCTATCTATCCTTCCTCCATTCTTGCCACCCTTCCTCCCCGCATTATGCATCATCATTCATTTATCAGAGAGACCATTCGGCCTTTGGATTTTTGGGATTGGCTGATCTCACTTAGCATAACAGTCTCCAACATCATCCATTTACCTACAAATGCCATAATTTTATTCTTCTTTATGGCTGAGTAATATTCCATTGTGTATATATACCACAGTTTCTTTATCCATTCATCTACTGAAGGGCATCTAGGTTGATTCCATAATCTAGCTATTGTGAATTGAGCAGCCCTGAACAATTGATGTGGCTGCATCACTGTAGCAATCTGATTTTAAGTCCTTTGGGTATAGGCCAAGGAGTGGGATAGCAGGGTCAAATGGTGTATCCATTCCAAGTTTTCTAAGGAATCTCCACACTGCTTTCCAGAGTGGCTGCACCAACTTGCACTCCCACCAGCAATGCATGAGTTTACCCTTTTCCCCACATCCTCGCCAACACCTGTTGTTGCCTGTGTTCTTAATAATAGACATTCTAATTGGGGTAAGATGAAATCTTAAGGTGGTTTTGATTTGCATTTCTCTTATAACGAGGGATGTTGAACATTTTTTCATAAATCTGTTGATTGCTTGTAGATCTTCCTCTGTAAAGTGTTCATTTCCTTGGCCCATTTATTGATTGGGTTATTAGTGTTCTTGGTGTAAAGATTTTTGAGTACTTGGTAGATTCTGGAGATTAGTGCTCTATCTGAAGTGTGTGTGGCAAAGATTTTCTCCCACTCTGAAGGCTCTCTCTTCACATTGCTGATTGTTTCCTTTGCTGAGAAAAAGCTTTTTAGTTTGACTCTATCCCAATCATTGATTCGTGCTTTTATTTCTTGCGCTTTGGGAGTCAGGTTAAGGAAATCTGGTCCTAGGCCAACATGATGAAGATTTGGACCTATTTTCTCTTCTATTAGGTGCAGAGTCTCTGGTCTGATTTCTAGGTCCTTGATCCACTTTGAGTTGAGTTTTGTACAGGGTGAGAGATATGGGTTTAGTTTCATTTTGCTGCATATGGATTTCCAGTTTTCCCAGCACCATTTGTTGAAGAGGCTGTCTTTTCTCCATTGCATGTTTTTGCCTCCTTTGTCAAGTATGAGATACCTGTACTTATTTGGGTTTGTCTCTGTGTCCTCTATTCTGTACCATTGATTTACCTGTCTATTTTGGTACCAATACCATGCTGTTTTTGTTACTATTGCTCTGTAGTATAGTTGGAGGTCTGGTATTGTGAAACCCCCTGCTTCGCTCTTCTTGCTAAGGATAGCTTTAGCAATTCTGGGTCTCTTATTCCTCCAAATGAATTTCATGATTGCTTGCTCTATTTCCATGAGGTCCGTCATTGGGATTTTAATTGGAATTGCATTGAATTTGTATAGCATTTTTGGAAGTATGGCCATTTTGACAATATTAATTCTACCTATCCAAGAACATGGAAGATCTTTCCATCTTCTCAGATGCTCTTTAACTTCTTTCTTTAGTGTTCTGTAGTTCTCAGTGTAGAGGTCTTTCACTTCTTTTGTTAGATTGATTCCCAAGTATTTTATATTTTTTGAGGTTAATGTGAATGGGGTAGTTTTCCTAATTTCTCTCTCAGAGGATGCATCACTTACGAATAAAAATGCATTAGATTTATGAGCATTAATTTTATATCCTGCTACTTTACTGAATTCATTTATGAGTTCCAGAAGTTTTCTGGTGGAATCCTTAGGGTCTTCTAAATAGAGAATCATGTCATCAGCAAATAGGGATAGTTTGAGCTCTTCTTTTCCTATTCGTATTCCTCTAATTTCTTTGGTCTGTCTAATTGCTCTGGCTAGAGTTGCAAGAACAATGTTGAATAGTAGTGGCAAAGGAGGGCATCCCTGCCTTGTTCCAGTTCTCAGGGGGAATGCTTTCAATTTTTCTCCATTTAGAATGATGTTAGCTGTGGGTTTAGCATAAATAGCCTTTACAATGTTAAGGAATGTCCCCACTATCCCTATTTTTTCTAGTGTTTTGAGCATAATGGGTGCTGACAAATATGGAACGCTTCACGAATTTGCGTGTCATCCTTGGGCAGGTGCCATGCTCATCTTCTCTGTATCGTTCCAATTTTAGTATATGTGCTGCCGAAGCGAGCACTTGTTTGCGTTCTTGATGATAGCCATTCTAATTGGAGTAAGATGAAATCTTACAGTTGTTTCAATTTGCATTTCTCTAATTACTAGAGATGTTGAACACTTCTTCATATATTTATTAATTGCCTGTATATCTTCTTCCGTAAAGCATCCAGTTCCTTGGCTCATTTATTGATTGGGTTCTTTGTATTTTTGGTGTAAAGTTTTTTAAGTTCCGTATAAATTTTGGAGACTAGTGCTCTATTTGAAGTGTGTGTGGAAAAGATTTTCTCCTACTCTGTAGGCTCTCTTTTCACATATTGATTGTATCCTTTGCTGAGAAAAAGCATTTTAGTTTGAATCCATCCCATCTATTGATTATTGCTTTGATTTCTTGTGCTTTGGGAGTCTTGTAAAGGAAATCTAATTTTAAACCAACATAATGAAGATTTGGGCCTACTTTGTCTTCTATTTGGTGCAGGGTCTCTGGTCTAATTCCAGATCCTTGGTCCATTTTGAGTTGAGTTTTGTGCAGGGTGAGAGATGGAAGTTTAATTTCATTTTACTACATATGGACTTCCAGTTTTCCCAGCACCATTTGTTGAACTGGCTGTCTTTTCTCCATTGTATGTTTTTGGCACCTTTGTCTAATATGAGCTACCTGTACTTATATGGGTTTGTCTCTCTGTCTTCTATTCTGTACCATTGGTCTACCTGTCTATTTTGGTGCCAATACCATGCCAATTTTGTTACTATTGCTCTGAAGTATAGTTTAAGGTCTGGTATTGTGATACCCCCTGCTTCACTTTTTTTGCTTAGGATTGTTTTGCGTATTCGAGGTCTCTTATTCTTCCAAATGAAATTCATGATTGCTTTCTCTATTTCCATGAGGAGCATTGTTGAGATTTTATTTGGAATTTCATTGAATCTGTATAGTGCCTTTGGTAGAATGGCCATTTTGACAATATTAATTCTGCCTATCCAAGAACTCAGGAGATCTTTCTGTTTTCTAAGGTTTTCTTCACTGCTTTCTTTAGTGTTCTGTAGTTTTCATTGTAGAGGTCTTTCACCTCTTTTAGATTGATTCCCAAGTATTCGTTTTTTTTTTTTCGAAGCTACTGTGAATAGAGTGGTTTTCCTAATTTCTCTTTCAGAGGATTCATCACATATGAAAAGAAATGCATTAGATTTATGTGTCTTGATTTTATATCCTGCTACTTTGCTGAATTCATTTATTAGTTCTGGAAGTTTTCTAGTGGAGTTTTTTGGATCCTCTAAATATAGAATCATGTCATCGGCAAATAGTAATAGCTTGAGTTCTTCTTTTCCTGTTCATATCCCTTTAATTTCTTTGGTCTAATTTCTCTGACTAGTGTTTCAAGGACGATGTTGAATAGAAGTGGTGAAAGAGGGCATCCCTGTCTTGTTCCAATTTTAGAGGGAATGCTTTCAGTTTTTCTCCATTTAGAACGATGTTGGATGTGGGCTTAGCATAGATAGCCTTTACACTGTTGAGGTATGTTACTACTATACCTATTTTTTCCAGTGTTTTAAGCACAATGGGGTGCTGTATTTTATTGAACACTTTCTCAGCATCTATTGAAATAATCGTGTGATTCTTAACTTTAAGTCTATTGATGTGATGAATTACGTTTATTGATTTCTGGATGTTGAACCAACCTTGCATCCCTGGGATAAACCCCACTTGATCAGGGTGCACTGTCTTTTTAATATGTTTTTGTATGTGATTTGCCAGAATTTTGTTAAAGATTTTTGCGTCTGTGTTCAACAGGGATATTGGTCTAAAGTTTTCTTTCCTTGATGAGTCTGTCTGGATTTGGTATTAGAGTGATACTAGCTTCATAGAATGAGTTTGGAAGGGTTCCCTCTTTTTCTATTTCCTGGAATACTTTGAGGAGTATTGGTATTAGTTCTCCTTTAAAGGACTTGTAGAATTCAGCTGAGAATCCATCTGGCCCCAGAGTTTTCATAGTTGGTAGGCTTTTGATGACTACTACTATTTTGGTGCTTGAAATTGCTCTGTTTAAGTTGTGTATGTCTTCCTCATTCAGTTTGGGGGGATCATTTGTCTCTAAAAATTTGTCAATGTTTTCAATATTTTCTATTTTGTTAGAGTATAGATTTTCAAAGTAGCTTCTAATTATGTTACATATTTCAATGTTGTCTGCTGTGATCTTTCCTTTCTCATCACAAATTCATCACTAATTTGAGTTTTCTCTCCTCTTCATTAGTGTGGCTAAGGATTTATCAATTTTGTTTACTTTTTCAAATAACCAGCTTTTGTTTTATCAATTTTTTGAATGGTTTGTCTTATTTCAATTTCATTGATTTCAGCTCTGATTTTAATTATTTCCTGTCTTCTACTACTTTTGGGGTTGATTTGTTCTTCTTTATTCTAGAGCTTTGAGATTTAATATTAGGTCATTTAGTCGTTGACTTTTTATTTTATTAATGTATGAACTCAATGCAACGAACTTTCCTCTTGGTACTGTTTTCAGAGTGTCCCAGAGGTTTTGATATGTTGTGTCATTGTTCTTGTTTACCTCTAAGAATTTTTTATTTCCTCCCTGATGTCTTCTGTTATCATTGCATCATTCAGTAGCATATTGTTTAGTCTCCAGGTATAGGAGTAGTTTTTGTTTTTATTTTAACATTGATTTCTAATTTCATTCCATATGGTCTCATAGAATACAAGGTAGTATCTCTATTTTTTTTTGTATTTACTAATGGCTTCTTTGTGGCATAGTATATGGTCTGTTTTGGAGGAGGATCCATGAGCTGCCAAGAAGAAAGTGTGATCTCTTGATGATGGATGAAATACTCTATACATGTCTGTTAAGTCTATATCACTGATTATATTATTTAGTTCTATAGTTTCTTTGTTCAGTTTTTGTTTGTAGGCTCTATCCAGTGGTAATAGCGGTGTGTTAAAGTCACCCACCGTTATTGTGTTTTGATTTATTTGATTATTAAAATTGAGAAGGGTTTGTTTGATGTACATAGATGCTCCTTGTTTGGAGCATAAATGTTTAATCATTATACCTTGCTGGTTTGTGGTTCCCTGAAGCAATATTAAATGTCCTTCTTTACCCCTTCTTTGAAGTCCACTTTATCTGATATGAGGATGGAGACCCCTGCTTTTTTACTGAGTATGATTTCTAATTTACTTTCGAAAGGAAGTATTGTGGGACATCTGTTATGATTAGATAAGTGTCCCCAAAGACCCATTTGTTAAAGCCTTGGTTGCTGGTCTGGTGGTATTTGGAGGTGATGGATCATTGAAGAGGCAGGGCTTAGTAGCAGAAATCAAGGTCACTGGGGATGTGCCTTGAAGAAAATATTGGGATCTAGACCCTTTCTTTACTCTGCTTCCTGGCCACAATGTGGTGAGTGATTTCCTCTGCCACATTTTTTCATCATGATGTACTGCCTCACCAAAGTTCCTACAGGAACAGCCCAATGAATGATGAATAAAACCTCTTCCATTATAAACCAGAATAAACCTTTCCTCCTTTTACGTTGATTATCACAGGTATTTTGTTACAGTAGTAGAAAAGATGACTTACATAGTATTTTAACATTTTTTTTCTGGATAAGGGATGAGCTTTTATGCATGTTGATTTATACATTTTTGTTTATTATTTTAAAGGAAAGTGCATTTAAGAATGTGTTTTGTTCTTCTACTTTAACCTTTATCTCTGCATTCCCATGATTGACTTCTCTTTTTCATATTTGCTGTCCTTTTAATTTTATTTTTTGTTCCCATTTTGATACATTTCTCATTGTTCTTATTTTTATTCCTTTTTATTTTCATTTAAGTGATTTCCCTTAGAAAGAATATGAAAAGCATTAATCGCTTTTACTAAGGCTTAGAAGACATGTCTTCATAGAAAATTTTTATAAAATACATTTTGGGTGAAAAGCAGGACAAAAACCCCTCAAATTGGTTTGTTCTTTCTGGGCAGTGGTTTGCAGTACTATATTGTTGAAATTATTTAACCATTGTACCTTACAGGATAATATAGTTATCTCATAGGATCATTGAGAAGAACAAATAAGTTAGCTTGTGTAAAGCATTTATTTACGACTGAGCCTAGGTTTTAACTGATTCTCTGTACAAACAGATCCATTCCCAGGTTTTATAGTTAGCACAGTAAATTGAGAATCTCTTATGTGAACACACCTGTGATACATTCATTTTGAAGCAAAACTGTGTATTTCTATCCCTATTCTAAAACACTAAGAATTCATTTCTGTGTATGTTCATTTTTTCTTGATATAAATAAATCCTTACAATTCCCCTTAGAGACTGAGCCTTCCCTTCCCAATTTGACTTCTGATTGGTACTCTGAGAAATGCTGGGGTCCCACTCTCAGTTTATGTGTGGAGGCTATACATGTAGAAAAATGAAGCTCTTGGAAAGTTGGCATTCCCTTGCCAGTAACCACCTCCAGTGAGATCAGTTCACATCATTGAGCTGGGAGCATCCATCTTATCAGTCCACGAGGGAGGCACTGTGGGATTTAGAGATTAAAGATATTTTGTTTCCTATCTGACATTTTGTATTCTGTTTCTCAAGATTCTAATTTTTCCCAGTCAGGGCTTTCACAACATTCAAATAAGAGATTGACTAAAATTGAGAATCAAACATTCATTTCAGTTCAAATGTGAAAACTGGTCTCTGTGCTTTATGACCATGCCAACATTATAGACATAAAGATTTTCAAGGACAGTTATCAAAATTTCATAATTCTCTGATAAGTTTTGGGCTATCAGTTTAAAACCATGATTCTATAATTTTCATTTCAAAGTTGAGTGGAATTTTTAAAAGTGACCACCCCATCCCCTAAGCCTTGTGTTTTACGTACCATACATGTTATGCAAAGGTAGTCACCACTTGATCTGTCAGTGCTACATTTCTGATTGGCATTTTTTTCCAGGAGAACACAAGTAACAATTGAAATTTCCTTTTTTTTTGGCACTAGGGATTGAACTCATGGGCACTCGACCACTCCACTGAGCCACATTCCCCAGCTCTATTTTTTTTTTTTTTGTATTTTACTTAGAGACAGGGTCTCTCTGAGTTGCTTAGTGCCTAACCATTGCTGCAGCTGGCTTTGACCTTGCAATCCTCCTGCCTCAGCCTCCCAAACCACTGGGATTGCAGGCATGTGCCACCACGCCCTATTAGTATCATATCCTTTAATGCTACCCAGATTGTAAGTGCCCAAAACCAATTATGTTAGAAATTAACAATCTCGGATGTTCAAATTTGAAAATCTGTTGCCCACCTGCAGCGAATTCTGTGTCTGTTCAGGTTCTGTTACAGTTAGCAGAAACCTCTATGAATCGTTTATGGGAAAGTAATATATATAATACAGAAAATTTGATGTTTCCAAATTAATTGAATTGGATGAACTAGAAAGGTAAACTCTGAGCAGATCTTTTAGGGAAGGACTCCATGAAGGACAAGTAAATACTGCCATATTGGTCTGTCCAGGGTGCTTTTACCTCTACTGTGGTTAATAAGCTGGGGTATCAGCATCCTGCTGCTGCAACTGTTGCTTCATAACCTTACTGCTGCAGCCATGATCCAGGATAGCACATTGCTTCCCCAGGACTGGCTTCTTAATATACATGAAGTCAGGCAACTGGCAGAGGACTGAAAAAGCAAACACTTCCATGATTGTGCTTGTAGGCAGGAGGAGCAAGAGTGTGGTCTGCACTCTACTTCCACTTCTTAACTTCCAATAATACATCTTAAGCTTATATGTTTATTAATACATTTAGGCCTACAGATTTTTTTAAAATAACCAATGCAGAGCAATAAACATAAACTTATTTAAATACGTCTATGGGGATGGACTCCTAGGTTG
Organism: Glaucomys volans; assembly: GCA_020662805.1. Taxonomy (NCBI): domain Eukaryota; kingdom Metazoa; phylum Chordata; class Mammalia; order Rodentia; family Sciuridae; genus Glaucomys; species Glaucomys volans. The sequence goes on along the minus strand of JAJEJO010049065.1, from coordinate 137,673 downwards.
TTTGTATTTTTCATGTATATAAATAATGCTGAAATAAACTTCTTTGCACAGGCCTTCTTAGGCCCCCATTTGTTTTTAGCCAGCACTGAAAAGAAGTAGAATTTCTAAATCATCGGACATGCTCATCTTGAATTTAATAGATAATATTGAATCATTGAATGGTTGCTATATGGCTATTTCACTTATAATGTTTAGTAATATCCATTTTTACAATTTTTGCAAATATTTGATATAATCAAACAAATTTTTCTAATGTTTGGATGAAGTGTTGTATCTTATTATTTTAATTTACATTCATCTGATTATAAGTGACTGAATATCTTTTTACTTATTTAATATTTTTATGAATTTTTCAATTTATATTCTTTGGTCCTTATTTTTTATTTAGCTGTTTTTCATTTTCCACTGTGATTTCATTTGCCATTTAATTATATGGACACTAGTTATTTTTCTCTTTTACTTTTTATGACTTGTTTAGCAGGCTTACCTACCTGGAGGTCATAAACTAATTCTTCTGTATTTCCTTACTATAATTTTATAGCTTTGTTTCTGACATTTTGAATTTTAGTTCAGGTGTTATTTTTTGAGATGTTGAGTATGATGATCTAACCTTCTTTATTATTAAAATAGCCTTTGCCTCAATATCATTTATTGAATGCTCCATTCTGACTTTAAATTTTCTCATAAATTAACTTTTATATGTATATGAATCTTCTTCTTGATGTATATTTTATTCCACTGACTATTCCGACAGTATCACAAACCTATATTAATTTGGGTAGCTTTAAAATGTATTTTCATCTCTTCTGTGCAGTGTTTTCCCTTCTTAGTCTTCTCAGTATTATATTAACTATTGCTTTCATTTGAATTCCCAATTTAACCTTAGCATTTCTATCATATACTATTTTAGAATTCTGATTGGGTTATATAGATTTATAGATTAATCTTATATACATCTATAACTTTTTATCTGTAATGTTGTTAGTATAGCTCTGCTATGTCTTTAAGAAGGTTTTAATTTTATCTCAATAAAGATCGAAATTTCATGTCAGTTTTTGGTCAATTTCATGTTAGTATTGGTCAAGGTAAGTTATGGTAGCTACTCTAACAGCTATAATGTATTTTCTCACATCACAGAGCAATGTGGATCAGGTTGAGTGCTCTTCTGCTTTGCTCAGTCATTCTGGGAACTTTGATAAATATTCTGACAATTGGGGGCTCTGACTTTTGTCATCCACAGACAGGTGGAAAAGACAGAGCATCAATAATGCAGGAGATTTTATAACCAGGCTTGGACATGAGATATGTGACTGTTACACTTACTTTCAGAACTTGCCTCATGTTGCTAGAAGTGAGGCAAGGAAGATAGTCTTCATAGTAGTTCAGGAGAAAAATATAATGATTTTAGTGAGTGCATAGAATTGTCTTCCCCACTTACTTATAAAGTCCAAGAGAATCAGTTGAAACAGTATTCAAACTCATAAGAGTTTGGTAAAGCAATTAGAATTAAAATGATCTTACCCAAAGAAATCATCTTCTTACGTATTAGTAGTGACCAATAAGAAAATGTAACAACTTATGTGACAGAGAATTTTCTTTTTATATTGTAGTCTTTTATTATATTGTCTCCAAATAGTGAAAGTTTTATCTTTGCCTTTTTAATTTTTAACCTCTTATTTCTTTGTTCTACTTCAAATTTAAATACTAGACCATTTCATGCTATTGAATTGAGTGGGATGCTTTTGTTTGGGAAAACAATAAAATTACAACTGGTAAAGAAAAAAATTTCCAGGAATGCTGCTGGCTGGATTTCTGAAATATTTGTCTTGATGGAACTTCTTTCTTCATTATGAAAGACATGGTTTTGAGATCATTCTCTTGATAATGAGACTATTTGTGTGGCTCTGAGCTCCCTTTTTCTAAGAGATAATTTTCTTATTGCTGAAATGAATTCAATGAGTGTTTATGCCTAAAGGTTTCAAGAAATTTTCTTTTTTTATGATATGTTTTAAAAAATAGCAGTTGAATGAAAGTGTTAGTGACAATTTAAATACAAACTACTTAATTTAGCATTTTCATTAGAACTGTTTTGCATTTTAGTTACCCACATGGCCTCTAGGCTACCAATCTATACTGTAGAAATTATTAGTGTTGCAATCACTTGGTATTGTTGGTACCAACAATGGAAACAGTGGAATATGTAGTCAGGGAACTCAGGGTTCTAGCTTTTCTTTCACTGTTTATTATTTATTGTGCTCTTTCCTTACCTTTTTGTGCTTTGACTTGCTTTTTAAAAGAACTAAAAATATCTTTCCTGACTGACTGATATGGACTGGCAACAGTATCTTTCTGTACATTTTTATGGTAAATGCATCTTCTCCTAAATTTTTTACCAGCACCTTTAATAGTGATGATTTCCCAAACTGTGCCTCCTATACCAATCTCCCTACAAAGATGCAACTCAGATTTCCAAATCTCTGCTGGAATCACCATTTAAGTGAAAGACAAATACCTCAGATATACTTTGCCAGAAGTATAGCACATTGTCTTTTCCCTCAAACTTGATCCCATTGTTGTGTTCTCATTATCATTCATCCAGTTGTTCAAGAGAGAAAACTTGGAGCTATCCATGGCTTCCTTCTTTTACTCTTCCACTTCTAATTATTTATCCTAAATCAGCAAAATGTAAATCAGCAAAATGTCACTTCCAGCAAAATGTTCCACCTCTTCAACCACTTCACCATCAGGTGATTAGATGTCTCATTTCTCACTGGATCTGCTGCCATAGCTCTGACCTGATGTCCCAAAGTCACCCCTTACATACACCTTTATTGCTGTTAGCATCCTCACACTATCATACTAAATCTATAGAACCAATCAGACTACCTGCTTAAAGTCTTTGGATTGGTCTCCATTATTTCCATTTTAAAGTCATTTGTACCTTTATTCAGCAATATTGAGCACCTAATGTATAGTTGGTATCATGTCATGGTCCTCCCCCTTTCCTTTTCTTGGCAAGGAAAACTTTTGATAATCTGATCCCTTTCTGAGACCATCTCTTGCCTCTTCTCTCCACTCACCCTACAGTCCTTAGACACAACTGTATTTTTAAAAAGTTAGATTTCTCTTTTGTTGATATTTTTAGACATATATGACAGTAGAGTGTATTTTTACATATTGTACATACATGGAGTATAACTTATTCTAATTAGGATCCCATTCTTGGGGTTGTACATGATAAGGAGGTACACTGGTTGCGTATTCATATATGAACATAGAAAAGTTATGTCCAATTCTACTATCTTTCCTACTTTCATCCCTTCATTCCCTCTATTCCCTTTTTTCTAATTCAATTAACTTCTGTATTTCCCCTCCCTACCCTCCTTTGCTGTGGGTTAGCATCCACATATCAGAGAGAATATTTGGTCTTTGTTTTTTGGGGACTGGCTTATTTCATTTAGCATAATATTCTCCAGTTCCATCCATGTACTGGCAAATGCAATAATTCCATTTTTTTCACTGTGTTCACCTTTCCAGTTTATTAAACCAACTACCTTATTGGGGATCTGAGGTTTTCTTAGGTCAGAAAGTACATATAAATCAGAAATAATTTTTGAACACTTGAGAAATTCCACATTTTATTCTTCTTTCCAGTTCTGTGCATTTTGCATTTTCTTTTCCAGATCATCTCTATTGGTCTTCTTGAAATGTATTTCTATTTTTAGTTTCATTTCATTTATAATCTCTTTTTTTGAGGTTTTATTATTATTTTTTAAAATTAATTAATTTATTTTTTAATTTTAGGTCATTGTACATGAATGGAGTGCAACTATCATTTTTCTGGTGGTACACAAAGTAGAATCATACAATTTGCATATTTATACATATACATATGGTATAGATGTTTGTCTCATTCTATTATCTTTCCTTCCCCGCTCCCTCCCCACCCCTCATTTTCTTCTCTATGATCATCCCTTCTCCATTCTTTCTAAGCCTCCCCCCACCCCCGCTATGTGTCATTAACCACTTGTAAGAGAGATCATTTGGCCTTTGGTTTTTTGGGGTTGGCTTATTTCACTTAACATGATCTCCAATTCCATCAATTTACCTGCAAATGTCGTAATTTCATTATTCTTTTTGTCTGAATAATATTCCATTGTGTATATATACCACAGTTTCTTTATCCATTCCTCTATTGAAGGGCATCTAGGTTGGTTCCATAATCTAGCTATAGTGAATTGGGCTGCTATAAACATTGCTGTGGCTGTGTGCATCACTATAGTATCCAGATTTTAAGTCCCTTGGATATAGGCCAAGGAGAGGGATAGCTGGGTCAAATGGTGGTTCCATTCCAAGTTTTCGAAGGAGTCTCCATACTGCTTTCCAGAGTGGTTGCACCAATTTGCAACCCCACCAGCAATGTATGAGTATACCTTTTTCCCCACATCCTCGCCAACACCTGTTGTTGCTTGTATTCTTTATAATAGCCATTCTAATTGGGATGAGATGATATCTTAAGGTGGTTTTGATTTGCATTTCTCTTATTACTAGAGATGTTGAACATTTTTTCATGTATCTATTGATTGCTTGTAGATCCTCTTCTGTGAAGTGTCTACTCATTTCCTTAGCCCATTTATTGATTGGGTTATTTGTATTCTTGGTGTAAAGTTTTTTGAGTTCTTTATATATTCTGGAGATTAGTGCTCTATCTGTCGTGTGTGTGGCAAAGATTTTCTCCCACTCTGTAGGCTCTCTCTTCACATTGCTGATTGTTTCCTTTGCTGAGAAAAAACTTTTTAGTTTGAATCTATCCCAATTATTGATTCCTGTTTTTATTTCTTGTGCTTTGGGAATCATGTTAAGGAAGTCTGGTCCTAGGCCCACATGATGAATATTGGGACCTACTTTTTCTTCTATTAGGTGCAGGGTCTCTGGTCTCATTCCTAGGTCCTTGATCCATTTTGAGTTGAGTTTTGTGCAGGGTGAGAGATAGGGATTTAGTTTCATTTTGCTGCATATGGATTTCCAGTTTTCCCAGCACCATTTGTTGAAGAGGCTATCTTTTCTCCATTGTATGTTTTTGGAGCCTTTGTCTAGTATGAGAAAACTGTATTTATGTGGGTTTGTCTCTATGTCCTCTATTCTGTACCATTGATCTACCTACCTATTTTGGTGCCATGCCATTTTTGTTACTATTGCTTTGTAGTATAGTTGAAGGTCTGGTATTGTAATACCTCCTACTTAGCTCTTCTTGCTAAGAATTGCTTTAGAAATTCTGGGTCTCTTATTCCTCCAGATGAATTTCATGATTGCTTGCTGTATTTCTATGGGGTCTGTTTTGGGGATTTTAATTGGAATTGCATTGAATTTCTATAGTGCTTTTGGTAGTATGGGCATTTTGATGATATTCTGCCTATCCAAGAACATGGGAGATCTTTCCATCTTCTCAGATTTTCTTTAATTTCTTTCTTTAATATTCTGTAGTTCTCATTGTAGAGGTCTTTCACCTCTTTTGTTAGATTGATTCCCAAATATTTTATTTTTTTTTTGATGCTATTGTGAATGGGGTAGTTTTCCTAATTTCTCTTTCAGAGGATTCATCACTTATGAATAAAAATGCATTAGATTTATGAGCATTAATTTTATATCCTGTTACTTTACTGAATTCATTTATGAGTTCCAGAAGTTTTCTGGTGGAACATAATTCCATTCTTTATGGCTGAATAATATTCCATTGTGTATATATATCACATATTTTAACCCATTCATCTGTTGTAAGGCACCTACATTGGTTCTATAGCTTGGCTATTGTGAATTGAGCTGTTATAAATACTGATGTGCCACTGTAGTATGTCCTTTGAATATAAACCAAGGAGTGGGATAACTGAGTCAAATGGTGGTTCCATTTCAAGTTTGTAAGGAATCTCTATACTGCTTTCCATAGTGGTTGCACCAATTTGCAGTCCCACCAGGAATGTATGAATGAACATTTCCCCCCATATTGCCAATATTTATTGTTACTTCTATTCTTGATATTTGCCATTCTGACTGGGGTGAGATGGAATATCAGTGTAGTTTTAATTTGCATTTCTCTAATTGCTAGAGATGTTGAATATTTTTTCATATATTTGTTGACTGATCATATTTCTCCTTTTGTGATGTGCCTGTTCATTCCTTTGCCCATTTATTGATTGGGTTGTTTGGGTTGTTTTTTGGTGTTGAGTTTTTTTTTTTTTTTAGTTCTTTATATACCCAAGAGATTAATGCTCTATTTGAGGTGCAGGTGATAAAGATTTTCTCCCATTCTGTAGGCTCTCTGTTCACATTCCTGATTGTTTACTTTACTGTGAAGCTTTTTAGTTTGATTCTTGATTTTACTTCTTGCACTGTAGGATTCTTATTGAGGAAGTTGGTTCTTAAGCAGATGTGGTGGAGAGTTGGGCCTACTTTTTCTTCTAGTAGGCAGAGTCTCTGGTCTAATACCTAGTTCCTTGATGCACTTTGAGTTGAGTTTTGTGCAAGGTGAGAGATAGGTGTCTGATTTCATTCTACTACACATGGATTTCCAGTTTTCCCAGTATCGTCTGTTGAAGAGGCTGTCTTTTCTTCAATGTACGTTCATGGTGCCATTGTCTAGTATGAGATAACTTTATTTTTGTGGGTATGTCTCTGTGTTTTTTATTCTCTTCCATTGATCTTCATGTCTTTTTGCACCAACACCATGCTGTTTTTGTTACTACAGCTCTGTAGCATAATTTAAGGTCTGGTATTGTGATGTCTGTTGTGTCACTTTTCTCTCTAAGGATTGCTTTGGCTATTCTGGGCCTCTCATTTTTCCAAATAATTTTCATGACTGCTCTTTCAATTTTTGAGCAATTTTAAGTTTATGTTCAGAGAGTGCAGAATTTCCATTTGCACCTTTATCTCATATTTCTCTCACTATCTTTGCAATAATGTGGTATATTAATTGCAGTTGATGAACCAATATTGAAACATTATTATTGATTAAAGAGTTTACATTAGGGTTCACTCTATATGGAGTTTTGATAAATGGATAGTGATGTGTGTCCACCATTGCAATAGCATGCAAAGTTGTCTCATTACCTTAAAATTCCCTGTACTACACCTATTCTCTTCTTCCCTCTAGATCTCTGTCAGTCCCTGACCTTTATACTCTGTGTATTTTTTATATTTCTGGAATGCCATATAGTTGAAATTATACAGTTTGTAATCTTCCCTGATTGGTTCCTGTTACTTAAGAGTATACAATTAGGTCCTCCATGTCTTATCCTGGCTTGAAAGCACATTTCCTTTTTTGCTGAATAATATCCAATTTTATGGATAAACCAAAGTTGTTTTGATTGATTCCAGTCAAGTTTGGGCAATTATGTAAAAAGCTTCTCTAAACATTCATGTGGAGATCTTTGTGCAGAACTTTTGTGTTTTCCGTGCCTTGTGCTTTGAGTCGCCTTCTGCCTGAAATGTCTACCCTACTCTTATCTGGTTGGTAAGTTCATTTTCATAAATTGAATTCAATATAGCAAATATTTATTTAATAAATTTTACATTTTTAGATGTTTCTATTATATCCTTAGGAGGCAGTTGGGAACTCAGTGGGCATATTCTGTTTGCAGATGTGGGCAATTAAAATGTGGTTACACATGAAGTGTTACTAGTATGATGCAGTTAGAACTTAAAAGGTATTCCTAACCCAGTCTAAAGATGTAAGGAGATTTTTCAAAGGAAATCTGACTCATCCTTCTGTTTCTGAATGAAACATTAGACTTGTCCTTGTCCTCTGCTTCCATGAAGAGGGTTTTCTTCTTTTGTGTTTCAATGGCATGTAGTTTGTAACTTTTTCAAGGTACTTATTATAATACATACCTTTTTTCTGTCTAGGGATGTATGGAATTTCCCTACCACACTGGCAAATGGCTAGGTGCATAGATACTTATTCTTTCTTGTATTTCTAAACTTTGACCAGTGTAAGCATAAAAAGCAGCAATATTTGTTAAATTTAAATTGAGTGCAATTGAGCTTATTTTAGTTTTCTCCCCTCTGAGACACATGATGGTTGTCATGAGCATAAGGTTTGTTGTTCTCTCAAGACTCCACTGGAGTCCCAGCTCTTCCCCTCCTCCGGTGTAAGACCTCAACGTATGTGCAAAACAGTGAAGGTAGCTGTGAGGATGCAATGAGATGGTGTACATGAAGGTTGCTCCATTGTTGCCCCGTCAGAGTCTGTTGAAATGAGCTATTCCAATCTTTTTATGAGTTTCATATGTCCTAGCGTAAGACTTCACTCTAGCTACTTGACTCCTGATAAATAAATAATACTGTGGGTTTGAAATATATTTTTATCTCTCAGGTAAGTAGTGCTACTCTGTGTCAAAGCTCTTTTTGAACTTTTTCTTAATATTATTTGGGTGAGTTTTCTTCTGAAACTCTCAATCTTGTTGACTTACAGTTGTGAAAGTAAGCCCTTCTATGATTGAATTAATGGCCAGAAATACAGGATCCATTAATTCTGAACTGGAAAAAAGTTTTAATCATCTTAGTCCAAAATTTCTCTGTAACAGTTTTCTCCCCTATGAAATGTTTTTTTTTCCCCTAGTTTTAATATTCATCTGTTTACCGCACGTAATTTTTCTCTTCCCATTCTATTTTCTCTTCATGGTTGGTACTTTCTACTCCTAAAACTCAATTACCATGTGTTTTCCAAGGTGTCTCAAATTAATTTCTCCAGTGTGGATTACTCTCTGACCTCTAGACCAGCATGACCAAATGCCCACTGGGCACTCATTCTTGGATGTTTGATAGGTCCCCAGTGCAGAAGTCATTATTTCTTCTTCCCTATTTGCCCAGATATTAAAGCCAGGAGCTTTCTTGGCAAACTTGACCCTTTTGAATAATCAATTCCCCATTTAAATCAAGTTCTAGTGATCTTTGTTTTTACTACCTCTTGAATCTGGCCCTTCTCTCTATCCCTACTAGTATCACATTGATTTAGGCTTGTCTTTTCTCTCCCACATTGTGGCAATAGTTCATTTGCTTTCCCTGCTTTTGGTTTGATTCACCTTCAGTCCTATTTCCAATCATGTCTTCAACCAGAATAATCTTTCTAAAACTCACATTTGATCAGGTCATTTCCATGTTCAAAATTCCCAATCTGTATCATGGCTTATAAGAGACTTCCTGTTGTATCATTGGCTTATCTCCAAGGCCACATCTTCCACCATTCACCACATTTTACTAGGAACCACTTCATATCTGAAGGTATTGAGCCCCTTTTCATTGCTTGGCCTTTGCAAACCTGCTTCCTCTGCCTAGGATAGCTTTCCTAACCTCTTTCCTATCATCACTTACATTTTAAAAATTTCCTTTCAATTTAAGTTCTACTGACCAGTTTTTGTTTTTAACTCTTAATTCCAAGATTTGACATGTTTTCCACTCATTGTTCTAAACAACTTTATTTAATCTGTATCTCAGTATGTATCACACTTTAATGTCACAAACTATGAAGACAGTGCTATAGTTTGGATGTTGAATATCCCCAAAGACCCATGGTTCTCTGCTTGGTGCTATAGGAAAGTGGTAGAAAGTTTAGGAGGTGTGACCACTCTATTGGAAGACTTTTAGGTCACTGAGGGTGTGATCCACAGGGAATTGTGGGACCCTAATCCTTTCCTGCCTCTTCCTTTCTTTCACTTCCTGGCCATGAGGTGAGTATTTTCTTCTGTTACATGTTCCTACTCTGATGTAGGAACTCATCAGGACCTCACTGCAGGTCAAAAAAACAATAGGGCCAAACAGTCATAGACTGAAACCTCTGAAATTGTGAGCCAAAATAAAATATTTTTTTTCATAAGTTGATCATCTCAGGTACTTGTTATAATGATGGAAAGCTGACACAGATTATAAACTTGTCTCCTTTTATTGTACTAAAAGGGCCCTGAGAGCAAGGAGGAATTTTATTTTTCTCATTTTATGCCCCAATTCTGGGTCTTTGGTACATAGTGTTTATTAACTGCTTGCAAAAATTTTTTAAAAATTAATGAAAATTACCAAAAACATTTGGAAAGTACCAAATAGTATTTGAAAATATTTCTAGCAGTGGAAATAAAGAGTACTTTGTTAAAAAGGTATAAAATTATTATTTATTATATATTGCCACTCCTGCCTGAGTTTAAAATAAAACCAGGAAAGAACTTGTTCTTTTAGAGTTTTCTACAAACACTAAATTTCATGGATTGTTCTCTTAAAGGAAATTTATAGGACTTGAATTGCAGCCAAATTTGAAGAGTTAGAAAGAGGTTCAAAGTAAAAATTAAATATACAGAGAAATTTTATCATAACCTGTAGGCCAGAACATACAGATTTTTAGAAAGATGGATTCTGTCAAATAACCATCATATTGTATCCTTTGCCCATTTTTTTGTGGTACTGTTTATTCTTAGCAATGCAGATTAGTCCTCTGGCTGTTGTATTAGTTTCAGATATTTTCTCTCAGTTTGTGACATGCCCTTTTATGTACAGTTTTATATATTAATAAACATCAACTATTTTCTTCATGGCTTGTGAATTTTGCACCTTAGGAGTTAGGAAAGCTTTTCTGAAGCCACACCAAGAGGACAAAACTATTTTTCCATTTCCTTCTGGTAGTTATACAGCTTTCATAAAAAATATTCAGATCCCTTGATTCATTTGGAATTCCCTTTATGTATAATGGATGGTGTGTATTTAACTTTATTTTTTCCCCCAAAGGACAGTGAATTGTGTCAACACAGATTATTGGTTCATCCAATCTTCCCTCCAGGGTTCTCAGATGCTATCATTATCAAGCCCTGCAGTCTTACTTCTGAGAGTTTGTTTCTGGGTCTTTCTCTGTTGCTTCCATTTACTTGGATATTCCCAGTTTCATGCTGTTTGTATTTGACTATTTGGTATTTGACATATGAAGAAAATTCATCAACCTCCTAGTAATTAGGAATATGCAAATTCAAGATACATTTTCTCCCTATTAGAATTGGACAAATGAAATATAAAAAATTCTGAAAATTAGTGAGAATTTGTAGCAAAAGATTTTAATCCTATTGTATAATTATAATAAAACCTTGGAAAGATTTTAAAGACTACCAATATGTAGACTCCAACCCAACCCAATTCAATCATAATTTCTATTAATGGTATCTGAGAATCAAGGTCTTTGTTTTTATTTTTAAGAGCCCTAGCTGATTTCATTCTGTGTCCAAAGCTGAAACCCACTGGTATATTATGGACATTTGTAAAGAGCTAACAAAATTACTTTTATTTAAACCAAACTTATTTAGTTTATTACTCTTCATTATTACCCTTTACATTAAAAATAAATGTATAACAAGACTTTTCAAAAAAAAAAAAAAAAAAGAAAGGTGGATTCTGAAGCTATTTTGAAAACATTATATTTTGTAATGGGATTACTGAATGAGAGCTGAGAGCACCATTTTTCCCCCTATAAACACTGCAATTTTGTGTACACCGTTAATTGAGGTTTGGTATTTTCATTCTTTCAGTTTTTCCTATATTTTCATTTTCTTTGTTGCTTATATTCCAATTATTTTCCCTAAATATGTTGTTATATCTTTTATATTGAGTAAAACATACAAACGTAATATGGATTTTTATTGACTAGTATATGGACTATTTAAATAGCATCCAAATAACTGCCTAAGACTATTGTTCAGAGTCACCATCAATAAGAAAATGAACACATCTTTAAATGTGTGAGATCACTCAGTATATAAGTGATTTGTCAAATAAATCTATGCATGAGTCTAAAAACAAATCAGTGAAACAAAAAAAATAAACAAAAAACACCAGCAAGCTACAAAAGGCTGTCCATTTCTAGTAACCATGGTGGAAACCCTACCTCATATGTACTCTGTCCATATTCCAAGAGCATGCACTCAACCTCTTTGAGTTCTGTTGTTAATATGACAGAAACAAAAAGAAACTATAGAAGAAATCACACACTTCATGAAACAAAACACCTAAAGAACATGAACTCTTGGAAATTAAGTGCAGAAAAGCAAAACATACAATAGAAATTTGGAAGATAAATTTGAAGATGTTTCAGAAAAATAGAACAAAAAGGCAAGGAGATGAAAATTTAAAGTCTGATTCTAAACATGGAGAATCAGTACAGATATCAGAACACTTTTATCCCCAAACATCTTTCTTAGGAAGATGCTCTAGGTGCTCTTTCACCAAAACAAGAGACCAAATTAAGAGAGTATTATATAGAATCTAGGAAACAGCCTGATTGTTGGTGAGATATGAAGGGAATTCCCAGGATAATGCTGAAGGGTAATTCCAAGTAACGAGTGCATCAGACTTCAGAGCAACAGGTTCACAAAGAATCAATACAAAGGGATCCAAAAGAGATTCTCTAAAGAAAGAAAAACCTGAGATGATAAATTACCTGATGTGAATGGATATTTTGAGGAGGTTACAGTTCTTTCAAGAATTTGGAGGAATTAGTGATAGATTGTCAGGATTATTAGGAAGAAAAAAACTGCTACAAGTGTTTAGGGGTAAATATAGGCTCAAACCTGGAAGAGAGGCTGAATGTGAAGTCTAGAAAAGGCAGTAGGCGGATTACATAATTACCTTTAGCCAACCATTGTAAAGTGCTGATACATGTGGACAAATTTGAGCTCGTGGGAAAATCTGAGAAGCTAAGTATGTCCAGTCACTAAAGTGGGTTCCCAGAAGGGTTCTCTGGGAGAGGTTTACCTCTGAGTAGACACCACGTTGGATGGGGGCCTGGAGTCACTGTTGTTCAGCAGAGCTAGGGTTTCAGAAGAGCACTACAAAGAAAAGAGGAGCCCAGCATCTGTGCCTGTCAGGCATCTCTGTGTTTGTCACAATTCTGTCCACAAAAATATCATTGAGAGTTAGCATTCAAGACTCCATTTCTACCTCCAAAATCTTGCGCAGGTTGTTCTTTTGGCCAACCTGGAACTATAGAGAAAGACAACGAATTCTGGGAAACAGTTTACAGGTTAGCCAAGTTAAAATAAAGCAATCCAACATAGGTATAAACTGTTATAGTCAGCTTTTCATTGCTGTGACCAAAATACCTGGCAAGAACAACTTAGAAGAGATGAAATTTATTTGGGGCTCATGGTTTCAGAGGTCTCAGTTCACAGTCAGCCATTGCTCTGGACCCAACATGAGGCAGCACATCATGGGAGAAGGACCCAGTGAAGGAAACTACTCCTTCCTGACCCCTGGCAGGGTCAGGAAGCAAATAGAGTTGGGGGAAGGAGCCACAGTGAAGACGTACCCTTCCAGGTCACATCCCCAGTGAGCCACATCCTCCAGCCATGCCCTACCTGTCTACACTTACAACCTAGTCAGCCACACATCATCCTTGCAATGGTAGCCCACAGGGACTGATTCTGCTAAACTTTTCCTGACCTCTCAGGCCTTCCTTTGAAATATTGGTGGAAGCCTCTATGATCGCTTAACTGAAGCATCCTTCATTCCTACAGAACCAACACTACATGGATGACATCAAGATCTTTTGCCAGGTCATGCAATAACTGTGCCACCTAGAAGCACAACTACAGTGGTTTCTGAATGCCTGTGTGACTCAGCATGGTGAAGTAACTTCCTAGGCTCCCCAGTGTAAGCAGGGCACCACCATGATCTTTTCTCAAAGGAATTTCCTTGGAGCCTGTGGTTGGTGTGGTCTTGCACATCATGGGGGATGGGCCCAGTAGACAAGAGCAGCTCAGCTGATGGTAGGATCCAGAAGCAGAGAGAGGAAGGGGCCACAGGAGAAAGAACCTATCCAGTGTACACTCCCAGGGACCCACCTCCTCTAGCTTCATCCCACTTGCTTTAAAACAAAACTTCAATTGACTTGATTGCATGAATGTTAATGGTTGATTTAATGAATATGGAATCAGAGGATTTGTAGGACAGTGTTATGGTTTAAATATTAGGTGTTCCCCAAAAGTTCATGTGTGAGAAATGCAAGAAAACTTTGAAGTGAAATGATTAAATATTAGGTGTTCCCCAAAAGTTCATGTGTGAGAAATGCAAGAAAACTTTGAAGTGAAATGATTCAGTTATGAGACCCTTAAGTTAATCCGTGCATTAATCCACTGATAGGGATTAATTGGTTGGTAATTATAGGTAGATAGGGTGTAACTGGAGGAGGTTTCCTGTGGGTGTGCATCTGGGGTCTTTTTTGTCCCTGTTGAGCAGAGCTTTCTCTCTCTGCTTCCTCCAGCCATGTACTGAGCTGCTTTCCTCTACCACACTCTTCCACTATGATCTACTGCCTCACATAGCGCAAGGCAATGGAGCTGGCTGTCTATGGACTGAGACCTCTGAAACCATGAGCACCAAATAAACTTTTCTTCTTCTAAAATTGTTCTTGTCAGGACTTTTGTTCACAGCAATGAAAATGCTGACTGAAATAGACAGGAGCCAGGCTACACTGGGTTGAAGAACAAATGGAGCAAAGCAGGTGGAAATAGTGAATGGGCTGTTTAGAAAAGTCTGGGTGAGATATAGGGAGGAGGAAGCAGAGTCAAGGATTAGATTCCTTACTTCCTCCCCCAAATGAAAGAGAGGTTAGGAATTAATAGAGATGGGGAATTAAAAATGGGGAGACTGACTATGGTCTCTTGAGTGGTGCATAAAAGGGTAGAACCATAGTATGTGTGGTAAGTTGTGTTGTAATAAAAGAAGCATGTTATTCCTTGATGTCAGAGGGGACAAAGTGATGATGGGTGTGAAATGTTTGGAGAGTTGCACTGTGGAAGACCTCCTATTTCTGTATATTTCCCAGCTGCATTTCTACTTTATTCCTGAGTTTGAAGTCAGGTTTTTTTTATGGCATTTCTGTTCACCAGGTCTCTCTCCTTGTCCTTATTCTCTTGTACCCACATATTATCTGTCTTGACAGTGGCTTCAGTACCTTGAGGTGTTCTGCCTTCCTGAAGCAGAACTTTGCTTTTGCTAAGGGTGCACCAAGGCAATCCACTTCCCTGGTCCTGCATCACAGGATGCTGATCCTTTGACCACTCACCTGCCATTGTCCTTTCCTGATGGCTCCCCAGTGACCCAGTCTGGCCCCTTTGCCTTCCTTGCTGCAAAGTGCTCAGTGCATTATTTTACATTGTGCAGTATTCAACACAATGAAATTAATTCACACATCCAACACCTTACATAGTTAACTTTTTTTGTGTGCATCTGTGTGCATGAGTGAGAACAAATACGGTCTACTGTCTTAGCAGAGTTATAGCATAGGATGTAGTAAGGATGGTCACTATGTTCTATGTCGGCTTGGAACAGGATTTAAGAGGACCATTTTGAAAATTTTAGAGAGTTGAGCAGGATAGTCTCATTTTCAGCTTATAGGGGAGTGGGACTGACCACACAATACTCACAACCCCTTGAGTGCACCACTTTATCAATGTAAAATATTTGTATGAGATATCATGCTAAAGGACAAGCCTCTGTTATTCATGGGAGATAAACATACTGAAGTTGATTTGGTTTTTGGTTCATTGGAGCTTTTGATTACTCAATTGTTAACTACCCCAGAGGGTAGGTTAAAAATAATTATTGCCCTTGTATCACAATTAATCTATTTAAAATTTTCCTATATGCAGATTATCCAATTCAGTCAATTGGATTATATAGCTACTCTGTCTTCTAGGTATTGCAGGTATGAACTTCATTTAGATTTGGTTGAATTCCCCAAGATCTGTGGTGAGGTTATTGCATGATGGAGCTAGTTCCTTCATTATTACTTAAGCCAGAATTAAGGGCCAATATTTTAAATAGTTTCTAAACATATAAAGTATATAGTCTTTCCTCTTTTATTTCTGACATTCAGGTTTAACGTCCTTCTGATCAAGTCTGATAGTGCTTCATACAACACCAAATCCAGGCAACATTTGAACCTTAGGTGCAGGCATGGTGATGGGAATCCAGGTGTTGGTGAAGTCAAGGAACAAGCAGTGGTGGAAGAGGGTATTCCAGTGAGCTAGTGAAATGGGATGGAGTTCTCAGAGAGGAGAAGGGAGAATTCTGGCTGTGAAGATACTCATGTGTGATGTTTAGCATATACTATATTGGTCAAAGGGCCTTATACTTACATCTCTTATGTCTGTTGAATTTCATGGGCCATATTACTGACAAGTCTCTCACGTGTGCTGAGCCAACCATGATATCTATACCTTTCTATCTGGGAACTTAAAGTCCTTCACCTCAATTAATAGTACATCTGTCTCAAGGGACCTCATGTATGAAAATGTTGAAAATCAGTATTCCATGATGAATAATCTTTCTTTAGTACTCTTTCGATGGCCCTGAGAGACTAACTCACCTACAGTCATTTATACACATATGTCGACTTGACTATTTCTGAAAGGAGAAGACCCAGAGGGCCAAAAATAAAGACATATTTTTTCCTTAGGGTAAGCTAGGGAGGAATCAGGCATTACTCTATGCTCAGTGTATGTGGAAGTATGGAAGAAATGGAGGAAGGAGGGAAATAAGAAAGTTGGAATTGAAAAAGGAGGGCCATCAAGACAAAACACTCAAAAGGTCTTTAAGTGAACAATGAAGGGGAAAAAGGGTGGTAGTAGAAGCTAGAAGAGAAGAACATTTGAGGGCACCTGCAATGAGGGAGGAAGTTGAGAGTGGCCAAGGGAGGTGAACTGGCAATAGAGTCAGCAAGAAGAGCGAGTCCAGGCTTCTTCCAAAGGGTGGACCTGTAAGGGCACTTTTATTGATATTGCAGAGGAATTTCAGAGAGAACTTTGCAGTGGGTTTGCAAGTACACTTGGTTAATTCAAGTTCTGCTGGCAGAAACCTAAGCTGTGGTGAAATGGCTTCAGTGAGAAAGAATAGCTCAGTGAGAGTTGGCTGCACACCTCCCTCCTTGATTCTCCATGAATCAAGACTGGCAGAGATCCTCAGGAACATGATCACCACCACCACCACCACCAGGAGCATCAATGGAGTGCTTGCTTTGTCTCATTCCTTCTCCCAACAACCCTATGAAGTCTGTGGAACCATGTCCCTCATCTTATGAATGAAGGAAGCCAAGCTTTAGGGTGGTTAAGCAGCATTCCTAGGCCTTCCCTTGGTCCCCCATGGGCCTGTAATGCCAGCCAACTTGGTAGCACCAACCAGTATGCTAGAACGAGTCAGAACCATGTGCTACCAGTCTGGTTTGCCAGGGTCATCAGGCATGCTGTTGGAGGGTCCAGAACACTGTCAATTGGAATGAGCTTGCCCTGTGGCTCTCTGTCTGCGGCCAGTTTCTCAAGACCCAGAAGATCCTCCAGAACCATCCTGCCATGTGGGAGTCTGACAGGTGTCCTGCTGCCTTTGGGTGGTGGGGAGATGAGGTAGTGTTGAAAGAGGATGAAAGGGTGAAATAATAAAATACGTGAGATGGGGGG